>JAJMEL010000004.1:0-471101 GCA_030574155.1 Xiuguozyma insectalens | reverse complement strand
GTGAAGGAATTGTGATTGTCCCAGAGTATGAACTTGACAAGCTTCTTGAAAAACGTTTCGGTACTTGGGATTTGAAGCTCTTCGAGGCCAACCTGTTGGAGTTCGGCTTTAGACGTCTCTCTAAAGTTTCCCGCTTCACCTGGTACATGTATGGGTTCCGTGAGGGCAACAAAGATGAAGTTCTTTCTCGAAAGTACGGGCCATTCGAAAAGCCGGCACCAGGAGGAATAGAACCAAAACCAGAGCGCATCATTCCAACGACTGAAGAGCTGGAGGCCCTGTCAAAAAGGGCAGCTGCGTTGGGTATCGAATAGACTCTAGTACCTAAATGTGGTAATTTCTGTGTTTTGGAGCGTGCACTTATTGGAATGCATAATTGTAGTACCCTACCACTATATAAAGGAATCCTTGTGAATCCATATCCTTCTCCTATAGTTCGTCTCCGTTACAAAAGTAACAAATAGAACTAGACGCGTCGTAGCCCTACTTAACAACACTTGGTATCTCACTATGTTAATACAATAGTGAGGGTATCCTTATTCTCCTTTAATAACCTTACAAAGAAGTGTGACCGTCGTCGTTATTAAATTAAGAGCTTACTTCTAAGATTGGGGATGAGGGATCCCTGGGGATCCCTTCCTAGAAATAATTATTTAGTCGTGCGAATACTAATCGACGTTATAGCGAAAAATATAAACTCACCAGCACTACGGGGCCGTCCCGATTAGGAAATTTCTCACGTCAAGCCATCTCCAACCATGCACGTTTTCCTGAATATTGCTAAATTTAGTGCATGGATCAGCCAACGTCTGATCGGGATCAAATCCGGGCCGTTTGGATGAATATTTATGGGTGGATCCCAATTGGGGAAATCAGGTTGACCAGCCCCGCAGATTAGTGATTCATCAATTTAAAGACAGCGGAAATCCTTACTGTGTTCCAACCGCCCCATTTCTCTTGAATATATACTATGAAGAAGGTGAAAGGACAAATCATCCAGGACGATGATTATAAAAGTAGCTTTCAAGACCCAATGCACACAGTGCCAACTCTGCCAGCAAAATCTCTAGTGGACAGATCCAGTTTGAAAGTACTCAAGAACAGAGCTCACAGAGCTGTCTCTGACATGTCACAGACTAGAGACACTCTTCGGGTGAGATACTCTTCTGATTCCTTTGACAGTGTTTCTCGTCGGAGCGAGATGGATTCTGTCATCCTTCCAAGCAGATGCTTCTCTCAAGTGACACCACCAAGCATTTCCTCTGCTGCTTCCAGTTTGAACTACTCTGATTTCGGTCCTCCCATGCCAGCATACTCTCACTGTTCAGCCGTGTCATCCAACACGTCATGCACCGAGCCAAGCTTTATTGACATGAACAAAGATTTCAAAACAGCTCCATTGCCACCTCCTCCTCCTCCAGAATACCCTCAGAAGCTGGTGCAACTTCCAACACAGTCAAATCATACTCCTACTCATGCTTCCAAACCAAGCATCCCGTTCTTCTTTACTCCAACACCTCCAACTGATACTCACATCGACTTTTCTCCAGCCTATCATAGGAAGAATATCTCAGGCGTCTCTGATGACTCTTTCATATCTTCATTCCTCAACTTCTATTCGCAACCAGCCCAGGCCTTATCGGTGTCTGATCTATCTGGTGCAGAAGCATCGCTGTTTTCTGACTACGCAAAATCGGAGTCAGACGAAAGCTTGAACGATGTGGAGAATTCCAATAAGCAGTTAAAGTCGTACGGCACGATACCAATCAACGATACCGAGAAGAAGCTGAGACATCGGTCTCAGAACTTCCTTGAAAGCAGACACATCAGTGAACGGATGCTCACAGGTTACAACTAACCTTATTTTTATATAGCTATCTGTATTAAGATACTCTCTCGATTCCCTCAACTACCTCCTAACCTGGCAGCTTTGAACCTGCTCATTTTCGGCGCAGTATCAACAGGTACAAACTCTTGGTCTTTCTCACTTCTATAACCACCTTTATACTTCTGAATCATGTGCTCTCTCATCCGCGCGTAATCCAGAGCAACTTGGGTATTCAAATTCGACATGCTCATCTCTACTTCATCATCGGGGGCTCCCTCCTCATCATTATCATCTGTATGCTCAACGATTGTATCTTCCATGATCGGACGGTCTTGCACTTTCTCAAGTTCTTCAATCTTCTCCTCTTCAACACCCTCTGCTAACGCTTCAAACTGTTTCACTCCTTCATTATGCTTTTCAAAGTCCTCCATCTTCTCAATGATTGGATCTCCATTGAAATCGGTCTCGCCATAAACACCCATCACGTACGCTTTAGCCATAGTCTCGGTATCCCGAAGCCCCTGGTAATCAACAGACATCTCTTGAACATCACCTATGGGCTCTTCCTTAATATCTTTCTCCACCACTTCGTAGTCCTTGATCAATTGATCCACATCCTCTTGCTCTTGATGGAACGTATCTTCTCTTAATGATTCTGGCCTGGAAGGATTGGTATCCTTTGGTGTATTTATTGACGTAGGCCTCGCTTCAGGTTTAGCCTTCCGCTTAGACCTAGGTTTGAGAGAATTCAGTGGCTTACCTAGATAATTCTCGCCAGAAGTTGAAGATTTTGCTGCAGCCTTTTGCAATTTGAACTTACTAGGTTTCTTTTTACCCAATGGAACCAGTTCTTCAGGTTTAGGTTCAGGCTTAGTATAATGTTCCATGACATCTCCAATCACCATACCACTGGTCATTGCACGTTTCTCCTCGGTGTTGGAATTATCCATCATCTGCTTGAATTTAGAAACTTGTGGTTGTTTCTCGGATTCTCTGAGATCGTCCCAGATATCGTCAACCTGCTTCACATCAATATTATCAGAGAAGGACACAGATTTCGTTTCCTTTTCATCTTGTTTCCTTGGCTTCAATTCAGGCTGATCACGTCCTCTTAGAACTCGCATGCTCTCAACCATTTTCTGAATAGACTCCTTGCGGTTGCCGGTGGCAGCAAATGGGTCCAAAGTATCATCATCTTCAGATTCGTCTTCATGCTCATCGTCAACCTCACTTGAGATCATTTCAAGAGTAAGCAGGTCATCGGTATCGATTGATGGTTTCGATGGGTCGAACTTGGCGGAGGATTCTTTGGGCACCTCTGTATCTTTTATCTCTTTCTTCTCCTCCTCTTTCATCTTCTCCCTCTTCTCTTCCTCGTCATCTATCTCCTTGATCTTGGGCTCTTTCAAATCCATATCTTCCAACAACTCATTCAACTGGTCATCAGAAGCCTTAACTGAACTGCGGATGATATTACCGTCCTCATCGATCTCCTCCTTCATAATGTATGGATGCTCTTTTGTGGGTTTGGTGGCGTTGTTCGACTTGGCTGACTCTATGGACTTGGTCTCAGTCCTGGTGGTTTCAGTCTTGGTATTTGCCGACTGCCTCTCAAGTGCCTCATTAAACATATCACTCTTTGAATTATCGTAAGGCTCCACCTTCGAATCAATCACATTCCCATCCTCGTCCAACTCCTCACGAATGTTCATTATAGGCATACCGGTATCATCCTTCGACTGCTCCATAGAATCCAGGCTCTGTAGACTCTCAAACAGCTGCATCAGTTTCGCCTTGGCCTGCTTCCTGGTCTCGATCTCTTTGGTCAGACTTGCCATCTGCTGCTTCAACCAGCTCAACCGCGACTCATAAACTTTCATATCGTCCTTCGTCTTCTTATCAAATAGATCTCTTCCTTGCACTAAATCAGGACTATCCATCTTTTGTTCCCGATGTGTCTTCAACAACTCAACAAAACTGGTAAGATGGCCATACTCAAACTCATATGACTCCTTTATGTTGGCCAAACCTACCAGGATCGAATCGACCGCGGACAAATCAGTTGACATTACTTTGACTTATAAGGAAAAGAAAGTGATGGGAAGAAATTTGAAATTTATTCATCACTTTTTCTTCTTAGATATGGCACCGTTCGGACAAGTAGTGATAGGTCCACCGGGTGCGGGGAAGTCCACGTACTGTCTGGGGATGAACCAGTTCATGAATGCTATCGGAAGACACTCAGTGGTGGTTAATTTAGACCCTGCCAATGACAGGTTACCTTACGAATGTTCACTTGATATTAGAGATTTCATTACACTCGAGGAGATTATGAACGATGAAAACTTGAAGTTGGGACCTAACGGCGGGTTGATGTACTGTATTGAAGTGTTTGAACAGAGTATTGACTACTTCATGAAGGCAGTGAAGAAACTTACGCAGAAAGGTGCAGATGGAGACAGTGCCTATGTGATATTTGACTGTCCCGGCCAGACAGAGCTGTATACGAACAGTGAAGTGTTTTCTAGAATCTTGAAGAAGTTGGTTAAAGAGTTGGATTTCCGGCTGTGTGTTGTATCGTTGGTGGATTCCATCAACGTTCCGATTCCATCACAGTGGATCTCGTCGTTGCTATTGACTCTTAGGTCGATGCTTCAACTTGATCTGCCCCAAGTTAACGTTATATCGAAGATTGATCTTATCAAGGGTTACGTGGATGCTGACAAGTTGGACAAACGAGAGAAGAAAAGATTGAAGCAGGTTGATATAGTGGATGACGGTGGATTACCTTTTAAATTGGATTATTATACGGAGGTGGATGATTTGACTAGACTGATTCCATACATGAAGAGAGAGAATAACCAGTTGCACCACGCACTATTCAATGAGAAGTACACGAAGTTGACAGAGGCTATCGCCGAACTGATCGAGGACTTCGGGTTATTGCAGTTCTCCGTGTTGGCCATCGAGGATAAAGTGTCCATGGTCAACCTGTTAACCAAGATCGATTCTGCCAATGGGTATAGTTATGGCACCAATGAGATCGGTGGAGATACCATGTGGATGGATCTTCAGAGGCAGAGTGAGATGGGCTTTGCTGAGATCGATATTCAGGAGAGGTGGATCGATTATAAAGAGGAGTACGAGGAGGAAGAGAGGAAAAAGACTGCGGAAGCTGCGGAAGCTGGCGAAGCTGTCGAAGCAGAAGGCGACAGTGAAACACACGATGTATGTGAAGCGGGTGAGCCATGCAAATCATGCGAAGCTGGCGAGTCGTGTGACACAGCCCAGTCCAGCTAGCCACATAACCAATTATAGATACTAATAGCATTAATCATTCATTCATCACTCATTCCTAATTCATCACTCACTCAAGATCTCTTCGGCATCCACTATGGCCCTCTTGGTCTCATCACTGCTACCATTACTCTTCGTAGCATTCTTCAAGTCAACAAGAACCTCTTTGATCTTAGCCTTCACATTTGGAATCATTCTAGTTGTTTCCTCGCGGATCTTGATAGCTGTCTTCAAACTGTACTGTAAGTCCTCGTTGTACTTATCGGAGGCGATCAACTTCTGGATTCGGTCCACTTCTTTGTTATTTGCTGCAAGCTCCTTCTTGTACGAAACTTCTTCCTTGCAGAGCCGTTGCAACGCGCTCGTCTTTATTTGTAATGGACTTGGTCCCATCTGTTAGAAAAGAAAATAGTGATACTTAGCGGGGAGAGATTGGAATTTTCGATTTCTAACACTTAATGATTACTTTCTCTTTCTGAGGTCGATGGGGCCAACGATTGGAAACTCGACGATCCACTGCTGTTTGTCGCCATTTGAGCCTTTGCTCTTGGTTGGAAACGTCTGAGCCTTGCTAAGGTGTCGACTGCCCCGTACCGACTGGTCGTCTCTTCTATCATATTGCGTACATTAGCATGGTCAATGAGCTCTTTAGATCTTCGCGCAATGTCTTCACTGGATTCGGAAGAGGAAGTCGATTCACGCCGGTAAAGTTTTGGTCGCCGGTGGTATCTAGGCTGGTCTGGTGTTAGCTGTTGCTGGGAACGCTTCTTGCTTTCCATCATACTCGGATACAGGTTTATCTCTCCGAGGTTGAGTTTTGGAGATAGGCCAGCATTTCGTTTGTACCCAGATGCTTGCCTGGATGACAGTCTAGAAGAACACGATGGTGGCCTTGAAGTTGATATTGTAAACGCTCCTCGTTCACCTAATCTCTCTGGATATACAGCTCTTGATGTCCTCATCTCATACATTTGTAGTAAGGACGTGATTGCCGGAACGTTCACACCGTACCTCTGAGCCAACCACACAAGTTGCTCCACCACAAGACAAGTATCTGTCTGATATCTAACAGAGAGATTATCTTCCAGAGGTCCAGCACCTTGATTCAGCTTCTTCGCCTCTAGTTTCTGTGCAAGTCCCATACAATTGGCCAGAACCGTCATCTCGTTGTCAACTGCTTCGATTTCAACTTCCTTGCCCATCATCTCCACCAGGCCTTCAATGTAGCTTTGCAAGTATACCCAAGTTTCCCTGTCTGGCATGCATCCAACTCTAGTAGTAACGCCGGTGCTTGCCAATCTCTCGACAAACCAACTTATAGTAGACTCTCTGCTAGCATCCACTCCTCTCTCCAATGGCGAAGATCCAATAAACAGTATCGGTGATGTTCTACTACCGTCCGTCGTATCTGTTAGATACACATTTCCATTGTGCTGCACTTTCTTAACTTTAAAGTTTGTCTGAAATTCATAACAGTTTGTTCCAACTAGAGAATCCTTGATTAGTACATCCAGACCAATACCCAAACTAGCCTCCACCAGAACGATCGTCTCACTACAACAAAGAAACTGTGCCTGCCTGGAGTAATGCATCAATTCTTGATGTGAAGTTGCACTAATCAGGATAATTTCTGTAACTGTCCCATACAGTTCTTGTCCCTCCTTCAAGATCAGATCCGGTTGGAATACACCATCCAACCATCTAACGGGTTTGGTCTTTTGTGTCTTTCCAGCAAGAACAATCAAGCACTGTCCTTGTAGTCTTCTCAGCAAGTATAAACAAGCAACGGAATCCCCGAAACAAACCACCGCGTGTCTTTCCATAGAAGAAACAATTGATATTTGGCGGGTTTAGTTTTTTCTTTTTTAGACCTGAAGAAGATACCCGATTTGGATTTTTGCCTAATTAAGAAAGTAAAGACGTCCTATTATTACAGTCCATATATACATGATAAAATAAATACGCGCTGAATCCATTTGCAGATCATCTATGAGTTCTCTTCATTCTCTGCTGGTCCTTTGGATTCGCTAATAGTCTATAAGCATCGATCTGCGCGCCCTGTGCTAGTTGCTCCGACTCCGTTTTACCTCCCTGTTTAACGCTAGATAATGCATCGTTATACTGTTTCCGTAGCTTTCTAGTCAGTTTCAATGCATCGCGTTTCTTGTTCTTGCGTAGCGCTTCAGCTTTGGCTTCCAATCTCTCGAAATAGAACCTATTCTCCTTCTTGGATTGAATGGCAGTCTTGGCTCCAAGTGACCAGATGTCACCCATCTTCACTTTACGTGCATCGTGGTATTCTTGCTTACCGTACGATTTAGGAACGTACCATTTCTCCACATGGCCGGAAGGGGCACACACATCAAGTGTCACAAGACCTTTACGTTTCAATGGTGGTCCCAGCACTCTTGCATTCTCGTCCAGTATGGCAGACTGGTAACCCAGTGGACGTAACGATTGTGATTCTTTCACTCTCTGCTGCTCGATTTGTTCCTGAGTCTCACTGCTGCGTTCTACAACCAGGTATGAGTAGCTGGCCTTTTCGTAGTCTAATCCATTCACACGTCCTTTACCTGGAGCTGCCAATCCTTCTATTGGAACCATCGAATCTGCATGGGTCCATTCTGTAGCTGTACGTCCTCCACGCTTCAATTCCATCAGATACTCAGGTCTCGTCACATCCACACTGAAACTGCAGAATTTCAACTTCTTACCAATCTGTCCAAATGTATAGTACTCAGGCTTGAAGAATTGTAACGGGCACTTGCCGTGATGTGGACATGGCGCAAGAACTTTCAAGTTGATTGGATCGGCTTGAACAACTTCAAATGATTCCAGGATCTCGGGCTCCAATTCCAGTTCTTCTTCATCGACTGGCCGGAACCCTCCACGCTTATACTCAACCGGTATCTTTGCGGAAGAAGAGGACTCGAAATTCTCAGGTCTCAAAATCACCTGCCTAGCTCTGGCAATAGACTCTGCGCCGAGTGGGTTACCACGTTCAATAAGAACAAGGATCCCATCGGGAGACAACCGTTGGACCAACTCGTGGAGTTGTGAGTCCACTTTATACGGGAACAGATCTTTGCTAGGAAGAAGATAAGATTCGGCCACTATAAGATCATACTTCTCATTGTCTGGACGTAACTTATTGATCAGAACAGATTTGATGTGAAGATCTTTCGTCTTGACTTTCCCGACATACTCCTTGGCATCTGTTGGTTCTTCTTCTTCGGCCTCGATATCGATTTCCACAGCTTCACCTTTGCTCTCTCTCGGGTAGTTCTCCACAATCTGACGACTCAATAGCATCTTAGCACGTCTATTCATATGGAAAACACCGTCAATGTACACATCTTTAACTGTTGGATTGAAATCAAGTCCCATCACTTCGTTCAATGCTAGCATGCCTGTGGCAGGACCTTTGGTACAGTTCAAAACACGTTGCGGATTCCATCCGTTGCCCATTCTCTGCTTCAACTCTTCCAAAACTTGATACGCACTCGCATAGTTTTGTGCAAAAGTCGTGGCAATGGACAGATCTGCCTCTAATTCATCCTGTGGTCTCTTCGTCTCGTTCTTCCTCAGATCCACATAGTACTGTGCAGCCTGTTGCTTCAAATGCTTAGGTTCGTACTGAAACAACATGTTATTCTTGATAACTTTGCTAATTTCCAAAGGAACCTCCAACTTGGTCCTGTTCACTCTTCCCTTAAGAGTCCTTGGATCTAATCTAGCCTCTCTACTGGTGGCTCCAGCTAGCAACTCTCCGTTGTCAGTGTTCCTGTATTTAGGATCCACGCCTATCAAGGCTTCCTCCTGTGTGATCACACGCTTGTTGTGTAGCGGGTTGCGCCCGTTGATTGCCTCGTTGACCAGCTGTCCAAACGTCTCTCCGCCGTCCTCAGCTCCATAATAGAAATCAGCATTGTCGGATGGAATAGCTTGGTCAGAGTCGACCGGATCGTATTGTTTCCGGGAAAGATGGGTATCAAACTGGTTGGTATGAAACAAGAGTGGAGATGCATGGTATGCTCGTACCTTTTGAGGCCTGAGTCTGTGAATAAACGCTCTTGATCCCTTTAACATCAGGAAGAAAAAGTGATGATAAAAAATTTGAAAATTTCCTTCGCTAGCCATCATTATCTCTTCCTATGGGGCGGTTGCGATTCAAGGGAGGAAGGACCCGAGGTAGGATAGAGAGTAGCGATTTGGAAGTAAAGGATACGGTTGATGAGGTATCGGATGATGATACAGGGAGGTGTGAAGACATTCCCGTCGATTGTGGAGATACAGCTTCTTCCAACTTTAAATCCGGGGTAGATAAGCCTGAAGATAGAGATGCGGGTACGAATAGGTCAAATACCGGGTCCAAAAATGTTGTTATAGAGTATGGACAGCCTATCAATGGGTATCGGTTCGTTGCTGTTGATAAAAGTGACATACCTGAAGATCCGGACGAGATGTCTGAACCTGAGCATCATGAACAACGGCACGAAGAGACATATGAGGAATGGCAGCGGGACGATTTCACCTACAAAGAATACCTCACCATATGGGACGAGATCGACAGGACAGGTGAGCTGCCCGGGTATGTTCCGCTGCCACTAAGTGTGAACTCGTTGAAAAATTTAGATGCCAAGTCGGTTGCAGCTTTCCTGAGGAGGAAAGATGCTGTACGTCGGGAACGGATCAGATGGCATCCTGACAGGATGGTTCCACGCCTGGAGCGTATGGGTGTCAGTGAGAGCGATTCCAGTGTGGTTACAGTGGTATTCCAGGCAATCAATGGAGCCTACGAGATTGTATAGCTGGTCTGGACGTCGTCTGGACGTCGTCTGGACGTCGTCTGGACGATGCCTAGCTAATGTATAGTAACAGATGTATATGTATTAAGTCATTTAGCGCTAGTGGCAGATGCAGTGGCAGATTTAGTTTTGGTGGAAGGCTCTAGTAATGCCTGCAACGTTTCGATCTCCTTGGTCTCTTCTGTCTCGTCTTTATCAGTGGTTTCTCCCTCTTCGACCTTCTGCTTCTTGGCAGGCGGCTCTGTAGTATCTGCAGGTGTAGTGGTCTCTGTAGCAGTTCCTTCTTCGAGTTCTTCGACAACTTCTTCGGCCTTATCATCTGCCTCTGCCTCTTCCACAGCTTCTTCTTCCTCTTCAAGATCTTCCTCGGCTGCTTCATCTTCACCTTCTTCCACTTCCTCTTCGTCATCATCACCTTCTTGCTCTTCATCATCTTCCTCTTTCTCGTCCTCAGCTCCATACATCGATCCATCATCAGCTTCGTCTAATTCCTCTTCCAATTGCTCTGGTGGATACTCGTCAGGATTCTCACCCTCGTTGTCCCAGACAATATTGAACCGCGTCACTCTAGGCTTCTCAGCCAAGATGTTCCGTACTATATGGTCGACTTGCACCTTGACAGGAGGATTCTGACGCAACTCCTCGGAATCATACTCGTTGTTCACGTAGTATCCAACCCTGACAAACTCTCTCTCCTTATAGGAACAGCTCAATAGAATCACAGTGACACTAACCAATTCACTGGCAGGAATCAATTCCGGTGATGGTGCATCCGCAGAAAGTATGAACTTGTTCACGCCGACAGGAACAGGACCAACAAGAACAGAATCCAACTCTTGATCATGCTCTAGAGACCGCGATGATCCAACGTAGGTCAATTTCCATTCAAGGTCTTCCTTCAACGGCTCGAGACACTCAAATGTGATCTCAAATTCGTATGGATCCGTAAATTTAGCCGGATTATTCAGCACATTGATACCAATAAGAGAAACAATCGACATTTCTTGGCAAGTTGTTTCTTCTTCAAGTTATGCTTAGTTCGGAGAGTTCGAGACTCGCCAGACGCGAAATGTATATGGCGTCTGGTGTATGGAAGCTTTGAACACTCTATCTGTAAAAAAAATTGTAAATGTGGCGGTGCAGCTCAGAGAACATCTGTGGCAGTGCAACTTTTTTTTTCCTCCCCACTATTTATGACTTTCCCGTTTAGGAAATCGACATGAGGATTTTCCTGCCATAAATCAAGCCTCCCTAAATCCTTCATCTTGGACCCATATAGACATTCCAATCACTCAATAATGACCGTTCCTTTAGAAGAGCCTGTATTACAATCGTTGTTTGGTCCGAAAGTGCATACCTGGCCATACTCGGAAGAGACGCTGCAAAAAGCTCTTGAGCTTAAAGCTCAGCAGGAACAAACCAAGCAGCAGTACTATAAAGCTGAGCAGATGAATCGTTCAATGGAGTTATTGAAAATGGCCATCATGGCAAAGATCCCTGGTGAAATGATCCCAGCATTATTTGCCAACGGAACTAGTGTTTCCCAACCAGGTACACCTGTCCCACCGGTTGCTCCAATGCCATCTATGACAAAATTGGCACCGGTGGCTCGTATGCAAGCACCAACTCCAGCACAAAGTCCGGTCGCACCAAGCCCTATGGCTCCACTTTCGTTCAATTCTTCCCATCATAGACGCCAAAGTTCCGTTTACGGTCTTCCACCGAACCTTAAAAACGTCCCAGGTCATAATAAATCCAAGTCAGAGTTGCCGGTGCGCACCAGTAACTTTGCACCAGGATTCAAGTTTGGACAACCAGGTGCAACGATCGGGCGGCCAACTTCGCCACTCCGTCAGCAGCTACCTAAACTGCAACCAGTTCACAGCCAAACACAACAACGAAACAGTTCACTCTCTCCTAAGCATCAATTGTCACCTTCCAGAATAGGTGCACACGCAGTTCTCTCACTAGGTGATCAAATGACGATACCTTCAATCAAAGAGTTGCGCCATGGTACTAACCATCAAAGAACATTCTCCTTGCCCAACAATATCTCTATTCCAGAATCGGAACCTCTCACTTTCGCTCCTCAAGAGACTCCAAAGAAACGCAAGATTTCAACCTCTCAGATAGATTTAACAGTCTTGGAAACACCATCTAGGAAACCAGACACTTCTATAGAACTAGTTTCACCACCTCAGACTCCGGCTTAAGCCTGGCCCTGATCTTCTGCAAGTCGATACGACTCCTCGGCTAACTCTTCTATATCTTCAATATTCACAAACTCCATCTCTTCAGTTAACACTTTCTCGAAGACCAAATCCTTCTTACCGATCTTGCTCACTTGCGACTGCAATGAACTGGCCAAGTTCTTGAGAACTTTAGGATTGCAATCTCGAAGTGTCCAGTTGCACAGATCTTCTAATAAAATCAGATTGTAAACGTAGTAGACGTCATGGAATCGGAAAAACTCTCTTGCTGCCAACAGTGCCTTTAGCACACCTTTCCTACCACATCCTAAGACCATGTACACATCATCCCAGCACTTTTTGACCAGATCATAGTTCCGAACCAGCGGATACGATAAAGCGCGTCTCTCCATGGTGAGAATGATCACTCTCAACATACTTCTCTCCGTTGTATTGTTGCTTTGAATCAGTTGTGAGTCAATACAGCTTATCTGCGGTGTCAGTTTGCCAATAGTCCACCCACTCTCTACTGTAGACTCTCCTTCGTTACTTCTCATGTCGTACATGTACGCAAATAGCACTGAGACTAACGTGTAGTAAAGCGGCCTAGGATCGTCTATCAAATAGGTCTTCTTAGGTAAGTTATTCATCAACTCTTGCTCTTTATCACTGAATTCTATGGCATCAACAGACTTGTATGGGTTTTCCCATGCCAAAATGTCTCTAATTTGACACTCCTCGGGTAAATACTTGGCAGTCAGGTACTCGTTGGCATAGTACTCGGGGTCGAACTTCAAGTTCTCTTTGATCAGTCTCTGCATAACACGGTCATCCGCTGACACATTATCGGGATCGGTTAACTCGTTGATATCGTTACCATTCTCCACAGTATGGTTCAACATCCCGCTGTACTGATCATTGAACCCGTACTTAGGCTGACTCCCCGTCAGCAACGGCTCCACTTTCTGCTCAACCTCCCAATTGAAATCATCTGCTTCCTTCTTCATGTTAGCAAACATCTCTGCTGTACTTTCAGAGGTCTCAGTTCCTTCAGAACCCTTCGTCTCCACTTCCTCAATCAAGACACCCTTGGGCTTCTCCTGTGTAGGCTCGTTCAATCTGGCTAAAAGCTTCGCAGTCAGATCCAAATCCTCAAATTCTTCTCCCTTGTTGGCCTTTGGAACCTTTATCTCAATGCATTCTTCTTTAGGAACAAACTTCGAACTCGATCTCTCGTCTTCAACCAACTCTCCAGGGAACCTCAGTCTCAGATAGTATGGAGGCAGTGAAAAGATGAATAGTGGGCCATCTGCATAAATTTCAACGTTCTGTGATGACAACCGGATATCTGCAATATGGATACGAATATAAACAAACTCTTCATCTTGAGAAACACTAAATCTCGGTGTTAACATCCTGAATTTAACCTCTAAACGAACCTCGTCGTGATCCCTTCAAGTGATATCTATCAGGTTAAGTTGGAGAAATGCACAGCCTGGAAATTTATATCTGAAAAATTTCACAATTTTTTTTTTTTATAGGAAATTTTCAGTGCAATCTATTTTCTCCCTGGTTATCGCTACTCCGTTCTTTCCTATGGTATCAGCAGAAGTGAAGCCAAGGCGGCGGTTTGCCGGTAGCAAAAAGGATGGTGTTGTTCGGAAAGGTGATGGAAAGTCAATAGTGGTTAAGAAAGGGTCACGCATTAGTCGGATCATGAATCAGGTGCCCGATGAGATCTTGAATGATACGGAGTTGAATGAGGCCATCAAGTTGTTACCATCTAATTATAACTTTGAGATTCACAAGACAGTGTGGAATATCCGGAAACGTGATGCTAAGAGGGTTTGTTTGCAGATGCCGGAAGGTTTGTTGATATATTCATTGGTTATTGCTGATATATTGGAACAGTTCTGCCACTGTGAGGTGCTGGTCATGGGAGACGTCTCGTATGGTGCATGCTGTATAGATGACTTCACTGCTAGATCATTGGACTGTGATTTCATTGTCCACTATGGTCATTCTTGTCTTGTGCCTATTGATGTCACTGAGATTAAAGTGTTGTACATTTTTGTGACCATCGCCATAGATGAGACTCATCTGGTCAATACTCTCCGCAAGAACTTTGATCAAGGAACAAGGTTGGCTGTGTTTGGTACCGTCCAATTTAACCCTGCTATTCACTCGTTGAAATCTAAACTGGAAGACACTCAGGATAATGAGAAGCTTATCTATGTGATTCCACCGCAGACAATGCCACTCTCTAGAGGTGAAGTTCTTGGTTGTACGTCTGCACGACTCGATGTTAACCAGTATGATGCAATGGTGTACATTGGAGATGGACGTTTCCATTTGGAGTCTGCCATGATTCACAATCCACATATCCCCGCTTACAGATATGACCCATACTCTAGGAAGTTCACTAGAGAAGGTTACGATCAGCATCAGATGGTCTCGGTGCGCAACGAGGCCGTCGCGATAGCTAAGAAGGCCAAGAAGATCGGTCTCGTTCTGGGTGCATTGGGTAGGCAAGGTAATCCAATCACTGTTCAGAAGTTGGAGACAGAATTGCAATCACATGGTATCACTGTTGTTAAGATCATCTTATCGGAGATCTTCCCAAAGAAGCTCGCCATGTTTGATGATATTGATGCATTCGTGCAAGTGGCATGCCCAAGACTCTCTATAGACTGGGGGTATGCATTCCGTAAACCTTTGCTCACACCATATGAGGCTATGGTGATGTTGAAAGAAGACACTCAGTTCACTGAAGAGTTCTATCCAATGGATTATTACAGCAAGAACGGCTATGGGCGTGGACAGAAGCCTAATAGAGATTAGCTGTTACCTATTTATTAATACTTAATTACCGTATGCATCATCCACTCCAAGTAGTGTAGCAACGTGTCTGGTGTCCCATTGGAACACTGGAACCGGTTCTTCACCTTCTTTCAAGTACTCAGAGGTGATCTGGCCCAGTCGGTCATAGAACTTGACAAACTTCACCGACGGATCGACTGTAACTTCGGAAACGATCGTTGGAGATATGATATTGTTAAGATCGTCGGAAGTGATATACGTAGCAAGGAAGTCCCCCAAACGAGCGTTGGCCTTCTCAAAGGTGTCTCTATTGAACAGTTTGTTCTCAGTGATCGGTTCGTAGATCGAAACGTCAAAGAAATCGTCCTCCAATTTGAAGATCATATTGATCAGATTGTAGATGTCATACAATCCCGAGTTCTCTAGCAATGAGTTAAACTCGTTATCTTTCAATTGCTGAACAAGGTCGTCAAGTTTATGCTTGACTTCTTCAGATTTCGATGACAACTGTGGAATCACTTCGATCTTGGATTGAATGTAATCCAGTCCATTGATCTCAAAGATAAGTCTTGATTTCTTTGATAATCCTGCCTTCTTGGATGAGTCCTCTAACAGTCTGATAGGTTCGTCCACTATCATCGTGTATAGTCTAGCCTTTTCAGTATCGTCCAATGACAAATCGCTTTTGGCCTGTGCGATCTCAAGGAAGGTCGAATAGAAGTCCACCAGCCAGTCAGGAATACCCAAGAAATCTTCATCGATCTCTTCAGCGGCACTCTCCACATGCAATTCTTTGAGACGCATCTGTGTCAATGCAATCAGCCGATCTTTGACCCCTGTTATCAGTTGCTTCAATATACCCACCAATTCACTCTTCTCGGTATCGATCAATTTTCCATACATCATAGAATATAGTTGAATCAATTCGCCAATCTCTATAATGATAGACGGCGTCTGTTCTTGATGCAAACTTGTTTCAATAGAAGCTCTCAGTGGCTGTGCAAGTGAGTCGACAACTTTGTTACCAACAGATCCAATGACAAGCCCAAGCTCATCTGAGGATTCTTGTTGATCGAAAGTGAACAATGATTCTGCCAATTCCAGTTCGTTGACTATCACAGAATGAACATATGCCAGCAGGTCAGAGACGTATCGTTTGGAATCAAGTGAAGGTCCGTACGAGATCTTACGATTCCGGCGGTCAGTAGAGTAACCTTTGATTTGAGAGTTGAACTCTTCACCAACAGCTCTAGAGCGAGTCTCAATCAGATCTCCAACAACTTGGTTGAATTTCTCAACGCCATGCTTTCTAATGTAGATTAAAGACTTTGGAGCAGTCTGATACTGGCAGCGTCCCTCTCTGAATTATTCAAGTTCTTTTTCAAGTAAGAAGACATTCTATCAGTGGCCAGGTCGGTGAATCTAAACATCTGCTTCATTACTTCCACTCCCAATGTATCATTATCCATGGCTAGCAACGAATCGCACCTCTTATGAATCTGTTCCACCTTATCCAAGATCTCGAAATACTCGTCGCTGATGGGTTCGTTCAAGAGGTAGTGTTCCTCGTACTGATTCAACATGAAGTTGTTACGGAAAGAAGAAAGCAACGACCGTTGAACTTTGATCAGATCTCTCTCTTTCAACTTCTTATTCACATTGGTCCGAACATCTTGAGAGTCCTCGATCACTCTATTCAATTTCTTCACCATCTCATCGTACGTGGAATTCACATCATCCAAATCAGCTTTCAAATAGTCGAGTTTCTCTGCTATAGGTTCAAACCGTCTCAATGCCAAGTAATGCTGTTTCAATATCTCTTCCTCAATACCACCACGCAAGTTCCTCCGGGCCATAGATCCGGCAGTATCTGTCTCTGTCAACACTTTATAGTCGTCTGCCCGTGTCTGTAACAGATTCAATGATTGTCGAAGCGATGGCTCATAGTTATTCTGACCCAGAATCCGGCTGAGCCTATTCGACAGGATGTTATTGTCTGTATCATGCACTTGTAATTCTTCAGCAGTCGTGGGAGCCCGTGTTGACACCAAATTCAACGACTCTTGCACGTATTTGGACGCCTGTGTCTCCTCGGTCGGTTGTCCTTCATCCTTCTCGGCATTGAATCGTTCGTTCAACGACTTGATAATGTTCAGACTCGACAAACGTTTCGTCAGATCGTTCTGCAACTCGAAATTGGTCAGTTTCAGCGGCGCAGACGGAGCCGGAAGCTGCCCGGACGACTCGTAACTGTCGGCATCAAAAACGAAGTCCATGATCCTTAGCCGGCAGAAATTCTGAGGGGGGACAGAAAGAATTTAAATATAGGGGAATAGAGTGTGTTGCCTAATTAGGAAACTCCTATGGGGGGATTTACGTGTGAGTTAATATGTAGTGGTGGTGTTAAGATAAGTATCATACTCTGTGTTCCTGTATCTGGTGTTAGCAATCAAATTGGGACTTCCTGGTCTAATGAGGAGGTTTGACTTGGGAATGGCCGATTTCACTGCCAGTTTGTCCAGTTCTCCCTTCAAATCAAATGTTGGTACACCGTCACCCAGTAAAGTGGCTGCAACTCCTGCCACAATAGGGCTAGCCATTGACGTTCCTGACATGGTTCTCACTGCTGAGTAGTCAAAGGCATTGTTTGATAAGCTTTCAACGTTGACTCCGCTCGAGAAGATGTTGACACACCGGCCCCAGTTCGAGAACGAAGCTATCTCGTCTGTTGCATCATTGATTGCGCCAACAGTAATAGAACCGGGAGATCCGGCGGGAGATGTTCGACATGCATCTGTATCACTATTTCCTGCTGCAGATATTATTATCAGTCCTGAATCAACTGCAGCATCGACTGCAGAGTCTAAAACTGTACTACGTGCAGCTCCTAGCGACAGGTTGGCCAGTCCTGGTACGTCTTCTTCAGACCGATGGTTGACTGCATACTCTAACCCTGAGATCACTGAAGATAAAGACCCTTGTCCATTCTTATCCAGAATCTTGATAGACATAATGTTAACCTTCTTGGCAACCCCGTATGTAGAAGAGCCAATAAGTCCTGCCACATGAGTTCCATGGCCAACGTAATCGGTACTTTTCAAATCATCGGAGAAATTCGGACCTGTAACCACTCTGCCATCAAACTGTGGATGCTCTGCCAACACTCCAGTGTCTAAAACATACACTTGAACACCTTCACCTAGTTTTGAATTGTCGTAATAATAATTGGTATCGTTTTCCAAGACCGGTCCATCCTGTGAAAGTCTTGCCAAGTGGTTGGGGGCATTTGATTGTGTCTCCATGATAGTCACATTAATATCGGGGACCACTTCTGCCACCAACGGATTATCTTGCAACCTTTCAATGATATCTGGTCCAAATTCACCTACAATCGCCTCGAAATTGCCAAACGAAATAGTTCTAACTATCCCAGAACGAAGATGGTTCAAAGAATTGACCTTATCGTCTTGCAAACAGAGAGATTCCATAGTAAGTGGTTGTTTCATTTGAACAAAGTATCGTGACTTCACCTGTGGCTGGATAGGTAATGACCAACAAGTGAGAGCTAAAGTTAAAATGGTTGACCAGTAGAACATCGGTTTAGAGCGCTTAATGGGAAAAGATTAAAGAAATCCTTAGTTACCAATTAGGAAATTCACTTGGGTAGGATAGATTACGTTTACATAAATTTAGTGTCAAGAGATGCTAAGAGCCTGGTATCCTCTGGGACATGGCAAGTCAGAGATATAGGTTGTGGTAACAGATTCAAAGGTGGTAATTTGAATGCGGGTTTGGATGTGACAATAAATGAACGGTCGATTGATGAGACAGACGACCGGCGACTGTTGAACAAAGGCGTAGATGGTGCAGTAGATTCAGGGGTAGTGCTTGTTGATCTTGAACTGGTCTCGGATAAAGGCATTGTTGGTGCAGAAGCTCTTCTTGGAGCAATTGCCACCATTTTCCGTTTCGGTTGGATCGCAGGCTCGGTAGCTCTTCTCTTGCAACAAGTTTTGTGAGGAACGAAACTATCATCGCCGTAATCAAACAGATGTGACGGGTAATTAGATTTGTTGATTATTAAATCCTTGAATTGAGGATCTAATGAAGGTCTTGTCAAATCTTCTCGTATCGAAATGTCGTTATTCAGATAGCTAACGACATGGAACTTGTCACCTGCAGTGGTTATGACAGAAAAGGACTGTTTAGTGAGTCCTGAAGATTTTCTAGATGTAGATACTGAATTAGCTGAACTCTCCATCTCTTTATAGGTTAAAAAGGCCCCATTGACTCTGGATGCACTCCAAGTATGTCCATCTGTCCAACGTTTCATCTTGGTACATTTCTCATTCCAGACGAAAACTGCACCGGTACGGATAAGTTTTGCTCTTTCAAACTGCGATAACCTGCGTTGACTGAGTGGAACTTTCGATTGAAGGGTAGCCTCAATTAGAATGAGGGCATCTTGAGAAGTGGCGATAAGTCCGTGATACGATTCCATAGTGCTTGATAGTTATCATCCTAAAAGGGAGACATCTACCACATACTTATAGAGATGTACGCCTGACAGGCTTGAGACCAGATATTGACTCTCTGAGCAAAATAACCTTAAATGGCTGTCCCAATTAGGAAATGAAAGAAACAATAAGGTTTGACGAGCAGATTATGAGGGACTGAAAATTACTCGGACTGCATATAAAATATGCGCTCATATCCATATCTTGCTCAAAACGCCACAGATTAAGTTGCTCATCTCTCCAAATAATCTGCAAATTCGGAGTCTGAATACCTGAGATATTTGCCTGAAAGCTCTGGTGGGATACCTTTGAGAGCTAAATTCACGAAAACTGATGCTGGCACTCTAGGTGGCTCCAATTGACCCTTGGCATGTAGATCTGTGAACTTCTTCAACGCATCTGGTTTCATATGACTGCCAAACTTTTCTCTGATATCTTTCTGCATGCTTGTATCGACCACTCCCGGTGCAATGCTGATACTTTTGACCGTTGGACCTTCTTCAGTAGCCAAGTCTTGACATAGGTGGTTCAATGCAGCTTTAGAACTACCATATGCCAACCAACCGTCATATGATTTCGTAGATGCACCTGATGAAACAAATAAGTAGCTTCCCTTGGTGAGTCTAAGTTGTGGCAGTGATTGTTTGACCAGTTCAACTGCTGAAAAGTAGTTAATCTCAAACAGTTTGCGCATGAGGTCTACATCAAGATCGATAATATGGTTCACGGGTTCCAATGCACCTGCATTCACTATGATGCTGTCTATTTGGCCAAATTGTGTGACGGTTGTCTTGATCAGCTCAGTAATGGTCTCTTTTTTTGTCAAATCTCCTGCCACTGCCAAACTTCGGCTCCGAACCTGATCATGATCCTTTTCTGGGAACAGGTCAACGAAACTGTCCAAGTTGACAGTTCTTGCGACTAAGACAACTTTGGAATCCACAGATTTGTCCAGTATGAGCTTTGCAATGCTCAATCCAAGTCCTCTTGATGCTCCTGTGACTATAATGACAGGCATGGCTAGAAAGAAGAGGTGATGGTTGGTGGGGGGGAAGAATGGGGAAGAAGGGCCCCCTTAAATCTTGGTGACTCCCCTACACCAAAGTTTCCATCCCACCCCCTACACCAAAAATTATCTCCTACTCCCCAACTTATCTCCCTAGACACTACTCGTT
Source organism: Xiuguozyma insectalens (assembly GCA_030574155.1). Taxonomy (NCBI): domain Eukaryota; kingdom Fungi; phylum Ascomycota; class Pichiomycetes; order Pichiales; family Pichiaceae; genus Xiuguozyma; species Xiuguozyma insectalens. The sequence continues at coordinate 450,467 of JAJMEL010000004.1, read as the reverse complement.
CTCTCTGCAAGATGAGCCAGTCCTTCGAATGGGCGAGTAAAATCCCGTGTCGAAACATGCAGATCCATGGATACTGCAAGTGGGAGAACAAAGGATGTTCTTTTAACCACGAAGTACGGCCAGGAACGCCAAGAAAGACGGCTTCTTCGCCAAGTACACCCAATTCGCCGAAACCAAAGTTTAATTTCAATTCACCGGCATTCACACCTTCAAAGGCACCTTCAGGAGCTTCAGTATCGTCATCTGCAAGCACAGTGTCTCTGACATCGCCTTCGAACAGATCTCCGGTGAATCTACCTCAAGGTCCGGCTTCACAACAGCAACAGCAACAACAGCAGCAGCCTGTCCAATTGGGACAACAGACTCAGTCAACATTGTTGACACCAGAATCGGCTCCTGTTTTCACACCAACGTCACCAGAGATCTCGTCTGCGTCCAAATTGAGCGCTACGACAAGCCAACAGGGAGATTCGGCTATGTCTACAAGTGGTGCAACTGGTCAGAATGGACAGATCAGCAGTGGCTCGATGCAAGTGACAGGCTCCATCATGTCACAAGCATCTCAGCCTGCATCTTCTCAGATCCAACAAGTCCAGCAAGTGCCTGTTGGTGGTCCTGTCGGTCCAGCTCCAATTGTTGACCCATTCTATCAACAGACCAATTTGTTCCCAATGAACTATCATCTGTATGCTCCACAACCTCCGCCTCACGTCGATCTCAACAAGGCTGCCAATGAACGCACTGTTGGAGACCTATTCATTCCAAATGAACTCAGAGAGTACTTACAACAGAAGAATGAGGCAAGTCTACGTCAAATCCCTAACAACCAACTCAACCTACCATTACACGTCGGACCTTATCATTCACTATATCCAATCGATAAGCATTTCGAAAATAAGGATTCCATCTACGGTTATACACAGACTGTTTTCAAATGTATGGGCAATAAAGATGGTCGACTCTACTGTATGCGTCGACTCGAAGGTGTTCCAATCACTTCAGGCCGGTTCCTGGCACCCGTCAAACGTTGGAGCCAAGTGGAATCTGCAAACATTGTTCATGTTTATGACGCATTCAGTACCAAGGCATTTGGTGACACTTCCTTGATTATAATCTACGATTACTATCCTCTTTCTTTGAACCTTATGGAGACTCATTTCTACAGGATCGGTAATAGAGATCCTGAGTTAATCACAGAAGATATTCTTTGGTCATACATGGTTCAACTCACAAACGCCACGATGGCAGTTCATGCAAGGGATTTGTGGGTGCAAGACTATGATCCAACAAAGATCATTGTCACCAACAAGTCACGTATCAGACTATCCTCTTGTGCCATCATGGATATTGTCGAATTGGCAAGAGAGAATCATAACAATCAGAAAGATGCAGAGGCTGTTGAGAGACAGAAAGAGTTGCGTGTGCCACATGAACAGCAGAATGATCTTCGTCGGTTGGGTACGTTATTGTTGAATTTGGCTAAATCTACATCGGTTATCAAAGATGCCACTGATCCAATCGATATTGTGAAACAGTTGAACTATTCGGATCAATTTAAAGCGGCTTTGCATTACATGTTATCGCCAGATTCCACATGGGATAAATTCCAACAGATTATAGCTCCACAGATTTTGAAAGTTTGCAATGGAGTGGAAAACGCAACCGATTACATGGAAGCCAATCTAATGAGAGAGGTTGAAAATGCAAGACTGGTTCGTCTCTTGGCCAAATTGGATGTCATTAGTGAACGGCCAGAGTTCTTGAAAGATGTGTCATGGTCCGAAACCGGTGAACGATACCCTATCAAATTGTTCAAAGACTATGTGTTCCATCAAGTCGACAAAAATGGCTCTCCAGTGGTGGATTTGTCCCATATACTGAACTGTCTGAATAAACTTGATGCTGGCGTCGATGAGAATGTACTTCTAGTGAGTCCAGACGAGATGACATGTCTGATTATGAGTTATAGGCGGTTAAAGGAGCTTGTTGAAAAGAGTTTCCGTCAAGTCGTTGGCCGTTGATATTGCATGTACTGTACTTTTACTTCTCTAGTAAAGAAAATAATTTGAAAGAAAAAAGGACTTGATAATTTAACCCCTGGTGATACACTTTCTTCTTCTAATAGAATGGATATCAATCTAATAGCTATGAAGACCAAGCTTAAACTGAGATTGTGGTGGACTAGAACCATGTATGGAATACCTGAGGACGATCCGACGATCATGCAAAGACATGCGGCTAACACTTCGCTGAGAAACGATGAGAACATTGCGTTAATGCAACCTGCAAGTGCAAGAGGTCAGTTGCAACGAGACGGATCCAACAAGGAAAATATGAATCCAGATATACAACCACCTTCACTCCCTCCAAGACCTAAGAGCCACTGGTTGCATAAGAAAATGGACGAGTTGTTCCACTCTGGGAAATGCGAGTCTGAGCCGGCGCTTAACATAGGAGAGGAGAATGCGAAGGAAGTAACGGAGAGTCAAGAGCCACCGGCATATAACGAACTCACTGTTCACGAATTGCAGGACCTATTCAATGAACATCTCTATCGTCTCTCTGTGGTAGACAATAACGACGAGAACATGCTAACTTTAGGACCTGCCAAGAAAATCCCTAGAGAATCGCAAGAATGCAGACCTATTTTTGGCAATCGTCCATTGAGGGAAATCAAGTTGTCAGACAGAAAGAATGTTATAGAATGTGATACTAAGTTGAATGGTATAACCAGAGCCGATCTTGTGCCCAACATACCCCTTAATGATACATTTTAATCTATATAACTCTCAATAAAAAGAAACGACTAATTAACTTCCTAATTGGGTAACTGCACAGCCTTGATGGTGTTTCAGATTTAGAGTGTCATAAGGACATTGGGTGAAGTGTGGGTTCCACACTAGAATATACCCCTGAAACCCACACCTTTCTTCTTCTTGGCTGTTTTCACTCCAACATGGGTTGTACTGCAAGCACTTCAAGCCCGGCGGATCTGGCTACGCAACAGAATTCTGAGCTGGAGAAGATCCTAAAGGACCGGATGAGGAAGAAACGGAACAGAGTGAACCTGTTATTACTTGGTGCCGGAGAGAGCGGTAAATCGACTGTTTTGAAACAATTGAAGCTACTACATAAAGGTGGGTTCAGTGACCAAGAGAGAGTGCAGTACTTGAACGTTCTTTGGGCAGACTGTATTGGATGTATGCAGACGCTAATCATTCAAGCCAGGAGACTGGGTATTCCATTGGATTGTGATAATCCATCGTCTCAATTGTACGAATACAAGAGGAAACTTCTTGAATACAAGCCATTGGATGGAGTGGATATGGCTGCGTCGGGTACTTCTGTTCTTAAGGATTTTGTCATGAAGTACAGTGAGACTTCTGCCGCCAAGAGACGGTTGAAAAGTACTGGTAAGACGAATGCCGGTTGGGAAGAAAGTCTTAGTGATGATGATTCTGATATGGATCTTAGCGATGGACTGAAAGATTTGGAAGAAGTCGTCGACAGGAGACCTTCTTATACGAAACCGGAGATTGCAGAAGCGATTCAGCAACTCTGGCAGCACGATACTGGTATTCAATGCTGTTTTGCCAAAAGTAATCAGTTCCAATTGGAAGACTCTGCTCCGTACTTATTTGATAAGGCTCTTGATTATGCAACTCCAGGTTATACTTGTTCCGATGAGGATATTCTACGAGGTCGGATCAAAACTACGGGAATTACAGAGACCGAATTCAATATCGATGGTATGAGGTTTAAGATCCTGGATGCAGGTGGCCAAAGGTCGGAAAGAAAGAAATGGATGCACTGTTTCCAAGACATTACATGCACCTGTTTTGTTCTGGCTGTGTCAGAGTACGACCAAGTATTGTTTGAAGACGAAAGAGTGAACCGGATGCATGAAGCTATAATGCTATTCGACTCTCTTTGCAATTCCAAGTGGTTTAAAGACACTCCATTCATCTTGTTTTTGAATAAGACCGATCTTTTGAAAGATAAAGTCAAACGGTCTTTGATAAGAAAGTATTTCCCAAAGTATACGGGTAAAAGCAACGACCCTGATGAAGTTCTGGAATACTTTGAAAAGCTATTTTTGGGGTTGAATAAGACGAACAAACCTATATACGTTCATCGGACATGTGCGACCGATACAAAGTCTATGAAGTTTGTTCTTTCCGCAGTTACTGATATGTTGATCCAGCAAAACTTGAAGAATAGTGGTATATTCTAGGCCTTATTATATGATATATACAAATTACAAATCGCTGCTGTCTGTCTTTTTTTGAGCCATGGCAAAATCCCTAAATTAGTAATCGATCCATTCCCCGCAGTTTATACCCGCAGTTTATAAAAAGGTCTCTAAACGTTTTTTTCATCCAAGAATCTCTTCTTTCTTCTTTTTGTTACAAACTGTTTTTCCGCAGACTCGCCAAAACCAGCATTAGAACAATGTCATCAGCTAGCAAGACCCTTGTTGAAACCGATATCGACAGCCACAGGGCCGTCATCTACTCAAAGACCTACTGCCCTTACTGTAGAGCTACAAAGGCTTTCTTCAGTGAGATCTACCCAGATGCATACGTCGTCGAATTGGATGAAAGAGAAGATGGTTCTGATATTCAAGACTACCTTGCTCAAAAGACCGGACAAAGAACTGTTCCAAACGTCTTTATCAACAAAAAGCACATTGGTGGAAACTCTGATGTTCAAGCATTGGGTAAGACTAAGGTGAAGGAACTCTTGTCCTCTTAAAGTTATCAATGAAGTGGGGGAGATTGCAATAACTGCAAGTCTATATAGTTAAGTAAAAAATTACTTGCATATACTATGAGTAGGTAAGATGGACTTGATCAATTGATTGTAGGTAGTGATGGGTCTCACATTGTGGCAGATCTGGAAACCCGATTATGGATGCTGTTGCAGGAACGCCGGTTTCCTGATTAGGAAATCAAGTGGGCTACAGGTTTTGTGTTTTTTTTTTTCCTCAACTTCTCTTGTATTCTCTTGTCTTCTCTTGTATTCTAAAATTTTTGGCCGAGTTTAATTTCAACCGGCAATTTCCTATTCGGGATATCCTTAGCTTGGGTCCCCCTCATCGGTCAGGTTGCGGGGCGGGGGAGTCATATGGGTCAGGGACTATGATTAGCATGGAAGACTTGAGGAAGGGGTAAGGTATAGCAATGGTAATATAGTATCAGGACAACAGAACAATCGCATCCAGAGCCCTGCACTAGAAAGGTTTGCAGTAGTTTCCTGAGATGTGCATCATTGTTCTACCCGCCATCCCTCCATTGTACAAAACGTTAATTTAACTCCTAGACATGTGCCTGCAAAGAATTCTTCTATGTCCAATGTCAATCCATATGTACTATCTTTAATTTTATTTTGTTTTTTTTTTTTTTTCCTTTTCACTCTTGTGGTAGCCGTATATAAAGAGCTGCTTAAGACCCGCAATTAATTTTAAGGATTGAAATAGATTAATTCAATTTTTTCTAAAATAGAACGAAAATGGGATTGTTCCACAGCCACGCCACTTCCGAGGTCACTAACATTATCAATGGACTCATTGAGAACAGTAAAGGTGACGATGATGTCTTGATGGAGATGTCTATGCCAGAATTACTCTCTGCTATCAATGCTCAACAGGATATTGTTGAACCAGGTCCAGTTGAAGCTGCCAGAGCCATTAGAAAGAAATTAAAGTACGGATCATTGCGTGAACAACTCAATGCTATCCGTTTGTTTGAACTTCTTGTTGCCAACGGTGGTTCTGGTGACATTGTTAAATTGTACAACGATGCCAAATTGTCCCGTTACCTTATCTTCCTTGCATCTGGTGTCCTTGACGAGATGCAATTAAACCCAGTTGTTCGTCGTCGTGTCATCAATTTGCTTAAGGACTTCAAACAGTACTACTCTGATGATGTTCCACGTGAAAACTTGGCTGGATTGTTCGACCAATGTGGATTTACTAGAGGTGGACGTCAATTCGTCAGAAGTCAACGTTCTGCCTCTGATGTTCCAGACTTTATGTCCGATAAGCCAGATGGAGATCTTTTCAGTGATGCTAATGCTTATACTGAGGATAAATCTACTTCTAAGTCCAACAGCGAACTTGACAAGAAGTATCAAATCCCAGCAATCGATGAGGAGAAGGCCAAGCCACAGATTGAGCAGATCATCAAGTATGCAGACACTCTTGCATCTCACTTGCAATCGACTCTTTCTGGTTTGGATCAAGATGAACTTGCTATCCACTCTCCAGAAGCCAACCAATTGTTTGACCAAACTAGAGCTGTCAGAAGACAAGTTCTCCGTTACTTGCAACTTGTTCACGATGAACCAACTATTGCTGCTTTGATTCAAACTAACGAGGACCTCGTCTCTGCTCTTGAGCGTTACGCCAACCTTAGTACTCCTGAAGGTAAAGCTCGTGAAGCTGCTGCCACTAAATCTGGTGCCACTGCTGGAAGTAAAGATGCTAACTCTATTCTTTACTACGAGAGTGATGATTCCCTTGATGATGGACTTGAAGGCCACTTCAAGAAGGAAGATGCTTGGAAATCTCACGATGATGGTAAGGCTCCTGCTGATGCTACTTCTGCCGCCGCTGCTGCCGCCGCCACCACCACCTCCTCCGACTCCAAAAAGGCCGATCCATTCTCTGACACAGCCAAGACCACTGCTCCTGCAGACTGGAAATAATTAAACTAAACTATTCAATATGTATCCTAAGCAAAAAGAAAATCCTTCTTTTCTTCCTAATCCGGTAATTCTGAAAAATGCAAATCCGACCGCTGAAAAATTATCTCTGTTAAGATGCTCCGACTTCTTTCTCGATTTACCGTTGTGGCGCGGGCTACGACAATGGTTCCTGCTGTCAGGGGTCCTAGGATGATCTGGCAGGCACAACGTGTTGGTCTGAGGTGGAATGGTACAGCCAGCGTTGGTGGTTCTTCTGTTAGTAAAAGTTCTGATGCCAAGACTCCTCAGCCAAAGATCTTGGAAGAGGTTAAGAAGGCCGAGTTGAAGCAAGACGAACAATCAAAGGAGGTTACAGAGGAGAACAAAGATGGAGAGAAGGATAACAAAAAGAATGAATCAAATGGTGAGAAGGATACGACTCAGAAAGAGTTGAAACCGGAACCAAAGCCGCCAAAGAAGACTCTTAGAGAACGGTTCAGAACGTTCAGAGCCGGGTTTAAGATCAAAAAGCAAGCACCGGGTAACATCATCGGTACTGTGAATGATCCATACAAGGCACCAGATCCAGATATCACGAAAGGTTCGTACCACTGGGTCTATGAACGGATCATTGCAGTCGGCATGATTCCATTGATGGTTGCTCCGTTCATTTCTGGAGTAGAGTATCCGTTCGTAGATGCAATCTTTGGAGTTCTATTGGTGTTACACTGTCGGTATGGAATGCAAAGTTGTATCATAGATTACATACCAAAGAGAGTCTATGGATCTTGGCATACGTTGGCCATGAGATATCTCGATTTCGGTTCTTGGGTCGCTCTCTATGGAGTCTATATGATTGAAACCACCGAGAATGGACTCTTTACGTTGATGGTCAAGCTATGGAATGTCGGTAGCTGAACTATTTAAGCCCTTGAGGCATATTTATGCTTATATATAGAACTGTAATGTACATAATCGTTACTACATTAGTTGACTCCAATCTGGTTGTGGTGGCACCCAGCCCGAAGGCTGCGATCTATCTGGCCTATCTGGTCTCTCTGGCCGGTCTCTATGCGATCTGTCCCGATAATAATCTCTCTCGCCACCTCTGTCGTCCTTGTAGTCGTTTCGAGCATAGTGGTCTCTCGATTCCCGACCCTCTCGATGCCCATCGCGATACTCCGGGCGATATTCTTCGTGATACCCAGCCGATCTATAATCTTCCCTGTAATAATCCCTATCATAATTTCCTCTATAATCATCTCGGTAGTCTCTACCTTCCCTATGGTAGTCTCGATCATATGGTCGATAGTATTCGTCCCTGTAACTGTGGCCTTCATATCCTCCTCTGTACACACGACGTCCACCTCTACCACCTCTACCACCTCTGCCACGTCCACCACGTCCGCCTCTACCACGTCCACTGCGAGAATACCCTCCGTATCCTCCTCTATGATCTCCTCTTATCGATGACTTGTAACCCATCGATCTGTTCGGATAGTTCAACATCTTATGGGTGGCCACGAGGAAATCCTTGCCATTTTCCCATTTAGATGGACGTGTAGTGTAGTCAACCTTCCAGACGGCATTCTTAGGTCCTCTGTTCTCTTGATCTATCCATAATTGAACAGCTTTCACAGGGATATACTCGATGTATAACGGATGTTTCTCCTCTGCATCGTTCAAAGGAAACTGGGTCCCTCCCAAGTTTCTTTGGATCTCTTCCGCACCGGCAACATCGCTCACAATCACAATGCAATGGCTCCGTCTCTCGTTCAACCAAGCACGTTGGATACTCGATCCAACTTTCGAAGCTTCATCCCTCAACATACGTTGCAACTCCTCGTTCTCAAACGGCTGACGCAGGTTACCTATAAACACTGCTCTCGTTTTATTGAACTGAGGCTCCTTTGGAATCTCATACAGCACATCATCTTTGATATTCTCATCATAACTGTCATCGAACTCTTCTGGTACACGTCCATGTCCTTCACTGAACCTGTTCGCACTTCTGTGGCCTCTCAGTGGGCTCACTGTATCCTCAGCAAGATTAGCCTCTTGCTCATTATTATCTATTTGTGTTGGTTTCTCTGTCTCTTTGTATGTATCTTGTTCGATTGTCTGTGTGGGTTCATCTTGAGTTGAACCTCCTTCTTCTTGTACTTCAGGCTCGTTCATTGAGTTCTTTTCTTCTTCTTGAAGGGATGTCTAGTGGGAGAAATTTGATCAATGTTTTTTTCCATAGTTACTTCACGAGGATTCTGCCGGGGCGGACTGAAAGGGACTTACTTGCATGAGTTAAGTGATTGGTTAAACATATATTTACAAGACTATATCTGTAGGTAGGATCTGTTAGCAATGGCTTGCTTGTGACTCAAGGCACGTTTCTCCAAAATCTTTGAGTTTCCAGAGTAAACGTTGATAATCTCTTCTGCGAGACGAACTGGGAAGTCATTTGAAGCTCTAGAGTCAGAAGATGAAAGAATCCATAGGAAAGCCATACGGTTACGCTGTCTAGCAGTGAGTGGCTGAGGAACGGTCATATTCTTTGCGAATCCGGTCTTGACAGTTTTTGTGATCACGAGAGGAGCTGCGGTATCAAGGGCCTCTTTCAACAGGTCCAATGGGTTCTTTCTCGTTTGAAGATAGATCAAGTAGAGTGCTCTGTTGAGGTATTTCCGAGCCTGATCTTTCTTACCATCTTTCATTATAAGGTTGACACACAGTGTTAACACGTCGTCCGATTGCTTTGGTAGCGGCTTGTCGACCAAATCGTTAGATTGCTGTCTTTCTTCAACAGTTGGTTGGAATCCCAGCATCTTGGTCACCTCTTGGCTCACATCCCGGTTCAAGTTTTCGTATCTGTTATCTTTCAATTCTTCTTTCAACTCGTCAATAGCTTCGATGGTCAGGTCGTATGCTCTGTTGATACTTGAAACATCTTCAGACAGTTTAGTCTGGTCCTCGTTCTTCAGCTTCTCCAATTGAGAATCAACAACTTTCTGTAACTCGCCAGTGATCAACTCTGACTGTGACTTGCTGATTCCAAGGTTCTCCAATGATCTCTCCAACTTTCCATAAGAAACGTTGGTAACATCGCCAAGAACTTTGTGGATCGAAGATTTAGGATCTTGAATGTATGTACTAATCTCATCCGAACCTTCCTTGACCATATTGGCAAACTTAGGATCTATATCTTCCAAGACCTGATATATCTCGTCAGACTTGTTGGCCTCGGTAGCCTTCTCCACTCCTTGCAAGATATCGAGCATATCGATACGTTCGGTAGAATTTAAAAGTTTCAACAGTTTGGTACCTTTCTCAGACTGTGAATCGTTCAAAGTCTTAAGGAACTTGCTTTCTTGGTTCTTCAAAGTCTCGACCAACTCGTGAGACTTCTTTTGAACCACCTGTTCGTCCTCTGCGTTCAATTCGGAGTACTCTTGAATCAATTCACCAAGTTTAGGATCAACCTCGCGGATCAAATGGTAGAGTGGAGAATCGGTGAGTGAGTCGTGCGAAGCCAACTCGTCAAAGATTCTTGAAACCAAGGCCTTTGGATCATTCTTACTGAGACTCTTGGAGCCTGAACGACCAGAGGATTGCTGGTCGATCAGTTCAGATAATTTGTTGGACTCAGATTCGCTCATCTCAGCGATCTTACTGTTCTTACTCTGTTCAGCGAGAGCCTTGTAGTCTTCCACGGACACTTCGACATTTTGCATCACCTGTGTGAGCTTTTTGGTGAATTCAGGGTCGATCTTGTTCAAGTACTCGACAGCAGCTGAATCTGGACCAGATTCAACCAGTGCTTGGAATAACTCCATGATCTGGTACTCTGAGTCATCGAAAGATTCCAGTTGTTGTTGGAACTGTTCAATAGTCTTCTCGGCATCTTCCACTAACAAAGCAGTGGAATCCTCGCTCTTTAACTTGACAATCTCGTCAAGCTTGGCACGGATCTCGTCCACTGGCACACCTTCCTTTTCAGCAAGAGAAGCCAGTTGATCTTCGATAAATTGCAACTTATCAGTCTCCAACTTCTTCATGTACTGTTCAAATGCAGATTTCCCCTGTCCTTGCAGTTCGTACTGCTTTGTTTCCACGAAATGACCTTCTTCGTCAAGTTTCTTATTCTCAAGAAACTCTTCCAGCTGTTTCCGACGCTCTTTCTCATTCTTGGCCAACTCAGAGATCGATCTGGTCAACCTCGTTCCCTTGGCCAGGCTAACAGGAACCCTGTATGCCTTATAGGTCCTTGAAATCCCTGCAATCCTCGATAACATTGGACACTTTGTTGAAAGAACCGAGTAACTTTTAGAGGTGAACTGAAAAATTTTAGACACAGCCAGGAAAAGTGAAAAATATCCAGTTGAGGGGAGAAAATCAAGTTGCACCGCCACATTCTTAGCTATACATAGATAGATATTTTGGGGCTCTCAAACTTGACCATCTTGACATTACTTGTTTCTTTGTGGAGGAAATGGAACGTTCGGTGAAAGTGGTGCTGATTGGAGACCAGAGCGTTGGTAAGACGTCTCTGAGGGGTCAGTTCTTGTATCATTACTTCAGCAGCAGTTATAAGGCTACGGTAGGTGCAGATTTCCTTACATGCAAAGTGAAGACGACATCGGATGAGTTTATCAATTTACAAGTGTGGGATACGGCAGGACAAGAGAGATTCAACGCTGTGAGTCGTGCGTTCTATAGAGGAGCAGATATTGGAGTCTTGGTGTACGATATAACGAACCCTGAGAGTTTCTATAACCTGGAAAAGTGGTTAGACAACTTCTTGGCCAATGCTCGTGGAAGGCCGTATATTGTACTTGTAGGGAACAAGTTGGACAGAGAAAGCATAAGGCGGGTCAGTTACCGGCAAGCTGTGGAATTTGCTACGCATGTGGAAGATGGGTTGTTCCATGATATACAGAAGGACGTGATCGAGACGAGTGCGAAGCGTCACGAGGATGTTGAAAAGGTGTTCCAACGGTGTGCTGAGCTGGGTGCAATGAAATTGGACGATGGTGAGCTCGAGGAGATGCGATTTGACAGTGTTGATGTTGGTGCTAAGAAGACAGGATGGGGATGGAGGTGTTGTTAAGGCTAATGTCAGCTAGTTTGACTGAGGTGGACATATGTAGGGTGTTCCATCCATCTGTTTTCTTCCATCCATATCTCCTTTCTCAAACCATTTCTCCTTTCACAAACCATCTCTCCTTTCTTGCTTCTAGTACTTCCTTTGCTACCTAATATCTCCGTCTCTTTGCTACTTAATACAGTCTCTTTGCTCATAATCAATCATAAATACATACTTCATACTCTCATATTTTCAAATCTCTCCCCCTAAACATCACTCTCTTTTCTTATGTCTGATATTCAATTTCTAGATAGAGACAACGAAGGGGTGGAATCGGACCCTGAAGAACTGGTCGATGTTCCTACAAGACGGTTTGACGATGTCAGTGCATTCAATTCCGGAATCAGAAAGATGGAATCGTTGGGACTTGTTGATATTGGTAACTTGGCTACTTGGACTGCCTCGACTTCAAAGCCAGGTTTTGGTGTGAAAGAGCTGCGTGAGGATACACCGGCGGCATATTGGCAGAGTGATGGACAACAGCCGCACTTCTTGACGATTCATTTCACTAAAAGGGTCACAATTGAACGTGTGTCTCTCTATTTGAACTATGAAACTGACGAATCTTACACTCCTTCCAAGATCCTGATAATGAGCGGTAGTGGTGAACATGACTTGGTCGAAGTGGCCTCATGTGACTTTGTGGAGCCAATGGGCTGGCAGGATGTGTTTTTCACTGGGGTTCGCCATGATAACTTGTTGAAATGCTACCTGTTGAAGATCTGCTTCCTTGCCAATCATCAGAACGGTAAAGATAGTCATGTTCGTGCAGTTAAAGTGATGGGACCCACTGGTGGGTCTTCCAAAGTGAGCACGAAGGCTGATGATGAGACCGTTGGTTTTACAAGTATAAAATTGCTCAGCGAGAGCGTCATTCGTTAGATGAGATCGTTCGATAGACGAGATCCTTTTATTTTCTATACATCATACCCTTCCTGGCGAGCAATATCGAGCGCCATCTGACGATCGGCCTCCTCCTGAGACAGTTGAAGTGCACGTTGCAGCTCGTCTTCTAGTTGCAGATCGACTGCATCTGTATCTGTTAGGTCAGATTGCACTTGCTGCGCCTGCTCCTGCTGCCTAGCTGCCTCAGACATGCTCAATGCCATCGCCATTTGAAGCTCTTCGTCAGACCCTCCTTGATCTCCATTGAACCTATCCACGATCTCCTGTTCTTGGTTTTGTCGATCTACTTCATATTCATAGTCATCCAATGAGATCCTCAAATCATCGGTCGAAGCCTTTCTCTCCTTCGCATAACCCCCCTTCGAGTTCTTTCTTCTATCATACTCATTGGCCAATTCACCAAACTGGAACCTTTGGATCACTGGACCATACCCAATCACACCGACGGCTTTCTTTGCATCTGCACAGATCTGCATCGCTGGTAGTTCATGCAATCTACCGAGCAATCTCCTGCCCAACCGTTCGGATGCTTTCCTTAAGTATATCCCGCTTAATACATCGTACATCTCAACTAGTCCACTCTGCCATCCAACGAGTACCACAAACTCGTTCACACATACAGATGTAATCGTAGAATCATTAGGTTTCGGTTCAATGATATACCGTGGCTTCATGTTGTAGTGAGATCCACGTACGTCGACAACCATCACTTTCCCGTTACGAAGAGCTATTGCCATCATGAGGGCATCTCCACCGACTAAATCAATGTCTCTCTTGATGTACCGGCATCCTCCCGCATCTATCACTGCCTGTGAGATCTTGTTGAGTCCTAGAGCGAGCACACTCCTTTCACAATTGAAGTTCAATGCTTCCAGTTTATTTTCATCGTAAACTATCGCTTTACAACCACCCCAGTCCACTAGCAGATGTGGATCACTCAATTGACCGACCTGACCCAGTTTCGTTGTCGTCAATTGACCTCTAATTAGCCCCTCGACTAAATAGACTGTTCCCTTTGAATCTAGCACGACTCCATTCTTTGAATCCACTTCAAGCTTCACAATGGCAACTTCAGAGACTGTCGTTTTATGGATCAGTTCTGCTTTCTTCAAGTCCCAACTGCAAACAACGCCGTTCTCATCACCGGTAGCTATATAGTTGGAACTTCCAGGTGTGCCACATAGACTCATAGACTTCACCATCACTCTATGACCTTCACCTTTCAATTTCTTGATCCCAGAAAGCAAGATGTTGTGATGGTCCACCATGGCTCCATAAACTGCTCCGTCCCAGCAGCCAAAGCACACTGCGTGCGGGCCAACTGCATATGCCGATGTTCCTGCTGGGGTGTTACATATAGCACTGTCACTACCCTTGCCTGAATTGACTCGACACGAAATCAATCGCCCCGTGTTTGAATCGAAAGCAATCAACTTATCACGGTCGAAATCCGCAGTCAGCATCGACACAGCGGGTGGATTCCCATGTAACGGATAACTTCGACTGATCCTACGTCCTCTGGCCCATTCTGTGCTTCCCTTCTCCCGTGCAAGCAGCTCAGTACACCAAGAAGTGGTTCTTCCTGCCGAGGGGAAACTCTTACCAGCAGCAGGGAACCTCGTGGCTAGCACTCTAGACCACACTGCATTGTCCTGAGTCAGCTTGTACCATGCCTTGCACACTAGACCGATCCGTTCGAGCGAATTTGGGTCCAAATATGCAAAGATCTGGATCAATAGCTCGGTTGGAAGCTGATCCATGGCTTAATAATCCAAGAAGAAGCAAGTGATGGTTAGTGGGTTCAAAAAAATATATAGCGTTTTCTATCCGTATACCTCCATGTTTTATATATATATAATAAGTAGTAAGTAAGTTGTGATAAGTTTACTCCAAGTATGATGCGTAAATGTCCCCAAAGACATCACAATTAAGATCGATAAGCTTCTTGAGGCGTTCGGCAACGTTGCGAAGCTCTGCGTTGATCACATAATCGTCTTCGATGTTTTGAGGATCTGCCAAGCCATCGCGGATCTTGGCAAATAGCTGTTGTTCGAGTAGGGTATAAACCTTGGAGCTAGGCTGGGTCTGTTTTAACAACCAATTGAAACAGAACTCCACCTTATCTTCATCCAACTTACCGAGGAGAACATTGACGATATGAACTGCAAGACTGTGTAAATTTCTAGTCCATTTAGAGTTGCCGTTATCGTCAACAATGATGTTTAAGACTTGTTTTTTCAAGTCAAATAGATGCTGTGGTGAACAAAGTTCAGATGGGAGTCCATTCTGTTTAACCATTGTACGATAAAGAATAGCACAAAGCTTCGTACAGATCAAATGACGAACGTCTGCACGTAACACGATAAGACGCGAATGATCAAAGGCTAAAGTGTTTGGGAATTCCACAACCATGTGAGAACATGATAAAAGACTGAGGACACCAGAGTCCAAAACCTTACGGACATCTTGGCAACCTCCCAATATATTGCTGTGCTTCTTAAACCAAAGAAGTGATAGTGTCAAATTGATCTTGTGTTTCTTCAATGCTGAGGTAAAGTACTCTTTTTCAAAAGCCACTGCGGTCGAACATAGAAGAGGACGCAAGATTCTAATTTGATGGTTGGCAATGTCTAATTTCATGGCTTCCAATATAGAAAATAGGATTCTTAAACCAGAAACCAATTTCTCTGCATCGATGACACCATCTTCAGATTGGCAAGCCTTGTGGAAGACAGCATTCATGGAATCGACCCATTCATCACGCATTGGTGCGCAGTGAAGTTTGAAAACGGATGAAATCCAATCAGCAAACCCGGTGAAATCCAAAGAGCCTGTGTTCAACTGTTGTAACAACAATCTAGTATCTAGAATCTCTTCAACGGCAGCTTTATCCTTGAAAGGAACTAGACTGAGTAAGATACCTTTCAAAGAATCGAACATGATGCATATTGGAGAATTTTCACCGATGGTTCTTTCACCACGTAATACAGCATCGATTTCACGGCGAATGAATGCCCAATAGTTGTCAGCCTGGAGTTTTTTTCTACGTCCATGTTCTCCATCCAAGTTAGGTCTGAACTGGACCTGAGGGTCAAACAGTATATCGTGACGAAGTTGAGGGTTTTTCAGCACTTCGTGCAAGTCGATCTCTTGCATGGACTGAAGGTTGACCGGTGGTAATAATAATGCTGGAGGTATGAGGTGAGATTCCTGAGCAGTCGAGTGTAAGTGACGGCGGTGATGATGATGACGGTGACGGTGGCTGTGTTTAATGGTAGCGAGCTCGGTTGCTGCAGGGTTAGAAGTAGAAGTAGAAGAGGCGGTATTGTTGAGAGCAGCGGAGTGAACAGTGGAGTGAGCGGCAGTGACACCGGCAGTAGCTGCGGCAAGTGAAGATGGTGAGTCAGTATGAAGTTGTTGTTGTGGTTGCTGGTGTGCTTGTTTTTGTTGCTGTTGTTGTTGCTGTTGCTGTGCCGGGAGTTTTGATAGCAAGAAGTCAGAGTGTCTCAGAGAAGGAGACCAGATGTTAGGTAAAGATCTGGATCTGAACTTCTTAAGCGGTTGCTTCCTCTTGGCAACTTTACCTGGTTTACAAGCTCTTTTCGATTGTAACAGGATGGCTTCTGCCTGGCGTTTGTGAGCAGCGGCAGAGGCGTTCACTGCAGCGTTGACAGATTTGATCGACCCATTCAAACAGACGGAGCCTGAACCTGATGAAGTTGACAATTTTTTTCCAGAAGAAGACGCTGGCAATGTTGGCAATGTTGCGTTATGAGAAGACTCTTGCACAGTAGTAGCCGCATGATGTGCATGTGACAAGCCTGTAGCTGTCGGAGACAGAGGCTCATTAGCTGCAGCATCAACCTCTTCAACGGTATGCAAATGAGTATGTTGTAACTGAGCAGTTGGCATCACGACAGAAGGTCTCCTGCTCTCACTGACATCGACATTGGTAGTATTGAGCCCGTTATCTGCAGCAGCGGACACATTCTTTGTGGAAAAGACGTTTTTGAAGTGAGACGGCCCTTCTTGGTTCTCGTTTGTGTTCGACATCAATCAATATTTGAGAAGGATGTCGTTCCTTTGAAAGAAGAAAGGGATATGCACAGAGCGAGTAAAGTGGGGGGAAGGGATCGTTTTAAGGGGGGAAGTAGAACAAGAGGGAAGGAAAAATTCCAGTAAGTGCTGTTTTAGCGGGGGAGAGCCGGAGATGCAAGGGGAGGCAAAGAGGGAGAATAAGAGGGAGTTTTTTTTTCAAAAATAAAATTTTTTTTTGCTTTTTTGTTCCAGTAGGCTCCGCCCTCAGGCAAGCCGAAGAAATGTAATGGAAAAGGAGGAAAGCAAGGAAAAAAAGAAACGATTGTGAGATGAAACAAAGGCACAAATAACGCTAAAAATGCAATATTTGCAAACCGGTCATGCAACTTTTAAGAGTAATTGTTATGCGGCTCGCCGACCTGTAGATTATTAACTGGTGGTTGATCAGATCTCCTGCATGCATAGGGAAGGAATTGGAAGTTGAGTGAGGGCTGAAAGTTTTATTCCCTCCGGTTTCAGGAACTCCTACGTTTGCTGATTATCTAATTTTTATTTGTATGACGGAGTTTCTATTCATTAGTTAAGTATTGACGCGCGTATACGTACTACCACGAACAGGAGGTCAGTCAGCCCACTCTCTGAGGGTTCTAATAGCCTACGATCTTCTATTTACCACATTCACAGTCACTCACACGCACATACGAAGCTCATACTTACACATCTTTTAATTCCGGTTGCTAAATCCTTCGTGTGGTTAGTAATACGAAGACATCTATTTGTTGCCTAATGTGGGTGGTTCGGAAAAATGTGAATGAATGTAGTAAAAAAAACAAAAAAAAGAAACGACATTTTATTTCAGGTAAAGTGTGATGTAAGAAGTTCCCAATACGGAAGAAAAGAAACGTATTGTAGGATCAGTAAAAAGGATTATTAGTTCTGCACTGCGTAGGTGCGGCTTTCTCTCAACCGCATCGCATCAATAATAGGATTATTATATGGCTATTGGTGAAGATGTGTTTGAGCCGATCTGTACTGGGGACTCTGTGTAGCAATGTATATTACTATTATTATTCAAAATAGCATCCCCCATGTGATTTCCTTCCGAACTGCATTGCTAAATCCTTCGTGGTATTTGACCCAGATCCGGTTCTCATTCTCACTCATCACTTTACTCTCAGCTTTACGACCTTCCTTGCGATGCGACATCTGCGTAGTAAATTCTTGGTATCGCGTATGGAATCCTCCTTGCTCTTCCGATTCTCCCTCATGATTGCTACCATCCATCCGATGGTGTCTCTTCCGATCAGCTTCTAGTGCCTCTTCAGCAAGCTTCCTCTTCCGGTCAAGTTCGGCTCTAGTCCTTGCCGCTTCTTTCAACTTGGCATTCTCCACCGACATTCTTTCAATGTATCTTCCTTGCTTGCTTCTTTTTTCAGCATCGATGAAAACAGCTAGATCTGGATTAAACTGATGCACCTTATGCAATTGCTGATACGAGTACTCGTTACCAGCTTGCTGATCGATATGAACATCGTAGTCTAACCCTAAAGAGTGTGCCAGATCGCATGCATGATCCAATCTCCCAGATTCGTTCTCGGAAAATCTTCTAATCTGTAATCCTGTTGGAACCAGAATAGAGTTTAAAATTGGCAATTCACACGCCAGATTATTCTTCTTGACCACTGTTCCTTTCAATGCAATCCTTCTTGCAATCCGGGACAGTTCTTCATTAACCGTTTTACCCAACTCAAAGAACTCGTTCCTACTTCTGAAATTAGGTCTGTTATCTGCAACCAGTCCCTCCACTTCATTGAACCGATCGAAAAACCGCATCGGAACAACTGTACCGTAGTATGACAACTCTGTCGACCGCATCTTGGAAGCAATGACATCTTGGAAATAAAGCCAGTCTGACATGTCCCTTAGCTTGCTCAAATTCGAGTTTTCCAATTCTAACATCGCATTGTAACACCCACCGGTAATACGATCTAAATTATTACTCGTTGCACTCATCGTATCCCGGAGCTTGCTCAATTGCTCGGCTTTGGACGTTTTTCCCGAACGCTGGAAGATCTCGTTTAATAGTAGGTACCATCCAACCTGAGTGTCCTTGCCTGTATCGACCTCGTGACAATCCTGTGGACCGTGAAATTGTAAGAAATTGATGCAGCTTCGAACGTCACCTGAAGTAGCTTCAACAATCGCATCGACGAGTTTGTCATTGACAGATAGACCTTCTCTATCACATATTTTCTTCAATCGAAGCTTGATCTGACGTGGAGAAGCCTTCCGGAACGGAACAATTTCACAGAACGGACGCAACTTTTCCAAAGACGTTGCATACACGTCGTTACAGATCGCAATGATTGGTCTTCGTAAAAACCTGGCTTTCTTCTTCTTACCCTTCCTCTTACTTGAACCTGCTTGCTCGTTCATGGCACGCCTGTCCTCGTAGAGTAAGTCCATCAATCCACGAACAAATCCGTACTCACTGGCACCGTCGATCTCATCTAGCACTAGACAGACAGGTTTACCATTTAGACTATCATTCTGCATCGCATTCCGTAGCTTGTCTCGAACGGACTGGCCAGACCTTTCATCACTGGCATTGATCTCCGAAACTTCATAACCTAGTTGTTTCGCAACCACATGCGCAATGGATGTCTTACCTGTCCCTGGTGGTCCATGCAGCATCAAAATTCTATGGAATGGTCTATGCAATGGATCGACGGGCACGTTCTCTTCCTGAGCCTCACCTGATACTTGTCCCTGCTGACCTTGTACTTGCTCCATGTTTGGTCTCTTGAACACACATTCGTTCCAATGGTTCAACCATTCAAGAATGATCCGGTTAGTTCTCTCGTTACCAAGTAGCTCAAAGAAGTTCTTGGGTCTGTAATTCTCTGTCCAGAGCCCTGTCCGACGGCCAAACTTCTTCACAAGCCGTTTCGACGTGTCATGAGCATCCAACTTCTTGTCCAACTCAATCTTCCGTCTCAACCTTGCCACATCAATTAATGATGCTTCCGTTATTATTTCCGCGTCCTCCAATTGTCGCGTCTTGGGTTTCAACTCGATGCATTTACCTGACGATAAAACAACTTTTTTAGATGTGGAAAAGGGTTGCGAAGACTTGTATTCGATATCATCCTTGTCCTGTATGTGGTTATCAATCGAATCCCCGCACTCGGCCGGTCCATCGCCTCCCAGTAACGAATTACTAAAATCGAGATGAAGAAGTGACATATGCGCGTTAGGAGTGAAAAATCTGGGGTGAAAATTAGTATGTATTGAATGTATTATATATAGGGAGGAGTTGAGGTGAAGGGGAAGGGGGGAGATTGTTCTAAATTCCAGATGAATAACCTCGCAGTCCCTAAAAGACAAACACCTGGTCCTCCGTCTTCGACTTCAATGTACCCTTCTCCCAGCCAAACTTCTCGGTCCAGTCTAAGATGTTCTTTTCCAGAGGTTTAGGACCACAGACAAACACTCTACGGTCGGCAGTTGGTTCTGGCAACTCAGATTTCAACAGATCCTCTGTTATTTGGCCAGTGAACCCATCCCATTTGGCAGGAGGAGTCTTTAAGACGTATTTAACTTTGAAGTATGGGTACTTGGCAGCAAGATCGTCGAGTTCACTCTTCAGCAAAATATCATTGGCAGTATCGTTGGCATACAACAAGGTGACTTTGGTGGTATCCTCGGGAGTGGTAACAATTGCACCCATTACTTGCAACATCGGAGTAATACCGGAACCTCCAGCGATCATATAGATCTCCTTGGCCATATTAGGTTGATATTCCATTCGACCAACAGGGCCTTGGAATTCTACCAGTTGACCGACTTGCAAACCTGCCAAGTACTTGGAAACGGTTCCTTCTTTGTAAGATTTGACCATGATATCGAAAAATCCTTCGTCGTATTGGTTTGAAATCGGCGTATAGTATCTAACATACTGTTTACCATCTATATTAACACGAAGACCGACGTGTTGACCAACAGGTATCTCCAAAGTGTCATAGTTTTTATGCATTGCGAATCTGTAGATTGCAGTGTTCTTGGACACGATGGTCATGTCCATCAGTTCGTGTTTGATCCATTGATCTTTGCTGAGTTCTGGTTGTTGAAGCAAGACTCGAAGAACATGGTAACCGGCAAAGAGTGCGAGCAGAAGAATCGTGTAAGGAACCAATGCAGGACTGATGATCCATGTACCAACTACACAGAGTGCGATTGGGATGATCACACCATGCAGCGGAGTATA
Source organism: Xiuguozyma insectalens (assembly GCA_030574155.1). Classification (NCBI taxonomy): domain Eukaryota; kingdom Fungi; phylum Ascomycota; class Pichiomycetes; order Pichiales; family Pichiaceae; genus Xiuguozyma; species Xiuguozyma insectalens. The sequence continues at coordinate 429,432 of JAJMEL010000004.1, read as the reverse complement.
GAGGAGATCACGGTTGTCCTGGACCATAATGAATATGTGGAGGTTAGGAGGAAGCGATTTTTCAGGCGATCAAGGGGAGGCGAAAGCACCCCGAGGTAGCCTACTGCGGGGATTTCTACCGGGAATTTCTACAGGGACTTCTACCGGGAATTTCTAACAGGAACTTCTACCGGGAAGTTTACACGGGCACTAGCAAGACCGACTACTTAAACTATCCATACCCACCATACCACTCACCACATATGTCATATTCCATGCACCTCACATACCCCTGCATATAGCCCACGCAATTCCCCCCGCATTTGAATCTGACCTGGTGATGTTCCAGAGCTTCCTAATCCGGTTAAATCCTTGATATGCATGCATATATCACGTCTGCAATAGTTGCTTCTTAGAGAAATTGGGTGATTAGTTGCTATTATTTGAGCCGATCAACAACAGGTGGTTCTGTTTTTGACCGCATTGATACAGTTGGTCGTATTGCTGTGGGTCGAGCATGCATCATCAGTGATTAACTAACCCACGGCATATGATACGGTGAAAGGAAAAAAAAAATTAACTTAGGGTAGGTCGTGCCCGGATTCGAACCGGGGTTATTTGAGTCAAAGTCAAATGTGATTAAACCACTACACTACACAACCCCAACGTTGGAGTTTTTGAGGAGTGGATGATTATATCGGTAAGCAGGAAGTGGATCCGGGGATAAAGAGAGGTTGGAACCATCTTTTTTTTCGATTCTATTTCAATCTAATAATGGTTATCACTTAGTATAACCATTATGGTTGTCCTGATAACTCTTCCTTTCCTGCTTGATCCAAATTTGCACAGTTATTTCTGGATCTGCATTGTTTCTAAATATAATCCTGTTTCTAAAATGGGGAATGCTAAATTACCGAGGTGTACTATGAGGACATGACCCAATAAGGAAAGGAGTCTTATCGACAGCAATTTTGGCGCCTAACCAATGTAAGGCAGTATACATCCTTTGTGACTCATTCAAGCAGGTCAGATACTTCCCAATTCCTTACTCTGCCTCGTTCTCGTTCTCGTCTCATCTCCTTCCCTCCCCCACTATCTATAAAACCTTCAAGTTCCCCCCCCTCCCGCCTCCCCCCACCTCGTGGGAAAACTTCACTAAATGATTTTTTCAAACTCTCCCATCAACACCCCTCTTCGGTTCTTATCAGGCAGAAGGGTTAAAGGAGAAAAGAAGCCAGTTATAGTGAACTTAGTGAGGGCATTACGGACACAACTGCATTAGGCCATAGTGATTCAGATTCATTAACCAAATTTCAAGCACAATTTATACCATGGAGTCCACGACGGGGAGGCATAGCCGTGGACAGGAACAGTTACTGGAACCCATAACAGGGTTAGAAATAGGTGGTTCTAGTAATTCCGATAATAACGAAGATACAGGCCAGTTGGCTGGCAGAAAGGCAGCGAAATCGTTGCGACTGTTTAGAGAGGACCGCAACAAGCGAGGATCAATTGTTGAGAGTAGCACTGGTACATATGGAGGTGAAAAGACGATCTCCTCTGCTGTTTACTTCCCGCATCGAGAAGGTGACAATATTGAGGTAGAATCTGCAGCTGCATCTGCCGTTGACACCCAAGAGTTGACTGAGTGTGAAGCGACTCAGTTAGAATCCACACAGTTAGACCCAGTCGATTCGACAGAAGGTCTCGCAAACTCGTCTTCGGCCATAGAAGAAGACTACGAGTATCCACTAGCAGTGGAATTGAAACCGTTTAAGAATAAAGTTGGCGGACATACTGCCATCTTCAAGTTCAGCCACCGCGCGGTGTGCAAAGCTCTCGTCAATAGAGAAAATAAGTGGTACGAGAACGTCGAACAGGACCACCCAGAATTGCTCAGGTTCATTCCTAAATATATCGGTGTTCTCAACGTTCGTTACAGTACAATCACCGAGGATGGACTACCCGACGAATTGGATGTTACCACAGCCGAATTAGATACTCCTTCGTCTACCATTCCAGAGGTCGTTCTCGAGGATAATAGGCATATAGTGCCAGATAGTCTCTGGTCACAATTCTCCGCATCGAGTTCTCCTGTATCAGAACCAAACGATTCTCTCGGCTCCACCAAAGTTAACAGAAAATTGCAAGAACAGGTGCTTACCGAGGTGTTCTTGAGAAAGGATAGAAGAACGAGGGTTGGTCGAGCTTCTGAGAGTCCTACTTTGAGACCACGGCGTCATAGATACTCTACTAGCAACATTTCCAGTGGTCCTTCCACTCCTCGTATCGCGTCTTCTGTGCATAGTGCAGACTATAGACGAGGATCGATGGAAGGATTTTCATTTAAAGAGACAGGGTTGTTGAGTAATAACTCTGCCGATACAGATGAACAACAGAACGAACCTGCTCATACTCCAACACAGGTGAAATCACCAACTTCTCAGGATGATGAAATTTTCCAAATGGATGAGAATGACCGTGCCGTGGATTCGACACCACATATTCATAAAGAGACCACGTATGAACGGTTCATCATGTTGGAGGATTTGACAAGTGATATGGAGCATCCATCTGTCTTGGATCTAAAGATGGGTACACGTCAGTACGGAATTGAAGCTAAACAGACAAAACGTGATTCTCAGCGGAGAAAATGTCGTCAAACGACTTCACGTCAGTTAGGAGTTCGGATCTGTGGAATGCAAGTTTGGGATCACAGTAAGAATCAGTTCGTTAATAGAGACAAGTATTTCGGACGGAGAGTTCGTGCTGGTGAACAGTTTGTCCGGTCACTATCGAGATTCCTCTACGATGGTGTGTCATGTTGGTCGATTGTAAAGCATCTACCGCACTTGATAGAGAATGTTGCGGATCTACGAGCCACTTTTGCTAAATTGAACGATTACAGACTGTATGGATCGTCCGTCCTACTGATGTACGATTCCGAGGCAGATATCAAATCTGTAGAGTCTACATTGATTTTGAGAATGATAGATTTCGCTCAGTGTGTGATCGGTACCGAGCCATTACCACCTACGACCACTTATGCACCTACACATAAGGGTGAACCGGACTATGGTTATCTGCGTGGATTGCATTCGCTTGATTTTTACTTTAGACTAATGTTCCAACAGTATACTGGCACGACTTATGATGACGAAGCCAAGGATGCATACTTGGAACTGCGCGAGTCTCTGGGACATGGAATCGAATGGTTGGATAGATTTGACGAAGACATTCCATGCCCTTACAACTTTGATGCTACTCCTCATAACGATGATGAGGACAACGTATCTGAGTAGATGCATAGAATATGTAATATTATTTTAATGTCTAGGAGAGTTGAGTAGGTCGAGTAGGCAATAGTATGTACAGATGGTTCAGAGGTTGGCCGTTCGCTCCTCATCGATTCCTCCTCAATTTGTCCTACCACTTCTATCTTTCTCGATCTTCGAGTCTCCACCAACCTGCTCAGCAGAACACACCCTCAACGCCTTCAACTCGTCAAAACAAGCTGAACTGTAGTTTGTCCGATTCTTCTTTAAACACTCCTCATACTTGGCAATGTATTTGGCACATTTCTGGTTGATCTTGACGAAACTTGGAACCTTCGTCTGAACACATTGTTGCAACGCAGACTGAAACTTGATGCACTCGTGCTTATCCTTGACTTCTGGCGACTGCATACAGTTCTGATAGTCCAAGAACGGTTGTGGACAGTTCTTGGCAACGTCCTCCATGATGATCTGGTCCAAAACTTTTGACATTGTTCAAGAAGAATAAAGTGATGATTAGAAGAGAAAGATTATTTTAACCTGCTGAGGATCACTTCTTTCTTTTGAAAAGGTGATGTATATATGAGGGTTGACTTCACTGAATTAGTCTCTAAGTACCCTTGTTTGAAACAGTATGTACCGTTCAGCTTTGAAGGTGAGAGTTTGCGAGAATTGACTCGAATATTGTTGCTTGAACATGGGGTTAAGGTGCATTTGGATGCAGATCGGTTGTGTCCTACGTTCTTCAATAGATTGGACTATTTGGAGATGATGGGAGACTTGATGGAGAGTACAGTGGACAGTAAGTGCAGATGGTGTGGACTTGATGTTGGAACGGGTCATTCTGCGGTATATTCGTTGCTTGGAGTGGCCCAATTGGAAAGGGTAGACTGGTTTCTAGGTACAGACATAGACAATGAAGCGTTGGAGTTGGCGAAGCAGAATGTTGGCAGGAACGATTACGATGTGCAATTGGCAGCAGTTAGTCCCAATGAGAATTCATTCAAGCTGTTTTCAGAGAAGTTGTCTGATGCCCCTGATGGTACTGTTGGGTTCACTGTTTGCAACCCACCGTTCTACCGGTCATACGAGGAAATGGAGCAGAAACGGTCGAATAAACTTGTTCAGAAGGAGCTGGTATGCGGGAATTCGACTGAATTGGTCACAAAGGGAGGTGAGTTGGAGTTTGTACGGAAGTTAGTCAGAGACAGTCGAACAGCATCATGTAAAATAGCTTGGTTCAGCTCGATGCTTGGTAATAGAGCCAGTGTCAAGTCCCTGATCAAGGATTTCGATAACGATTTCAATTTCGGAGTGTACGAGTTCATGAGCGGGTCAGAAACAAAAAGATGGATCATATATTGGAGTTTCAGACCAGTGCAGCCACCTCTGCGTCTTTACAATGGTGCAAAGCCACGGATCAAGCTCACTGTCCCTCGTGAATTGAACGCAGCGAAATTGGAAGCCCGATTGAACTTGCTTCCAATTGACAGATTGACTACTCAATTAAACGTCATCACAGTCACACTCCCCGGGATGTGCTGGACCCGTGCATACCGTCGCGGACGAAACCATAACTATGGCAGTTATACGTTCTTAATCGAGCTCGAAGGTTCCAAGACTACCATCATCTGGAAACTAGGGGCCATCTACAAAGTGTTTGACAGCTTCAGTAGCTGGCTTGCGAATGTATCGAGTATATAAACGGGCGAGGACCATATCGTTTTGATTACAGCTTCTTAAGGTAACCTTGCTGTATCAATCTCTCGACATCTGCCTGTCGAACGAAGAACTGCGAGTCCTTGGAAAGATTGAACACTCCATACTCCGTCTGAATCTCTCCTGCATCTTTCAACACCCGAACGTCAATAAACACGTCCGATGGTGGTTCTAACGACCCACCAAGATCAACTTCACTCATAGCACCCTTGAACTCGCTCACAAGACTGTTATATCGCGACATATACTCTTGCTCATACTGTGAAAGATTCTCTATCGTGTCGTGATTTATTTCCACGTTCGACCAAACCAACTCGTCTATCTGTCCTGCGCGTTGCTTCTCGTACGCTAACAGACATCTCTTGTTCCGTCGCATACATAGATGTGCAACAAACAACTGGCATTGCTTCACTTTATCCGTGCTGTCTTGCTCCGTCTCTGCTGTTAAGATATCGGTTTCTTTTTGCAAATCTTTAGTCTCGCGAACTATGCCTCTAATTAGATCCGATTCGTACAGTGGGATCTTGTCAAGGTTCTGTGCCCTCTTTGCGTCCGCTATTAGTGTGTTGGCCTGGTCCCCATACATTTTTTTGGCGTTGGCTATTAGAAGAAACCTAGGTGTGTTAAAACGGTTAAGAATTGTTTCTCAACACTTTGCCAGATTAGGTCATCTATTTTTTCCTTGGAGGTATCACGGTCAATTGATGGTATTTACATACGGGTCTGGTGTATCACGTTATAAAGGGTCTGTAGTGACTCTATCGCCGACAAAACACGAGAAAAGAACAAGGCTGGTCTCAGTGATCGAGCCGACACGTCAATCTGAGGAGGTTGACGCGAAACCTGGTTCGTGCACGGGACTTTCACTCTTTGGAACGATTTCTCCAAAGAATACGAAGAAACCACGAACAACGTTCTTCAAAAGTGGATCATTCGACCAACTAGATGCTGATGAAGACGATGATACTATAGAGGAGCCGGATCTTCCCGTTCGTGTCGTTGGACAGAGTGCTGTTGAGAACGGATCTCCAATGAAAAATATGAAAGATAACGTTGAGGTCGAATTGCGGAGTATACAGCCATGTTTGAAGACGTATGGAGCTACAAGAAGTTTCCGCGAGGAACATGATGATGGAAGGGAGGAAGATGATGACGACGACGATGATGATTACGAAAAAGAGTCTGCTATTTCTTCGGGTGTCGATGCTAACAATCTCAAATCTTCAATCGATCTGCACCTTTCAGGTATGAATTCTCGATTCACAGATGAGCTTGAATTGGCAGCGGAAGACTACTCGATGGAGAAGCAGGTTCATAATAGACGCGAGATCATCGACGAGTTGTGCAAGCATATACGAGAGTCGGACAAGTTTCGACGGTTCGTCTCTTTAAACGGTCTTGGAGGCTCGTTCTTGAGCAAGATTCTACGTAGGGACGGGAACGATCTGCAATGTATGGAACAGTTGTTGGATACGTATCTGTTGATCATCAAGGAAGGTACATGTGAGGCCACTAATATTTTCCACCGGGAGTTCCAACCGGTCCTGGGCTCTTTACTAAAGTTAGATCATATCTTGCAATACTTGGCCTTGGATAACAATCCTGTCTCCAAAGAGAACTGCGTATTGGTCTTGCAAGTCCTCACAGATAAGTTCCAAAATCAACCACTCGATTGCATCACCATCTTCGAGAAACTAGCAACTACATACCCGGGCTCTGCAGCATTGCAGAAAGCCGCTAGTGTCATTTTCGATACCCTCCATCATCGGGAAAAATATCCAGTCTCCGTGATAACTGCTGTGCTTACACTCGGGATTCAACTGTCCACCATAGAATCATTACAATCGATCATCTGCAGCGAGTCACTGATGGAACCATTGTTTAACTTGGCTGAACCGGGAATTGTGTCAAGTACTGATCAGATCGGGAACTCGCTCTTCGCATTAGGTTATTTGGTTAATATAACCGATCTTCATAAACCTGACACGGTCAAACTGAATTCATTGCTGGATCGGTGTGTCTTTGGTACAGACGTTGGGAAGATCCATTGTACTGGATACTTCTGTCTGATCTGTGCTAAGCACATGAACCAAACTCCTAAAATCATCCAGGGACTACAATCATTCGCTACTACTCTCCCGCAAGGTAAACCGATCCGAATTGAAGTCGATAGCATTCTAAATAAACTCTCTATATCCTAAGCAAGATTAAACTCATCACTTTGCGCGTTTGCTGCCTTCTTAGCCAATCTCTGCATCTTGGTCCTAGCATCCTCCTTCTTCTTTTCATGATCTTTACTTCCCTGTGCAATGAGCTTAGATGGAGTCTCTCTGAGTCCAAAGGCCTTGGCAAGATGTCCCATGTGAAGTTTCTTGATATTAAAACAATCTCTCTCTGATGCTAAATGGGTGGTATAAGCTCTGGTATGACTGATGAAGGCATTGACAGCCTTTTCCTTGGCAACTGGGTCCTCAATGAGCCAACGCTCCATATTGAGTTGATATGTAGTAGCAAAGATATCCCAACTACCCTCTCTACGTCCGTGAGGCTTGTTATCAGAAGCCTCTTCTTCAGCACTCTGTCCAAATGCTTTCTTCAACACATCTTCAAAGTTCATGAATCTCAAATTATCCTTATTGTGCAATGGCTCGATTCTCTTAATATAGTTCTCTTCCTCACCTGGAAGCAAAAAGAGAACAGAGAAACCTGTGGAACCGGCACGCGCAGTTCTTCCAACACGATGAACGTGATCTTCTAAAGTGAACGGCGGATCATATTCAACAACGTTTTTGATATGAGGCAGATCCAAACCTCTGGATGCCACATCCGTACAGAACAGAATGGCATGATTCGTCGTATCTTTAGAAAACTCATCCAATGTAGCGGTTCTAGTAGCCTGTGATAATGAACCGTGAAGTTTATAAATGACAACATCTGAGTTGATCTCTGGAGCAGTGAAACCTGCAACTTCCTTGCGAGTAACATGCTTGCCACCTCTATTCATGGCAAGGAAGTGGAAATCGACAGAGTCAGAGCATGAGAAGAAAACAATCGTTTTAGCTGTAGAGCTACGGTTCCTAGTCATATTCTTCAATGTTCCAGCCAGAGTCACATACCTAAGCTTAGGTGGTACAACCAAGACTTCTTCGACAAGCTGGTCTGGTGCTTTCATTTCTTCAGATGCAATGGAATCAGCAGTGATCAATTTGGCATTGTTCAACGAGATCTCACCGAGTTTCTTGACATTATTGTTCATGGTAGCAGAACAGAGGATATTAACACGCTTCTCTGGAAGAGAACCACGGAGATTTGCAGGCAAGTATGGTGTATAGCTCTCTTCCAACTTGGATAAGAGTTCATTGATTGCCTCTTCAAAACCAAGATCCATCAGTCGATCACCTTCATCCAGAACCAAGTACCGAACTTTGGATAGATCGAGGTTACCGGTGTTCTCTATATGGTCTGCAAGACGTCCAGGAGTACCAACAAGTATATTGACACCTTTACGAATCCGGGCCTTCTCGGACTTCTTCTTCTCACCACCAATGACAATACCTGGGACGATCCAGTGACATGCAGAGCATAGTTTATTGGCCAAGAATTCATAGGTCTGGGTAGCCAATTCTCTAGTTGGGGCCAAGATGATAGCAAAGAGTCCACTCTGACGGTTTAACGAGCCATCACTGGCATCCATCAGCTTTTGGACAATAGGGAGAGAGAATGCCAATGTCTTACCGGAACCTGTCTGCGCTTGAACGAACAATTCAGAGTCCTCGTGCAACAGAGCAGGTATCACTGCTCTCTGAATCTGTGTAGGCTTTTCATACCCTAATTTGGCCTTGAGAGCTTTGCAAAGAGGTTCATTCACACCCAAAGCTTTGAAATCAGCGTCTTTGTCCAACACAGGTGCGTTCGATGGCTTCAAGTCCCCCACTTCTTGACCGTAGTCTCTACCCTTGATCTCAGGGTTAGAAGTGAACAGAGACGACACATACGTCCCGTTCTTGCCTCCTTGCATTCCTCCAGTCTCTCTATCATACTTTAAACGTTTGTTTTCTCCCATTCCATCTGGTTTGTAACCTCTTGTTGGCTGTCCATTGCCTGAATCTGTCTTTCTCTTTTGAACTCTTCGTTTAGCCAGTGGGGTCGAGTTTGCACCCGTCATAGACTCAGGAGCCTTCCGAGGTTCACCTCGTTGGCCTCGACGGAATTCCTTCTTGTTCTTCTTCACTTTACGAACTGCACTTCCCGCCACAGGGGCAGAGAAGTTCAGCATCATCCCATCATCGTCAGACATCTTAGGAAGAGGGACTATTACTTAATTGGGAGAAATTTTTCAGTTCCCAAGTTCTAGGGATTTTATTTTATGTAGAGGAACCTGGACGGGATGGATGATTCCCCCAGAAGATGCCGCGGAATGAAAGATGGCGGCGAGTGGTGGGTATATCAGCGTGTGTATCTGTTGGAGGCTCTGTTGATCCACTTGGATCTTGTTCAGTTCTCGTACCTTCCACTGGTTGCTCTTGCAGTGCACCGAACAGCTCGTCACGTGCGGAGTCCCAAAGATGTCTTTCCCTAACCAATTCACCGGATCGGATTAAAGACTCTGCCCATTGGTCATGATTCGCCTGTTGATCTTCAGATGCATCGCTCATTAATGAGCCATCACCTCCCATTCTTTCTGCAACTGAACGAGCAATCTCGTCCCTGATCCAGTGTCTCTGTTGCTCTAGACATCTCTCGTACACCAATGGTATTTTGATCTTCATTGAGCTCCACAGATTTGCACAGAGAATCAGTTTGTCATATATTCTGTGTAAATGCTGGTTCACTAGTATTCCAGCGTTTGTAGTAACGTCTTCTAGTTCAAAATATTCCAAATCAGCAGGCTCTGTCTCATGGTAGCAGCAGACCCAGATCCGCATCAGTATAATCCTCTCAGCCACTAAATCCTTATACATAAGGAATTGTTCTCTCTCTTGGCGGTTCAATCTCCTTGCAGCCATGCACATATCCATAAACTCTATCTCTGTGGAATATAGAACGTTGTTTCCTTGATTGGCCTGTCTTCTCTCATATTCAAACAGGTTGTACTCATCCTCATGCATATGGACCGACCATAACAACTCAAAGTACTGGCAAAGCACCGTCAATCTTTCCACCAGTTTGGCCATATCATCACTGGGAATCCTTGAATGTAATGCAATCTGAAGCACCTGCCTGGCACTCTCGCTGATCTCACCGAGCTCGTTACTGAGCCATATTGAACCGCGCTCATGCAGTTCCCTCGCACTAAGCGAGTACTTCCTGAACGTCTCGATCTGGTCTTTCACATCAATATTGTTCTGCCGCACAATATACAACACTGAAGTAATACAGGCATTCAAATCATCTGAGTCTGGATCCATAGCTACAAGCGCTAGAAGAAAGAAATAGATAAGAAGAAGGGGAAAAAATACCAATCCCATCCATTATTTCCTATTTAAGAAGCCCGGACCCCATCTTTAAAAAATTCTCTCCTCTTTACAACACTTTTTTCTTCTTGGATCATGTCGTTATTTGTGTCAGAGGATGAGCGTGACGATCTGGAACCGATCCAAGCAGTCCAGGACAAGCATGTGAAGTTCAGTGAGGAATCTGAGGCGTCTTCGGGGGAAGACGACGAAGTGGAAGACTCTGCAAAGGACGATCCTGTAGTGAAGGAGATTCCAATTCATATCAATCCAAGTTCTGAAGCCATCAAGTTGATGATGTTACAATACACGACAGGCCAAGTGACAAAAGAGGTGAGATATCCTGACTCTATAAGATGGAAACCTAAGGCGAACGTTGTCGAGTTGGATCTACCGTTTGAGCAGGGTAAGTTTGTGAACCCCGAGAAGGCCGAGTCTTGGAGCCGTACAGATCGTGGGCAATTGTTGAGGGGTGTGGTGAGCAAATCGCAGGATTCTGGTTACTACGTTGGACATATTGATGATAAAGGAGAGTTGCATTTGATTCCAATAGAAGGGGGTACTTCACAGCTTCGGCCAAGTTTTAAATACATCGATGAGGCTAAGATCAAGAGACAGACCGAGGAGGCTGCAGCGGCTGCAGTATCCACTTCAGTGACAGGTTCAGCATCGGTCGTGGGAAACAACGGAGTGTCACTTGCTGTTGATTTGGCTGATAAAAGAAACTTGCATGTTGTTCAAATGACAGCTAAATCTCCAAACCAGACTGTTCCAAGGCTTGGAGCTGCACTACTAAGTAAGAAGCAGGAGGACGAAGAGCAAGCTGAAGAGTATCCTTTGAGACGTTCAGGGGAGTTTGACTTAAAGAAACTACAGCAGACGATGGAGAATGATCAAGGATTGGTTTTAGAACCAGTTGGGGGCCATGCGGAGTACCTGGACCAACTGATGAACCACCTTAACTAAACTAATAGATGTACATTACAATATTAACATGGAGGTCATTTCATTTTAAACATATCAGATAGAATGGAATAAGTGTGTTAGAGACGCTCCTTATTTCTTACCGAACTTGGTGACGGCTTCAGCGGCCTCATCGAGGTCGGAGTAGAGGTGGAGACCTTGGAGACCAGAGTTAGCAATAAGCTCCTTGGCCTTCTCAAGGTTGGTACCTCTGAGTCTGGCAACGACTGGAATAGTAAGTCCCAAGTTCTTGGTTGCTTGGATCAAACCTGCAGCAACGTAGTCACATCTAACGATACCACCGAAGATGTTGACGAAGATGGCGTTAACCTTCTCCTCGGTCATGATAAGTTCAAAGGCCTTCTCGATGGTTTCAGGAGTGGCAGCACCACCGACATCCAAGAAGTTAGCTGGAGCACCACCATAAAGTTGAACGACATCCATGGTAGCCATGGCGAGACCAGCACCATTGACAAGACAACCGATGTTACCATCGAGCTTGATGAAGTTCAAACCGTATTTAGAAGCTTCAACTTCGTCAGGGTCCTCTTGAGAAGTATCTCTCCAAGCAAAGACGTCCTTCTGTCTGTAGGCAGCGTTATCATCAAAGTTGAACTTGGCATCGACACACTCGACGTCATGCTCCTTGGTTTCAGTGAGAGGGTTAATCTCGATCTGAGTAGCATCCTTCTCTTTGAAGATTTGATAGAGCTTCTTGACAGTGGCAGCACCTTTTGGAACGGCATCAGCGGTGAAACCAAGACCTGAGGCGATTTCAAGAGCCAATTCATCAGAAATACCATCATCGATCTCAACAGAGAACTTCTTGATAGCATTAGGGTCCTTCTTGGCAACGTCTTCAACGGACATACCACCTTGATCGGTAGCAATGACCATAGTAGATTGGTTCTTTCTGTCCATAACAATGGAAAGGTAAGATTCGTGCTCAGCGTATTTACGTTCAACAATGTAAACGTAAGAAACTGGCTTACCGGCAGCACCGGATTGTTTAGTGATCAATTGATGGTGCAACATCTGTTCGGCAACCTCTTTAACCTCTTCAGGTCCATTGACAAGGTGAACACCGGACTTGTAACCGGTATCGAAGTGACCTTTACCACGGCCACCGGTCAAAGCTTGAGCTTTAACAACCAATTCATTGACACCGAGCTTCTTGGCAGCCTCGTATGCTTCTTCAGGAGTAGCGGCTGCAATACCCTTTGGGGTACCAACACCGTAGGAACGAAGCAATTCCGCGGAACGGAACTCATGAATCGACAGGTTTCTAACCTGCATCATGTGACGAACCAAGTTTCTGTTAACTGAACGTGCAAACATAGTCTAATTGTGATACTTTTCAATTCGACTCGAAGAAGAAGAAGGTGAAGATCGGGGGGAAAGAATCCGGAGGTTGTGAAAAAAAATAGGGTGAAGGGAAGTTACTGGATTTGGAAACTGAGAGTGGTCATTACTGGTTAGAAATGTTGCGGGCTCGCGGAGAAGGATTTTCGCTGTTTTTTTTAGAGGGGAGACCGGTTCAAAGAGTTGGTTTCATTGGATTGATTCGATTGGTATTATGTGAGTCAATTGAGTTTATTTGGTTAATTTAATGTGCCGAACGTGGATATGTGATTGATACGTATTTCCGGTACGCCGCGACCCGGCGCGCCCGTGCACCCGCAGTGCAAAAACAAATGGTGTAGGGATGGGAGGGTAGGTTTCTTTTTTGGTTTTTCCCCTGAGCTCAGCCGTGTCTTATGGGATTCCCCCTGCTCTACTATGCAGTGATCTATATGCAATGATCTATTAGTATTATATCGAAGGATCATTAGAGTAGGTCCAGGACTCATCGAATGAGACGTCTTTCACTTCATATCCACTAGTTCCTGTAACAGGTCTCTGTTTACTCATCTGGCTCCTCCGCCTACTCCCCTGTAACCTCCAACTCTGCAAGGCCCTCTGCCACCTTTTTAACCTCCTCTTCATCTTTCTCACTTTCCTCTGCCGCTTTCTCCGCCAAGTAATCTTCCCGCTCACGCCGCCTCGCCTCAAATGTCTTCCCATTCATCTCTTCAAACCTCCTTCCAAACAATTGGTGCCAGTAAATGATGTCTGAAAAGTTCGGATACAGTACTTCTTCTGAGGATGGGTGGAAGTTGGTGTTTGTGAACTGCGACCGACGACTCTTGAAATAGTCCCACACAGATCTCGTTCGTTCTGACAGTTTCAAACTCTTGCGCTCCTTTTCACAATCTTGCAAGAAAGTACCGTATTGACACGAGTAAAGGTGATACACGAGTCGTCTTAAGAAACGTTCATCGTATTCAAATTCATTCGGATACTGTCTCAGAAGCTGGTACACACAGTCTAGGAACTGTTGGAACACTGGACTTTCTAATTTGGTGTTCTGCTGATGCTTGAATGCTTGGTTTAGCTGTCTAATCCTTTGGAAGTTGGATTCAGTAGTATAGTTGTAGAATTTTGTCTCCTTCTGCAAGTGACCACACCGTGAATTGAACTGATGTCCAAATGAACACCAATCTTTTTCTACCAGTACAATAAATCCATCTATGGTCCGGAAGTATGGGTCAACACAGATCTCTACCAACGAGAGAACTTGAGAGGTTCGGTCCCAACCATCAGAGCAGTGTAAAACAATGTGTTCGCCTTGCAAGTTCAAGTACTTCACTAACAGATCGGTCGATTGTAAGATCTTAGAAACGTATTCTGTCCATCTGCTTCTTGCCAGTTCTTCGTATGCTTCGTAATTATCCTCGATATTGGCAACAGGTGGATTCACGTCGTTATCATTGAGGAACTCCTTCACCTTGCTGATACTGTCGCGCATCACATGGATATTCTCTAGACCCAAGAACACTTTACGGCCCTTGCCGTAATTCTCGATGGCTTCAGTACCTGCACCCAGTGCAGTCTGTGCCATTGCATTCGTTACAGGTCTGGCATCTACTATCAAGTTCGGTTTATCTCCACGACCGTTTGTGTCCAAACACTCTTGAATCAGTTTCTCGTCCTGTGGAGACCGATTCTGTTTCAATCCAACCATCGGTTGAGAACACCGGACAATACTACATCCATTCTTCTTATAGTAGTAAGCCAGAGTCGGGAACCGTCTTCGAGACCTGAAGTTCACTGAATGGCTCAGCATTGTATCAGAGACAGATTTAGGAACACACAGTGTACTCGGATACGTATCACAAAGTCCATAGTCGGCATTCAATCCGGTCAACCTCCACATGTTAGATCCAAGTGTATCATTTTCTTGGTCGTTGTCAAACACCAATCCTTGCCGTTCAAACTCTTTCTTGGCATCATAATCATTCCAAGAATTAAACTCTGCCTCCAATGGGATTGGCTTGTAGATGAATGCATAGCATTTGTCGATAGAGTCGATGCACGTCAATTTCATAATACTCTCAAACACATCAGTGCCTTGATCAAGGCTGCTGAAATCAAATGACAGGTAGTTGTAATCACGACAGTACAACTTCAAGTTGCAACCAAGGTAGATCTGTGGCATTACAGTGTCTTCCGGCTCTCTATCGTCCTCTTCTCCCTTTCTATACAGCATGGCAGATCCCTTTCTCAGTTCCACTCGTTCTATCATTGGATAACAGATCCAAAGTTCATGCAGGCGTCCGGTTTCTTCACCAGAAGGAGCCAACGTAAAGATCAGGTGGTATGTGGTCAAATGAAGCGTTCCCTCGAACGCTCTACCGCGTCTATGCAGCGTGATCCCATCGACTTTGGTGACTTTGAGATAATCCATAGTGATGTTTAGGGGGGAGAGATTGAGATTGATAAGAATTACGGGGAAAAGAGGGGGGTTGCCGCGGGTGCAGGGATTCGCCGGGGAGGACTGGGTTAAGTATGAAGGTTATTTAGTAATTGTGATTAAATGGTCTGTTGGTACCAAAGGAGAATACAACACTACGGCTATACAGCTAACAGAACAGGTCTCTGTGGCCCCTATACTATGAAATTTAACCCATTTTACCTATACTTGGTACATACCCCTACCAATTCGTCGACGCGCGAGACATCGCACGCCATCTCTCTGAATAGCCCATCTCTTTGATGCGACTCACTGCCCGCTTGTATGCAAACTTCTCGTCTTCTCCCGTGAACGCAGTAACGTCATGCTTCCGGCTCCTGTGTGCTGTAGAAAATTTCCTGTCTCCTTCCTCATACGATGCAAAGTTCGGCCGATAAGGATTGGCAAGATCCATCTCCGTCTTGGCAGCCATCTCTTCGTTCTGAACATCGATACGATTATCTTCCATTGGACTGCACTTAAACTTGGGTTTGGTCGATGACTTTGTTCTATGGAAGAACAGCTCGTCTGGTGGAACCTCCAACTGAAGTGCCACTTGACAACGTCCTTCATAGAGTGCATCTATCAATGTGATGAACCGATGAGCCTGGTCCTTCTCTTGAACAGTCAATGCAGGAACGTTTTCAATGATCACTGTGTGGTACCTGTTGGCCAATTCAATGAAATCTCCAGATCCAAACGTTTCTCCCTTACATAGATGCTCGAACTGAACTTTAGCAACACCATTGAAATGCTCAGGGATAACGAGAGTACGTCCAAAGTTCTCGAAAGTGTCCTCCGTGGCGGCCCTTGAATCTATTAATGAACTAACAAGTTCGTTCCAGTCCTTCTCGGAATCGACAACCACGTACGGCTGGTCGGTATCCATCGATCTCACCCGGTAGTCGTTAGCACTGTCCATATCGTAAACATCGCATCTCAACTTCAACACTCTCGAAAACCCTTCAAACTGGGTCCGATTGAAGTTGTTTGAGTACAATTCGTCTGGTAGCTTGTTTGAAGTAGCCACGACAATTCCACCGAGCTTGAAGTAGTATGTTAAAAGAACCTTGATTATCTTGGCAGCAGCTATATCAGGGAGCATGAACTCATCCAACATCAGTAGATAGCTCTTACGGATCAATCTGCAGGCCACTTCGTACAGAATGAACTCGTTCTCCATGTTCAACAGCGGATGATTCTCCTGGTTGGCCCAATCATCTCTAGACTTCTGGCTCATCCGACGACGGGTGATACTCTCGATCTCCCTCATGATCCACAGAATGAACTCATTGTAATGAATTCGCATCTTGCGCTTACATGGGGCACAGTCTGCAAAGATATCGAGCAGCATCGATTTCCCCGTACCCACTTCTCCATTAACCAAGAGTCCCTTGGGAGCAGGGAAGTTTTCCAGCAACTGCTCATCGCTCATCACTTTGATCAACTGTTTCCTCACTTCTGTGTCCTTGTTGTCCTGGTACCGCCCATATGCATCAGTCACGTAAGTCCACCACCTCGCAGGAGGACCTCTGTATTTGGTAGTGTGCTGTCTTCGTCTCTGCTGTCGATTATACTTGGCTTCCAACTCTCTAACGAGTCTATTAATCTTCAATTCCGTATAGTTGGGCTCATATCCTTGCAATCGGAAGCAGAGCTTCTGGAACTGTACTGCTGCACGCATCTGTTTGATATCTGGCTCCAGAATTCCTCTACTCACATAGCCTTGGTAGATCTTGAGGGGATCAGTAAGGCAGGGAGTGGTTGCAGATCTATAAACGAGTGGATGACCTATTGCCAGGTCTGCGATGGACCGTGTTTGGCCAAACGTGTTGAAACCTGGTCTAACCACTCGAGATCGACACGTTCTGTTCATTGAAGGCCGGATTGACGAGGATATACGAGGCATCGAGGAAGAAGAAGTAACCGATAACGGCGAGGAATTAAAACTAGGAGACTGTGCAGGTTTATATAGTGGGGAAAGAGAGAGGGGTGCAAGGGGTGCGGGAGATGAGACAGGGTAAGAGATGGTGTGGAAGAGGGGGATTATGTTAGGAAGGAGTCAAGTATAAGTCGATGCTTATACTTGTCTGCGTAATAAATAGATGATATAGATTCGTATTTATGTCTATGGAGATTGCAATGGCCGTAGCTGGCAATTGCAGTATTCGTGAGACTCGCCGTGTCATGCTAGCACGACATAGATGATGGTGGTCTCGAGTACTTATCTCGAACGCTTATCTCGCTATGCATATAGGTTTTGCTATGCTTTGTCAAGCTTCGCTATGCTTCCTATGCCCAGCTAGGCCTCTCGCTACGCTCGACCTGCCTACTGCAGCTGGATCTTGCTCTGCTTCTTAATCAAGTATATCTGAGACCCGCAGAACAAAAAGAACAACACATACAAGAAGACTGCACCAAAGACTGTCTTGGCAACACTGTTTGTTAGTACTCTTAACCTCATTCAATACCTTCTCCAACACCTCCGACCGTCATACTTACGCTTTACCATCTGTTGGATCATTGATCGATCCCATCACCGTCTCGTTATTCTGATAGAACATCGAGCCCACGATCGATAGTATAAGAACTCCAAATGCAGAGATAACCGTGCAGAACCACGCCTTTCCGGCAGAAACAACTGGCTTCATGAGTGGTGAATAAGCAGCCAAGATGAATTTTTGGTGAAATATAATTATATACGGATGTGGTGTAGGGGTGTTAAATGGCGAACTTGACTGTTAGCACTGTATGTACCTGTACCTGCCCTCTACTCTATAATTCGGTTACCACCATCTATTAATACCTAGTTCGCTAACTTTCATTTTGAACACTCAATCGTGCGCGCTTCTTTAACTTCTCAACTTCTTCAGTGTCCCGCTGCTGGTTCTTCTCAAACACCAGGTTCCTCAACAGCTTATTCTCCATCTCTAACTGCTTCAATTTGATCTCCAATCCTTTAGAAACGTCCCCCAATTCTTTCAAATTCTGCTCCATCTCTTGCTCCTTCATCTTCTTTTTAATCCTAAACCTTGCACTGGCTGCAGTGTTTCTCCGGCGTTTATCTTGCTCGGCGTCTGCTTGATCTGATGGTGTAGATCCGACAGGTGAACCTTTACGTTTGCGGCCACGTGGAGTCTTCGATGAACTTCCAAGGCTTGCCATAGATGACGGAGTCGTTTGATCAGGGCTCTCTGTTGTTGCGCTCGGTAAAGGGAACGTCTGCACCGTGGCATCGAAATTTGTAGCAATACCCGGTGGTAGCGTTGTAAGTAATGATTGTGCAAGTAGTTCTGAATGATGCGAAAATGGTGATGATGTATGACTTGAGATAGATGCAGCTGCACTTGAAGAGCCGACGGCAGCTCCAGTAGCACCGCCTGGTGCAGCTCCAGATGCATTGACAGATTCGGTTGTTCCGCTGCCGGTACCAGCAGCTCCTGTAGCAGTCGCAGAAGTAGCATTACCTAACAACTCTGACTTATGCAATACTATCAACGTGGCCAATGCCTCGATCTGTGTTTGTGATAATCCTGCAGCTGTCAAAGTGCTCTGGGCACCTTGTGGAACTTGAATCTTAGGCATCAGTTGCTGGATCTGTTCCAATGATGCATTATTCTCTGTCAAATTCCCTAGATTTGGCACTGGCAGTCCTTGACTACCATTGCTAGATCTTCTACCAAGAAGTTCATATATTGTCGATGGGATAGGTGATGGTGCTCCACCATATTGGAAAGGATCGTTGCTGCCGATACCAGAGCCAGCTGGATCGTTACTGTTTGCCTCGTTGGTTGCACCAGTCACCACTTGATTGTCGTTGCTCTCTTTAAACTGCCAGTTCTCTCCTCCTTCATCGTCTTCTGGCTTCCTTTGAGGTTTGTCCTCATCTGGAAATATGAACTCATCGTCTGCAAACGCTGCCAACTCCGCACTAAGTTGCTCTTCAAAATTTGGACTCTCATTGAATGTATCGTTACTTCCTTGAAGGAAATTATCCACGAAAACCAACTGTTCTAACAGTGCCGCTGGTGTATCGTCTGTATCTACCGGCTTGTCGGTTCTTTTGTCATAATATCCACTCATCTTAAAAGAAAGAAAGAGATATTAACCAGGTAAGAATTAACTCTAAGTCTAAAAATCAGGTTAAGGCAGAAATTGAGTAAAATTTCTAGTGGAAATTAGTCATCTTCACGTGACCTGCGCCACATTTCCTAGGGCTAAGGGGACCCGTAAGATGAGATATCGACTGTATGGATTGGGTATCAGGTGCATCTAATTGGATAAACCACGAATGGGGTACATTTCTCGAGGGTAGTGTGGGTTCGGTATTGTCCATTTACGGTAAGAGTTGATTTATGCTCTATTGGATATTAAATTATTTCCCTTTTAGGCTAGGGATTTTACTCAGGGCTGCAAAGTCCCTAAGTTAAGGGGACTCCAATATGGTCCCAGGATGCATTAGGGAACACTTGTTAGGTTTTCTACAAGTTAGCAGGCTCGGTCTTCCATGTACGACCACACCAAGTTGATAGATCGATCGCCAAAGCCCTTGTAGAATGTAACGTGTCGATATTCATACCGTTACAGTATGCACCTTTCAAATGTCCCTTCAATTGAGGATTCACATCCTGTGGAATCAAGGCTGATATGACAACAGCACTTGTCTCGTCATGGTTTAAAACGTCACAGTAAGACAGAATATCGGAATAAACGTCCGTTATAGCAAACTGCCATAGGTCTGGATACGAACTGATCATCTGAGTCTTCACTCTATGACTCACTTTACCATACACGTTATCCCAGAACTGTACTCCACGTTGCTGTATCTGCTGATATTGCGTCCAATCATTGATTGGAGGTCTGTTTGGTGGTCTATCGAGTGATCTCAACTCGTACGGTATAGTATCTTTCAAAATCATCAAGGAATTGATCGATTTAGGTAATCCACATAGCACTGAAGTCTTCAAAAGACTCTCTCTGATCTTCTCAGCCACTTCAAACGCACCTTCCACCTTCTCATATGGGTTGTAATTCTTATCAACCCCATGTGCTTTCATCTCTTGGAATTTGTTAATAACTTCCTCGGTCTTAGCATACACCTCATCCGATGGCCTATCTCCCACCAGTTTCAATTGCATTGCGTAGTGATAGATTCTCGGGATTTCTTCCGGGTGGTTGCAAACGGTGAGAGTCACTGCTGCCACCAGGTACCACAATGGCAGCTTTCTGCTGCTGATATCAGCTAACCTTTCTGCTGATAATGTTGGCATTTGTAATCAGATTAGCAGGGGGATAGATCCAAAGTACAAGGGTAGATATAAAAAAAAAAAGATATAGATAGACGCGCAGAGTCTAGACCGCCCGATAGAACGGAACAATTAATAAAAAAAAATTGAAAAAAGTCCGAGGTTATTTGTCCGACAAAAGCAGGTACACAGACTGCATCCGTACACCTGCACTATTTTCATCCCACAGCTTAAAATGGAAGGAGTACTCGCGGACCTGCATTGACTCCAATCTGACTTGTCCCCACAACTCGGTCCTTATCAGAAGAAGTTTGTGCAGCCATATATTGATAAAAACTCGGAATGAATTTTCTTTGTCGCAAACAATTCATCAGACAAATGTCATCTTCATCATCATTTAAGGTCCTTAGACTAGGACCAGTTAGATTTGCTCAAGCAACCTGGGAAGAACTGGCCAAGGAGAAGAACGTCGAGATTCTTTCCACTGGGGCCAATAACCGTCAAGAATTCATTGAAGAGTTGAAGGAAGGCAAGTACAAAGACGTTGACTATATCACTCGTACCTTTGAAAGTGTCGTTAACACTGGAAGATTCGATGAAGAATTGGTTCAATTGGTTAAGCAATACACTAAAGTGAAAGCGATCAGTCATAACGGTGCTGGATATGATCAGGTCGATGCTGTGGCTTGCGGTAAGCAAGGTATTCAAGTTTCTAACGTTCCATCGCTGGTCGACAATGCTACCGCTGATACTCATATCTATTTGCTACTTGGTGCATTGAGAAACTTCCAACAGTCCACATTGGGTCTCTTGGCAGGACGTTGGCCAAAGGAGAAATGTGCCGGTGCATCGATCGGTCATGATCCTGAAGGTAAAGTGTTGGGAATCCTCGGTATGGGTGGTATTGGACGTGCCATTCGTGACCGTATGCAACCATTTGGTCTAGAGAAAGTGATCTATCATAATAGACACCGTCTTTCTCCTGAACTTGAAGGTAATGCAGAATACGTCAGTCAAGATGAATTGTTTGCCAAGTCTGACATCATCTCTGTCAGTATCCCATTGAACCCTCACACTAAGCACTTGATCAATGCTGAATCCATCAAGAAGATGAAAGACGGTGTCATTATCGTTAACACTGCCCGTGGTGCTGTCATCGACGAAAACGACTTGATTCCAGCTTTGAAATCAGGCAAAGTCGGTGCCTTTGGTACCGATGTCTTTGAAAACGAGCCAAACGCTAAACCAGAGTTGTACAACCTTCCAAACGTCACTTCCTTGCCTCACATGGGTACTCACACTTTCGAGACTATGAAAGCTATGGAGGTTTTCGTTGTCAAGAACATCTACACTTACATCGATACTGGCCGTGTTCTGACGCTTGTCCCAGAACTTGAAGGAACCTTTTGAATTTAGATAATAATGATATTCTAACACATTTTATATCAATTTTGATCAAATCGGAGTTTTACACTCTTGTCGGACATTTATTTTTATCTTTTGTTCTAAGTTGATCCTTCTTTGTGTAAAGAGGGTTTGAAGGAAAAAAAGAAAAGAGGGTTTATTACCCAATTAGGAAGTGGGATCCGCATCGTCGATAAAAACTTCGTTGGGGGGCACAATATTTCACCTTTTAACCCACGTTCTCACCGCCTCTTCTTCCCTCCTCTTACTCATTCGCTTTATCAAACCCGTATGTCTAAAAGCTCGGTAGCATCTCCGGTAGCTTCTTCTGAAGTAGTTCCTAGTCATCACCATCTATCAGTCCTTGGCACCAAGTCTCATTGGGACTCGATCTACGCCAAAGAGATAGAGAATTATCATAACAATTCAAAAGATTTGGGTGATTGTTGGTACAGTGATGATGACGCTGAATCTCGTATCGTTGACTTCGTCTTAGATCATTTTCTACCAGGACATACTGGCGGACTGTGTGATCTTGGTACCGGTAACGGACATATGTTATTTGAACTGTCAAAATCTGGTCTACAAAATTCTGCCATGGTTGGTATCGACTATTCGGAGACTAGTGTGGCCTTTGCAGAAGACATCGCATTACATAGTGATAAAGACTATAGCGGTATCAAGTTCTGTCGTAGTGATTTCTTACAGGATGACGATAAGTTCATGCTGAGTCATTCACAGGATTTTGGATTGATTATTGATAAAGGTACATTGGATGCGATTTACCTGAATGAAGCTGAGTATCATGGTGAGAGAGGAGTATCAATCTATCCTAGACATGTTGCATCGATGATGAAACCCAATGGAGTATTGTTGGTCACGTCGTGTAACTTCACCGAACCTGAACTGATATCGACGGTTACCAAAGGTGGTTATTTTGAATATTGGACCGACATTAAGTATCCAGTTTTCGAATTCGGTGGTCATACAGGACAATCCATCTGTTCCGTTGCATTCAAGAGAGTGGTAACGGTTTAGTTGGAAACCTCGGCCACGATTGTGTCGTAGAGTACGCCAGCATTCTCCACCTGACCGACTTTCAATGCATATTGTACAGGCTCATCGTCCTCAACAGTCTGTATTCTAATAAATTTCCCGCCAGCTAGCGAACTGCTCATACCTTTCATGACTTGAAGTCCCTTGACGAGTGGTAGATTCAAGATCAATTTGAAATTACCTGCTTGACGCATAATGAGTCGAGCTTTATAAGTCTCCGTAGGAACCTGTAATTCGTTCACTTTCAATATTCCCACTCCACGTTCTTTCCAGCCTTGATCCATTTTCTCCAAGTTCATTCTGTACAGCTTGGCGTTCGCTTGGAATAGAGTCTTTTCATGTTCTTCACCGGATTTAATGCCCTGCTTCTCTAAATGGACCGTATGGAACACTTCATCAGAAGAAGCGGATGGCTCTTTCTTCTTCTTTGGTTCCTCCTTAGCCGGTTCATCGAAGATCGACTTCTTCTTCAACGTATTCTGATAGACACTGGAGAAACTGGATCCTGAACCAAAGATAGGTGCCTTTGCTTCTGGTTTGGATTCAGACTTTAACGAACTGCTCTTCCCAGTGAACGCACTGCCGGTACTCTTGGAATCGGTGAAACTTGGCTTGTTGAAACTGCCGGAAAAGCCTCCAAACCCTCCTAGTTTTCCAAATGGAGTCGATGATCCAAACACAAACTTCGGCTTGTCAGAGTCTGTCTTTGGTTTCTTCGACGGACTACTGACTTCATCGAGTTTACGTTTGGAAGAGGTAGCGGTGTCAATTTGTGTTTCTTTTGCTTCTGTGTTGGTCTCCGTGTCCTTCTTTGTTTTGTCATCATTGTGTTCTTCTGCTTCCTTCGGTTCTTCCTTCTTCTCTTCCTTCTTCTCTTCATCCTTCTCTTCCTTCTTCTCGGCACTCTTCTCTTCATCCTTCTCTTCATCCTTCTCTTCCTTCTCTTCCTTCTCTTCCTTCTCCTTCTCTTCCTTCTCCTTCTCTTCCTTCTCTTCCTTCTCCTTCACCATCTCATCTGCCTTCCCTTCAACATTGGCTGCCACTTTGGCAACCCCCTTGACCTCACTCGCCTTCTCAACGGCCTCAATCGGCTCTTCTTGTTCTTTCTTAGAGTGATCCATACCAGGTCAAGTTTTCTGAACCCAATTTGGAAATATATCACCGAAATCGGGCTGTGCAGTTACTACCGTGCTTACTTTATATATCCTTCCATTGCTATTTATTAATCCTCGGTTCCTAGTTCAAGCATCATAACAAACCTTGCAAACCCATCAAAGTCTATTATTACCCATACTATCAATCCTAGTATCGAGGTCGAGATCACCGTACTCACTCCCAGCAGCACCGTCTCTAGCGCCAATACTAACCTGTTAGAATCATTCTTCAAGTACCTTTGTGTCCCAACCCACTCTCATCTAGACTTACTCATACCATTCCATACCTTTATACCTGGATTTGGCCCTTTCCCTGTCTTCTTCTCCGCAATAACCGCCACATCTCTCACCTCTTCATTGTCCATAAGTGAATCCTTAGAATCCCAAATTTTTCACCCCCCAAGACACCCCTTCTCCACCAAATATTTCTCAGCCCCACCCCACCCCGTTTGTTTACTTCACCTCAACCTATTCTGAAATTTCTGCCTTATTGATCCCACTTTCTCTTCTTGGATCTGAAATGAATTGCCATTTGTTGGTGGACAAGTCGAGCTTGCCGGACTCAAATGTGTGCCAAGTAGAAGAAACCACGGCTACCGTCGGTTCGACCAAGTTCAAATTCAGTTCTGTCGACTCAAATCCATCTCAATCCTGGTCTAATGCTGTCAAGCCATTGATCGATACCTACCTGGTGGAGGGTAAAGATGCTTCGGTGCTCACTTTAGGGCCTTCAAAGAGAACAAGACAGGCTGCATTCACCAAGATTGTGGTGGAATCTGCAAATCACATTTTAAATCAGACCAATAATGTATCCTCTGATCTCTCTCAATGTTCCAAGTACATCTCGAATCTGATCGGCGGGAAATCTGCCGCACCAGTTTCCGCTGCATCAAATGACACAACTTCAATTGCCATCACCATGTCTGTCTTTCAGATCAATAACGATTCTATCACAGACCTCCTGGCTAAAAAACCAACTAGATCCAACCTTGCAGTCATGACCGACCGTAAGGATTCCAAACTTAAGCCTTATAATATCACGCAGGTCCTGATCTCTGACCCATCTCAACCCGCAAACATTCTTAAGCATGTGCATTCACTTCAACATACAGTTGTGTTTTTGAACTTGATCAAGTTCAACGGTACCAACAGACCCGTGGCCTCTCGTATCACCTTCACCGATATCCTCGGCCTCGAAAAGCATCTTTCTCCTGCATCTCATGAAGCTCAATTGGGACGTGGTCTTGAATTGATCAGTAAGAACCAATTCAACAGATCCTTGGTCCGTACAAATAAGCTCACAAGGTTTGCATTCCATGAATTCCTCGATTCTGGTGTCCCACCTACCGTCATTGTCTGTTGTAATACTGCAAGCAACAAGGATTTGCTTATTCAAACTTTGAAGTATACCAATGCTGACCAATATACCAAGTTCAAGCACGATCTACATCGCTCCTTGAACAGCACCAGTGAGTTGTCACGACCTGTCAAGAGAGCCCGTGTCTCTTCTGTGAGTAGCCGTCCTGTTACTACTAGACCGATCGACAGTTCGAGAACTAAGCTAGAGTCGACCATTTTGGAACTTCGCTCCAAGATTGAGGTTCTTGAACAGAATGAGGTGAAATCAACGAAGCAATTCAACGATCAATTGGCCGCGAAGGATGAATTGCTCGCTACTAAGGATAATGAACTGTCCTCCAAAGATAAGGAGCTTTCGACTAGAAATGAAGAGCTTACCGTTAAGAATGAAGAGCTTGCCGTTAAGAATGAGGAGCTTGCCGTTAAGAATGAGGAGCTTGCCGCTAAGAATAAAGAGCTTTCTGCCAAATCCAAAGAACTCACTGATGCAACGGAGCAACTCTCAAAGACCCAATCTCAATTGATCGACACCAAATCTCTTGTGATATCTTTACGCAAGGACCATGACTCGTTGAAATCCGATTTGGATCAGTCAAAGGCTAAGATTGAGCAACTCGAGAGTGCATTAAAGAAAGATGAGGCCAATGAAAAGGGTTCTAAAGACGAAGTTGTTGAGTTGCGTTCGAAATTACAAGAAAACCTTAGAAACTATGGTAACCTTGCCCGTCGGTTAGTCTCGGTTCAGGAAGAGTTTGAAACTTATAAGAACAACGTTGCCGCCGAGAAGACTAAAGAACGTGAAGAGCATGAGAAGAAAGTTCAAGAGTTGCGCGAACGGGCACAGGAGATTCGGTCTGATGTTACCAATGCGGCCCTGTTTGGACCAGATGACTCTCCAGTGAGAAGAGCCAGCCTGTTTGATGAATCGATCAACCAATCGTTAGAAGGATCGCCACGGACCAGATCGAGATCGAAGGAGTGCGAAAAGCATGAGCATGAGTATGAGCATGTTGTTCTCAGTACAAGCGAGATTCCTCCGTTATTAACTACCTCTGCAGGTAAACGTGCGAAGCATCTTTCTCCAGTGAGAAGGAAACGGTCAGCGTCGCCAGGTAGATCGAAGTCGTCACCAGTGAGAAGAAGTTCACCTCGCAGAAAGAAACCACTTTCAGAGTCTTCCAAGACAAACATTGTCAAAGAAGTGGCTACAAAACTGACTCCGAAAACCTCACCAAACAAAGTGAGACTCAGACATATAGAATTGGATGACAATGCCGAGGTTAGTGATTAGTTTTATAAAATCCTCAATTTACCATTATATATACTTCTCTTCCAGCGCGGAAACTTTTACCGAGAAAAAGTTTCAACTTATCGGTTACAACTTCCCTGTCTAAGCAATACCATCTTCCTCTTGTAAATCATTTTATTTCGTAAGATATTGGAGCTTTGATGGCGAAGACTGGTAAGACCGGTCGTATTAAACGACGTACATTCACTGGATGTGCGACTTGTCGTCGTCGAAGGGTGAAATGTGATGGTAAACGACCGATTTGCGCAACTTGTCAAAAATCTAAAGTGAAATGTCTTGGATTTGACATAAATCTCAGATATACAGAGGTCCATGTTGTTGATAAGGATGGTAGTATGGCATTGCTACCTCAAGCATCACAGAGATCTTCTGGTGGACAACGACAGTTCATTCCATGGGTGGATTTCCCGCTGGATCAACGCTATGAGACCTGGGACCAGATTGATTCTGATCTGGACTACTTGGGACAGCTCGGTGAAGTCCCTGGATGTCAAACTACTGCACGTATGGGTCCGTTTGGATGCTTTCCTAGCTCCAAGAGTGTACAATTGAAATCTTCTACGGCAATTGTACCGGATATCTCCAACATTGTCAACCTTCAACAGCCTTCTTTGCCAGAACCACCGCAATCCTTGTCGAGCGTAGGATTCACTGCGCCAGGGAGCCATGTGCAAGGTTCAGTGACCAGGAGTGGATTGGTGGCACCATATATGTCAAGCTCTCCCGATCTTGACTCACCACATCAGATCTGGATCGATCCAATTTTGCAACCTGAAGCTTTGCTCACTTATAAAGTTCTCGTTGGAGATGCAGATACACAACCAGAATCAGAAAAGCAGCTGCTACAGACGATCTTCTACGACTATTATGATGTACAGTTGGATCGATGGATTGTGAACAAGTTTGACATGCCCGTGTTGCAGAAATCTAGAGAGATGGCTCTAAGATTCAGCGAAATTATGACAGCTTTGGATATCGAGGGAGATCCGGAGCGTATAACGTTCACTGAACTGTTACAGTCTCCTGCATTGCAAGCACTATTACAGATATTTGTAAAGACATGCAACTTGGAGCTGACACTATCGTCCAAAGGAAGTGTCATGGAATCGTTGGTTATACCTGAAGTGTATAAAGCTATGGGTGAAATGATGGTTTCCAACGATACAAAGGACGGATATAACCATACTTTGAAGCAAACTCTTATGATTACTGTTCTTGCCATTGCCTCATACAATCATTACACTGAGTTACCATCTGCATTAGGTCCTCAAGTGGCCCATAGATATTTGCAATGTTTTATAGCACTGAGAGAACTATCTTTATCAGGAATGTCCACGTTGATTAGACCCCTGATTGTACACTATGACAGTGAAGAGCCTATTGAGATCAAGGACACTTCTTTCGTTGATCAGCTGGTTGCGAACGGTCAAGTCAAAGAGCTCCTGATAACGCTGATTCTTGGTATCATTCAGGATTCACAAGTCTGTATCATTGGGAACTATAAACTACTGTACCCGGTGATTGAAGGACTCAGAGAGTATTTGTTGCAGCAGAACTTGAAAGATAGTGAGCTCACGTTGCTCTTTGAATGGGTTCAGTACTTCTATTTCTTCTTCCGGTCCACTTCCACGATCGATGTTAAGCATTATCGGATTGAAGAGCCAGGATTTGAGGACTTGGATGCCAACTATAATTTGATCAAGAAGTTTACCTTTGATGATTCTTATCCAACCAGTGGCTATGACAAGATCTGTATTGAATCCAGAGATTGTACAGAAGATATGGTTAAAACTGAGCCGTTCCAAGTGCCGAACTTACCCAAACGGTTGGCCAACCGGCCCAAGATCGAAGACAGGCCGCCAAGATCGTTCACGATCAAGTTCCGGTTCGGTAATGACGATGATGATGAAGATAATAATGCAAGAAAACGTCTTAAAACTGATTGGAAGAATGTTGAGTCTAAGATGGTACTTAACGATGACGGTGATGAGGTGAATGTGGTGACAGGACTTGCTAAGGCGTCTGACGTTCCTAAAGGTGAAGACGATCTAGGTAATCGAGAGCTTGCATTCCACATCCCTGAACCGTTTGACATGCATAAGTTGGAAGGTATGTCACAGTGTGAATTGAGTTACGGTATTCCAAAGACATTGTTGGATATCATGATGAGAGCCGTGGTGATTTCGGACCATAAGAACTGGTTTGAAAGGAAGAAAGTGTTCCCAAGAAACTTCCCCAAGTTCTGCTGTGATTTGGAAGAGGAACTCATGACATGGAAATTGCCTTGGGTTCTCTATGAAGAGACTGATGATGGCATGAAGTTCTTCAGTGACTTGCATGAAGCCCTCTACCATCTGATCCTCTCATACTATAACGCCATCCTGATGTATTTTTTCAGAATCGTGAAAGAGACCGATCCAAGTCTGTTGCAGAGCCATGTGGCATCGACCATCCACCATCTGGAAGAATTGTACAGATTGTCTCTTTCCAACACAGACTTTCAAGTGACACCACCGTTCTGGTGCTTCTTCATCTGTGGATCCGATGCTATGGATATCGGGCTACAAAAAAGGTATCAAGAATTGAACATGATTTGGAATCAATGGATTGGCAAACAGATGATGTATGAGGTATACAGGGAACGCAACACGGGTGAAGAGTTGAACACATCGTGGCTGGATATTGTTAAAGGTTGGGAATTATCTGGATTTCATTAATACTAAAACTGAAAATGATTAAAGTAAATCTTGTACGATACCTATATCGTTCTTCTAGTAAGGTTCGAGTGATTCACACTTCATGCGTCAAACTCTGAGTATGATGGAATATCAAAGTGGAAGTGTGGATGTCTAGTGTCATAAAGTGCTTTCAATTGGCCGTTTTGCACACCAACATCGACGTAACGACTCTTGGTGACAGTTGGTTGTGGTCTGTTGTTGGTTGAAATCAACGAAAGAGGTTCATCTGTGTCAGGAGAGTCCTCTTCACCTGCCTCTTCATCCCTGGCCCCTCCTGCAGCGTGGATCTTTTCAAGTTGCTTATCTTTACCACCAAATCCGGCATTAACCAAACCTCTAATAACCCAAGGGTTGATTATACCAGAGAAGTGGATTTCGAAATCAGGACCACAGTGCATCTCAAGAGATTTCTTCAAATCAATCAAGTTCTGAAGTGCAGTAGTATCAGTAGAGACAACTTGAGAGAAATCCAAGTGCAACACTTTCAAATCAGGGCGAGAGTCATCAGGTAAGCTTCCAGGCTTTGTGTCTGTCTTAGGTTCGTTACGATGTTTAATGAAGTGTGAAATCTCTTTGAATGGGTTCTTCACAATCAATGGACCTGGGTTGTTGAAAGTAGGTTCTCTGTTCTGGCGGTGATCTCTGAAAGACCGTTTAACCTCATCCAATATTTGGTCAACTTGTCTGGATCCGTTAGGATAGATGAAAGATTCGGTCATTCTGTAGACCAAAACACCAGGAGGAGGAGGTGCAACATCGACTTGGTTGTTGACGTAACGAGTATGAACAAAGCTTGGGTTGGCAGAGAACTTTGGCAATGGGACCCAACGGTAGTGGTAGACGATATTGGAAGGAGTAATGGCAAGACCCTTCTTGGAGGAATCAAAGTTTGGATTGATGGTTTCTGCA
This sequence comes from Xiuguozyma insectalens, assembly GCA_030574155.1. Lineage (NCBI taxonomy): Eukaryota > Fungi > Ascomycota > Pichiomycetes > Pichiales > Pichiaceae > Xiuguozyma > Xiuguozyma insectalens. Next base: position 399,036 of record JAJMEL010000004.1, on the reverse strand, counting down.
ACCTTGACTCTTCCGAGGAAAGTACCGTTAGTGATACAGAGACGCCAAAGAACAAGTGCAGCAGCGGCAGCAACGGCAAAGTAGATACCGTCTTCAATGGAAGCAAAGATGGTCACGAGAAGTCCAATCAAGAAGATGGCACAGTCCAAAGGAGTGTTCAAGTAGAGACTCCAAGTGACTTTCCAAGATGGAACCAAATCGGAGACTGCATGGATGATGATAGCACTAAGGGCAGCTTTTGGAATGTAGTAGAAAGCATCAGTAAAGCAGTAGATTGCCAAGAGAACACAACTACCACCAAAGACACCGGCAAATGGAGTTCTAACACCACACTTAGATTTGAGAGCAGTTCTACTGAAGGAACCTGTAGCTGGATAAGCATGGAAGAAAGTACCGATCATGTTGGTGACACCGATTGCAATGAACTCTTGGTTAGGGTTAATCTTGTAATCGTTGACACGACCGAACGATTTGGCGATGGCAATATGTTCCAAGACCAAGATAACGGTAGCGACTGGCAATTCAGATGCAATATCGGAGCAGATACCGGCAGGTGGGACAAATCTCTTAACGTCACCTAAACCAGAGGCAATCTGGCCTGTAATGCTGAAAGTGGTAACTTTGTGGCCAGGAAGTTTATGAACGATAGCCCAGGAGGCAACAGTAGCGAAGATGATGACGATTGCAGCACGAACGTGTTGCAAGTAGAAGAAGAACTTGTTGCGAGGATACCTTTTATAGAGGTAGGAGGCACTGAACTTCCAAGCGTAGAGAATGAAAAGACAGACCAAACCAAAGGCAGCATCGACTTTACTGTGTTTCAAATTCTTCAAACAGTTAATGATGATCAAATAAGTTGCATCTCTGTTTCCAACGCGCTTGCTGAATCCCATAAGTCCTGGCACTTGTCCAGACATGATATTCAAAGCGGAACCTGCCATGAAGGCCAAAATAGCTGGCAATGGAATAAGTTCAACGATGAAACCGATTCTAAGCAGACCGATACCCAAGGTGATACCACCACAGAGTAAAGCCAGTGTAGTAGCAATATCATGGCCTTCATATAAGTCACCATGCTTAGATTGAACACGAGTGATGATCTTTCCGACTTCGAGAGACATAACGGCGACAGGTCCAATCGAGACATCTTTAGAGGTGGCAAAGAATGAATACATTAAGAGACCGATGAATGATGAGTAGAGACCATACTCAGGACTGAGAGTGGCTAATTGTGCATACGACATTGCCTGAGGGATAAGAACGATGGCGACGGATAAACCGGCGACAAAGTCCATCCATATCCATTGAGGCATGAATGGATAGTGAGTGATCCATCCAAAGATGGGGAAGAGGGACTTGACATAGTGTTTAGCCTTCTGTCCAGGATGTGAGATAAGGTTCTGGGCCCAATCTTTTGGATCGACCAAGTCCTCCTGATATGGATCGACATCCACGTTAGAGTAAGGTAGTGTCTCTGCAGTGTTATAATCCTGATCAGAGGTATATGTTTGCGAGTATTTGATAGAGTCTGATTTTTCAGCCATTAGTGCTTCGAATGAAGAAGAACCCGTTAGGGAAGATACCACCATTTATAAACACTTCAACGCACACAGTTGAAAGCTATCAAAGTACGCTGGGACTGTAGTATACGAGTGAAAAATTCGTCTACCTTGAACCACATCTTTGACACCTTCTATGGCTTCCATGGCTCTGCTTCCTAATCCGGTAACTATGGCGTGTTTGATATCACGTGCAGGCAAAAATTTAGCACGAATTTGTGGGGCATCTTGCTTGACATTGAAAAATTCTCTGATGATGACATAATAGAAAAACTGGGCGTAGCCAATGAGGTGGAGTATATGGATCGCCATGGCTCCAATTCACGCAGATCAAGTTATGTCAGAGGCTCATCCTGTCCAAATCGGGAAGGGAGGGACTTGCTGTGAATCATTTTTTTATTACGAACTTACGGTAATTTCTTTTAATTTATTCGTTATTATTGACTTGCATATCGTTCAGTGCATCATCAATTGTTCGCCGTTAACGAATCAAATGCATCATTCATCAATTTGACACATTCCGCACAATCAGTGAAAGTGTTGTATGAGGCCACTGGAGCAAGTCGGATGACATCAGGACGACGATCATCACAAATAACTCCACGTTTATTGAGGTAGTTGAATATTTTTTCCATCACATTTTGCTCTGGATCATCACTATGTGGACCAAACAGGAGTGATAACTGCGTACCTCTAGATTCTTGGCTCGAGGGCGTCAAAATGATAAAATGTGGCCCACTTTTAGCTGCATTGTAGTATGGCGAATTTTTCAATAATGATTCCAAAAACGAAGTTAATTGGATAGACCTGGCTCTTAATGCATCTATTCCACCGCATTTTTCAAAAGTGTCCAATGCGGAATTCAATGCAACCACATCCAAGACGCTTGGGTTACTCTGACGGAACCCTAGTGCACCAGAGATCGGTTCGAATTTTTCCAACATCTTGAACCTATCTTGAGCATTGTTCCCCCACCATCCTGCCAGTCTGGCACGTCCTTCACTGCTATACCTCTCATTGACAAAGATTCCACCAATTCCACCTGGTCCAGAATTCAAGTACTTGTATGAACACCATGCAGCGAAATCCACATCCCAATCATGCAATTTGATATCCACATTACCCACTGCGTGCGCCAAGTCCCAACCTACTATACATCCTGCATCATGTCCAGCTTTGGTAATTTTCTCGATATCAAAGTACTGACCAGTGTAGTATTGAATACCTGAAAAACAGACAACAGCGATCTCATCACCATGTTTCTTGATTGTGTCAATGATATCCTCAGTGTTCAAATACGTCTCTCCATCTCTTGGAGACAATTGAATCAATGAGTCCTCATCGTATCCATGAAGTTTCACTTGATTCAGCATTGCATAGTAATCGGAGGGGAAAGCGTGCTTCTCGAACAAGATCTTGCACCTTTTACCCTCTGGCTTGTAGAATGAACACAGTAGTGCATTCAAATTCATAGTAAGTGTACCCATGCATGCCACTTCGCAATCCTTGGCTCCGACGATCCGGGCCAGCTTAGGAACCACTGGAAGATCGATATCGACCCAGTCGATTAGAGAATCTGCATGACGGAAATGAGATTCCACTGCACGATCTGACCATGCCTTCAATTCAGCCTGGATAGCGGCAGGTGTAGACGATGGCATCAATCCAAGCGAGTTACCGCATAGATAGTTCAATTTCGTCGTTGGACTCTTACCGGACTCCTTAGATGGGGCTGGTAAACCCATCGTCTCGAATGTAGGGAATTCGAACAGATCCGAGTGGGATGGGAACTGTTTATCTAGCTCTTGTGCTTTGGCAATGTCGCTTGAGCTCATATTTTGAAATAGGTGTAAATGCGGGGGGGAGGTCAGATGAGGAGGCGATTTGAAAAATTGTACATGAAACCAAAAACCAAACCAAAAAAAAAAAAAAAAAACGTTTTTGGGATTTCCCAATTAGGTAAAGCAATACGACAATATCCAATCTGCATTTGTGTTCTCGCTCTTGTGTATAAAAAAGCCCCTGAAAAAAGAAATTCTTGGTAAGGATTTAAGTCATTAGAGCTGGGATTTCACAACCAATGGATACATGAGGGGGCAGCTAACCACCCATAGGCAACCATTAGACCTCAACTGAATTGGGCCGATCGACGGGACTGTCGGGATCTGTTTCCGGATCACGTGACAGTATCTAGACAATTGCCTTTTGTTGATTATTCAAGCCACAGGTCGGGGTTCGGTTATGACTGCACCTTAGGTTGAGATTGAAAGAGTACAGATATTAATTTACAAGTTTACAAGGTTAAGGTATAGATGGTATGCGCGAAGGTGTATCGAGCAACGGCAGAGACTCTGATAGTGTAGAGGGATTTAATAGGCAAGGTCATGATACTAGTGACCAGTTAGACGATGCAAAGAATCTGACTCCTGGTGAGAGATCTGATGCTACCCCTGAAACCGCCGGTGTGAAATTTGAAGGGTATGACGAATCATCAGAGGATACCTTTTCTGGGAAAGGTAACTCTGATAGGTATGTACTATCAGAGGAACGTCGAAAGAGAAACACTGAAGCGTCTGCGAGGTTCCGTATGAAGAGGAAGAGACGAGTGCAAGAGATGGAGAAAGAACAGTCTGAGCTGCTTGAAAAGATCGAGTCGTTAGAGGTTCAGATTAAATCCTTAAAGATGGAGAATGGCTGCCTACGTCGGATGTTGATTGGTCCTTCTCCTAGTACTACTACTTCTTCCAATACAGGTGGGAGTGCTACCGAAAAACGCGATACATCTCTCGACGATGTACTTGGATCTGTGAGTAACTACGAACTGCTCGATTTGTTGAGGAAAAGAACTGGTGAGAACTTCAAAATCACCCGCTGAGCAGAGTAATGCTGCTGCTATATACTGCGCTAGTATCTATTTATCGCCAATGTATTCTATCGATCGAAATTCCTAGTCCCTTTTTTTTTCACACAGTATTTCCTCTTGTTACTCTTGTCTTAGTTGGAACACAAACAAGAAGAAGAAGAAAAAAAAAAAAAAGAAGCTCTAAATTTCCTAATCGGGACCGTCCAAATCTTTCCTCAGTTACTGCAACTGGTTTCTTTCATGGACGACCTATCCAGTACTGGAGCCAAAGATGCAGGGTTGAAACCGGCATCGTTTTACAAGTCTCGGATGTCGGCTACGAGGTTTAAGGTACGTCAGCAACTGTTGAAAGTTGTCGAGAAGGAAACTCCTTCAATTGCAAAGATCCAACAAACAGTTCGATCCAAATGGCTCGATTATTACTTCCTGTATTCGGCCAATCTAGGCTCACATACGTTTTATGTTCTTTGTTGCCCATTGCCTGGATGGATGGGATCTCAGTCGTTACTTAGAGATTCTGTGACGATGCTTGGATTGGGTATTTATTTCACAGGAGTGGCTAAAGATTACCTATGTCTACCACGGCCGAAGTCTCCACCTGTGCATAGATTGACGCTAAGTGGGTACACTGCACAAGAGTATGGGTGCCCTTCTTCTCATACGGCCAATGCTACATCGATGTGCCTTCTTGTATTCCGGTGGCTCTGGCAAAATTGGCGTCAATACAGCTATCAGACGGATGCATTGGTGGTCTTTGGTGTTTTAACCTACTTCTTCACATTGACCAGTGGTAGAATTTACTGTGGTATGCATGGATACACAGACATTGGAATTGGATTCTTGATCGGACTTCTTGTATTCATCTTCCGTGTTTTCGTTGGCCCTACTTGGGACAATTTGCTTGATTCGATGCCAACTCCTTGGATTCCAATCACATTCATTACGATCTACTACGCTCTCATTTATTACCATCCGGTTCCATTGGACCCATGTCCTTGCTACGAGGATGGTGTTGCATTCATTGGAGTTTTGATCGGTCTAGATTGTACCTACTGGTTGATAACTAACTATTCCTCACCACTACCAGGTTACTCGAAATCTGAAATCACACCGTTCGATTCTGGTGTGATCAAGGCATTGCTACGACTACTGGTCGGTGTGATCTTTGTTGCTGTTTGTAAAACTTCATTGAAACCAGCTCTAAACAAATTGGCCGGAGTCAAGGCTCCACCTACAGTCCCTTACGCATTCTTGAAGAGAAACTCTGCTCCAATCATAATCAAACTGATCGTCTACGCTGGAGTCCCTACGGCGGTTCTCCTATGTAAGTTCTTGTTCCAGTCGATTGGACTCGGTGTATAATAATATGATAGATAATAATAATGTATTATTACATGATGCAGATAGAGAGATGCGAATGTGTGTTGATGTGCTAATGTGCTTTTTTTTCAACAGATGATACAGCACCTGCTCTTCTCTGAATCTTCTGTATAGTTGTTATCGTAGGAAAACGTTGGTTCTGCCACTTGCAAGTTCGGCTGCTGCTGTTCATACTCTTGCTGTTCAACAGGATCTTCATAAGGTGCGTCAGGCCGTTGTGGCAGTGGCTTCTTCTTCCTTTCAGTGATCGAATTCAAACTCAAAGTGATAGAGTTCTGTTTACTATGCTGACGACTATGTTGGCGACTATTATGACGGCTATGCTGCTGTCTGAAATGTCCACTGAACCGTTTGGAATTCCTTTTTGAACCAGGTTGAGAAGCCGCGGAGACTGATGTTCTTTTCCTGCTGTTATTGTAAACGACATTGTAACAGCAGTCGAACAACATTGACACGTTGAACATCTCCTTTGCCGAGACTTGCATATGTGCCACGGCACCGATGTTCTGAGCCACTTGTAATGCATCGAATGGATCAACTGCGTGGTTAGGCACGTCAGCTTTCAAGCCTGCCAATGCAATTGGAGTTGATGGACAGAAATTAATGATCTCCGGAGCCCAAACCTCCGGTATATTAAGCAAGGATTCTTTAGAAGTGAGTGAATATGCTAAGATGACCAAATCTGCATCTTGATACGACAATCTTCTCAACCGTTCATAGTCCTCTTGTCCAGCGGTATCCCAGAGATCAACTGTAAGCACTTCTGCACCTGATCTCTGTACAAACGCTCTATGGTTCTCGAAAATTGTCGGCTCGTAGTCAGTTGGAAAGTAGCCTCGAATATAAGAGGTGAACAAAGATGTCTTACCACAACCAGAATCTCCAACAATAACAATCTTGAACTGTAACGAAGAATCGGGTCTCACGTCGGCATTCGAGTCCAACAGAGTGTACGTTGGACCTGTTCCGACCTTTTGGACGAAGTAACATGAAGCAGAGGACATTTAGAAAGTTTCTCTTTGCTTTGTTATGTCAATTGGTAGGAATGGAAACAAAGGAGAAAAGAATTAAAAAGGTTGATCCGTCTCTTCTTTGGAATTTTTTAAAACAAGAGTTGAAACAGGGGGAGGGATGGATATAAACAAAAGTCAATGGTGGTGGGGAATTTTGTTTTTGTTCTTTCCCTCTGCCTTGTGCTGATAGCGAAATTTTTTTTCTGAAAAAAAAAAAAATTCAACCAAGCCAAGGTGTGCATGTTCTTTAGAGGTCTAATGACAGTCGCCAAAAGAAGTTCCAGCGTCGATCTGGTCGAACCGGTTGTGAAGAAGATCAAATTCAAGAAGCGTAGTGCCAAGAAGCAAAGACGGATTCTTCGTAAATCGCAGCCAGATTCTATCTTGCCTGAGGGGGTATTGATCGAGCATGAAATCCCAAGTTTGCTGGAGCATCTCGGAGTTGCCAAAGAAGAGCGGTTGGTGAACACTGGAGAATCTTGGAACCTATTTTTGGATCAGATGCAAGATAACGTTTATGTGGAAAGGTTGGATTGTAAAGGAGACGGTTTGGCGGTGATTCCACATGGCGATAAGAAAGTTGCATGTGTGATTCCATTTGCACTGCCTGGAGATACGGTTAAAGTGAAGCTTGGTAAATTCAAACAAGTTGTGGAAGGTGAAGGGTACGTGCTAGCAGATCTGATGGAAGTGACTAAACCGGGAGATAAACGTCATGACGAGTTGATCGAATGCAAATATTTTGGAATCTGTTCTGGATGTCAGTTCCAAGAGATGAAGTATGAGGACCAATTGAAGCAGAAACGTCAGACTATCGTTAATGCTTACAAGTTTTTGGTTTCTGAAAAGACTCGGAAAGAGCATGGATTGGACGATAAGATCGGAGACACTGTTGGATCTCCCCTTTTGATCGGTTATCGTACCAAGTTGACTCCTCACTATGACCGTTGGGACTTGGTTCATCGTCCTGAACAGGTTCCACCTATTGGATTTGAATCTAAAGGTAGACCTGTTTGGAGGTGGCCAGGTGAAATGACTCGTACGTTGGATATTGAGGACTGTCTGATCGGAACAGACATTGTCCGTAAAGGTCTGGTGAACGAGCGTCGTCGGGTCGCTGAGACACATAAATTGGAAGGACTTGGTAAAAAAGGTGCTACAGTCCTTTTAAGACAGGACACTAAGAAACTTGGTGAGCCTATGTTTGGTCGTCGGTCCAAAGAGCTGGATGGAACATTTGCAGAGGTTCACAGAGAGATTGGTGGTGAAGAATACGTTGAGACCTGTGTGACTGATAACAATGCGACTGTTTCCGAATATATCAATGGGTTGGAGTTCACATTCATGGCCAACGAGTTCTTCCAAAACAATAATTCGATTCTTCCTAAAGTGATCGAGTACGTTCGTGGGAAACTCGACTTGGGAGATGAAAGCTATCTTGTGGATGCATACTGTGGCAGTGGTCTGTTCTCAATTGCTTTGGCAAAAGCTGTTCAAAAAGTTATAGGTGTTGAGATCTCTCAAAAAGCTATCAAGTTTGCCAAGATCAATGCTGAGATCAACCATATGCATAACTGTACATTTATTGAAGGTAAGGCTGAGAAACTGTTTGAAAGCATCGACTTCCCTAAGGACAATACCAGTGTGATTTTGGACCCGCCACGGAAGGGCTGTGATAAAGTGTTTTTGGATCAATTGAGTACTTTTGAGCCGAAAAGGATTGTCTATGTGTCATGCAATGTTCATTCCCAGGCACGAGATATCGAGATGTTTTTAACGGAGACTGAGAATGGAGGAAAGTACGAGGTTGAGAGTATCAGAGGCTTTGACTTCTTCCCACAGACGTACCATGTTGAGAGTGTTGCTGTGATAACACGGAAATGAGGATCTATTTATTTATTTATACTGCTAATAAGCGACATATTTTCTACCAAGAACTTGTCAAGGGTAGGTGTTAGTAGAACTTCTTTGGTTCAAAGAACCAAATAACATAGTTAGTAGTACGGTAGTTATGAATTACACGCTTTCATTACCCCCTTGTGACCTGTTTCCCCACCTTTCGCTCTCTTTTGAAAATCCCTTCCCGAATTAGGCAATTGTCAAGTCGGCTAACCATATCAAACAGCTATTTAGCAAGCGACAGTACGGATTTCACCATTAATACGTGTCAAACTACCGGACGATTCCAAAAGATACACTACAAAGTACAATTGATACAAATTACGCGGTTATTCAGTCTATGATAAGTGCGCTCTGATTAATGCGCTCTACATTCCTAATACGGTAGTGCCTGTTTCTATCTGGTATAATAATCAAACATTCATTCTTTTACCTAGTTGTACAAGAGCTTACTTAGACTCAGAGTCTTTCTTCTTCAAATACTCAGCCTTCTCGACCTCGTATCTCTTCTTGTCGGTCAAAGCCTTAGCTTCGTAAGGCTCTTTGGCCTTAGCATCTAAAGCCTTCCATTTTTCACCAAGAATCTTACCAATCTGTCCGAAAGCAATACCTGGGTTTTCAGCACGAACAATGTCTCTTTGTTCATTGGCAAAGAACATGTAAGCAGAGAGTGATCTCTTTGGAGCGTTTGGGTCCTTCTTCTTTCTTGTTCCTCCCTTTCTGGCCATTTTTGTTAAAAGTTCCTAAAGTAAGGAGTGTAGTACTAGAAAATTGGGGGGTAGTGACAAAATGCCTGCCTTTTTATGTATATTTTGTTAGGTGCGCGGGGCAGCGTTGTTAGTAAATTAATTTCAGTATGGGTACACCTCCCCCGGTAAGAAAATTCCCACCGGGCACAGCTCTTTTTCAAAACAAATATTACCTCTTGTGGCAGGGTAACCATACAAGGTGGGCAAATTGATCTGTTACAGTGACCTGATTCGACGGTATGTTCATGCCGATTCGGGTGTTACGGTCAACCCCTTCCACAGCAAACGTGGCGGCATTGGCTTAATCTTGACTGTCTGTTTGATTCCAATCCCTGTTAAAAATCTTTGGGGCGATAACTCTATACAAGAGACTTCACCTTACAATTACTTACTAACTACTCCCCCCCTATAAACTTCTACTAGGTAACCTTACTATGTATGGTTCTCACTATATAGAATTGACCCACACATAAAAAAAAAATAGTGCATCTACAGTTTCTGCATAACAAATAACCCCACTTGCTGGGTTGTTTATAATTGGCCCGGGAAGGAGGCTGGCTGGGCGGGGTAAGTTGGGAATGTGGTGGTGGAGGAAGGTGAAATAAAAACAAAGGGGGAAGAAGAATTTAGAATGAAATAACCCGTACACCAGAAATATATTGCATTAGGGACTCGACTTAGTACTTACTCACTACGTACTTGCTCACTTAGTGGGACCTCCAGGACTTACGGATGCCTGCTACTCTACTCTAATATACCGTTACCAACCTATTCAATGGTTTTAACCACCTCGTAGGATTCGTTACTATCTATCCTTAGAACCACCCGTTCTTGCCATAGTTGTTCTCCGGATACTGGTACTGCGACTGGTAGCCGTAACCGTCCAGTCCCTGTTGACCTTGAGGCTGCTGTTGAGTCTGTTGAGTCTGTTGAGGCTGTTGAGGCTGTTGTGCCTGTGGTGCCTGTTGGGACTGTTGAGCCTGTTGAGCTTGCTGAGCCTGTTGAGCCTGTTGAGCCTGTTGATACTGCTGGTACTGCTGTTGGTACTGTTGGTACTGTTGCTGGTACTGCTGATACTGTTGAGGCAATTGTTGCTGTTGCACAGCAGGAGAAGGCTGTCCGGAAGTAGAATCTTTAGAAGTCTGTTGCTCTGCACCCTGTGCTGAGTTTGAAGTGGCACCTGCTCCATATTGTCCATACAACTGGTTGTAACCATTGTAACCATTGACATACTGTTGACCAGCAGCCTGTTGAGTTGGAACTTGAGCAGCCTGTTGTGGCTGAGCCTGTTGAGGCTGGTTCTGGTAGTTCAAATAATATTGGTTAGTTGGCTGTGGTTGCTGGTAGAATGGCATGTAGTAGTTGAAGTATGGGTAATACGATGCTGGCATGCCACCCATAGCAGGGTTGACAGGTTGCTGAGGCTCTGGAGTCTGGGCAGCTGGTTGGCCAAGGTAACCGAATGGAGAAGTCTGGGAGACAGGTGGTTGCTGAGCTTGTTGTTGAGCCTGTTGTGCTTGCTGGGATTGCAATTGTGCTTGCTGGGATTGAGCCTGTTGCTGAGCCTGTTGTTGAGCCTGTTGCTGTTGCTGTTGAGCCTGTTGCTGAGCCTGTTGCTGTTGAGCCTGTTGAGCCTGTTGAGCCTGCTGAGCCTGAGCTTGCAAGTAAGCCTGAGCTTGAGCCTGAACTTGAGCGTCGGCAGTCTCTGTAACTGGTGCAGACTCTGCTGCAGGAGCACTCGAAGTATCTTTATCTTCGAGGCTCATGGAACCAAAGGAAATACCATCCAATGCAAGGTTTTCAGAACCGGCAGGAAGAACAACAGGTTGTTGACGCTTCTTACGGCTCTTCTTTGGACCAGTAGGCTTCTCTGAAGTCTCTTGAACCGATTCAGTCTCAGTGGTTCCAACTGGTTCTTCTCTAGTTTGTGCTGGCTCACCAACCTCCTTGGCTGGTTGCTTCGATTTAGGAGCCTGTTTCTGTTCCTCTTTCTTCTTGGCAAGTGCAGAAGCCCAGCTGACTTTACCAGAGGACTTCTTTTCGGTCTTAACCGATGGTTGTGTAGGAATCTTGGCACTCTTGGCGGGTTTGGCAATTTCGGACTGAACAACTTCAGGTTCAGTAGATTGTGTAGGAATAGTCTCGGTGGATTGTTCAACCTTTGGTTCCTCTGTATGTGCAACGACAGCTGGTTTCTTGGCTAAAGCTGAAGCCCAAGAACTTCCCTGTGATGGAACAGCTGGGGCCGCAGCAGGGGCTGCAGGAGCAGGGGTAACAGAGGCAGTATTACGAGAACGTTGACGGGCAGGAGTGGTAACAGGCTTCTGTTGCTGTTTTCTAGGACGTTCGGTACGTTCCGAACGATCGTTTCCCCTCTCGTTTCTCTCGCCTCTCTGCGCACGATGGAAAGTCTGTCTTGGTTGGGTTGGAACAAACTCGGCAGGAGAGTCATTTCCACGTTGTGTATGCTTTTTACGATCATCTTTCTTTCCAACAGGAGCCCATTTATGAATTGTTCCTGTCAAGATACCTTCAGAGATCTCCTCAATGCCCATATCTGCCACTTCGTCCTTTATAGAGATGAAATCTTCAATGGTCCAATCTGGGAACAACTCTGTCAATGTCTCATACTTCTTTTTATTTGCGGAATCAGACGATCCTTTCGAACCGGTGGATCCATTGTCACGTCTTCCTTTGTTCTTCGGCTGTCTTTTGTGGCTTTTCGTCGCCGTATCCCCGGTATCTGGGTCCGTCATGAAGAGTGTAGTGATAGCCTTTAGTGGAAAATTTTTCAGCCTGGTTTGGCCATTTGGGCAAGGGGACGAGGAGCTCCCCGAAGGGGAGGCTCGAGGGGCGGAGGGAGGGGCAAGACAGGGATTATGATTGTAAAGGATTGAGGTAGGTAGTGGGGTTACGTAGGTATAATTGAGATAAGTAAGAAATTGCCTAAGTAGTGAGGAATTGCCTAAGTAGTGAAGAATTGCCTTAATAGCAATAATTGCCAAGTAGCAAGAATTGGTAGACGTCAGAATTACATCACGATAACATCAAATAGTCAATTGATATCCATTATATATGGAGATCTAAGCTCCTAACTAATCTGTCCCTTGGTGTTGAAAGTCTCAAGAGCAGCAGTGATTCTCTTGCTCATAGTCTTCTCACCTTCTCTGACCCAGACTCTTGGATCGTAGTACTTCTTGTTAGGCAAGTCGGCACCTTCTGGGTTACCAACCTGGGTCAACAGATAGTCCTTCTTGTTGAGAATGTAGTCTCTGATACCGGTCAAGTAAGCCCATTGAGTATCGGTATCAATGTTAACCTTGACAACACCGAGGCTGACAGCAGTAGTGTATTCAGCCTGAGTAGAACCAGAACCACCGTGGAAGACCAAGAAGAGAGGCTTGTCGTTTGAAGTTCCCAACTTCTTCTTGGCGTACTCTTGATGCTCTCCCAAAAGGGTTGGCTTCAAGACAACGTTACCTGGCTTGTAGACACCGTGGACGTTACCGAAAGCGGCAGCAATGGAGAAGTTTGGAGAGATTGGAGAGAGGGCTTCGTAAACCTTAAAGACGGTCTCAGAAGAAGTGTAAAGAGCGGCCTCATGAACAGACTCGTTGTTAACACCATCTTCTTCACCTCCGGTGATACCGATCTCCATCTCAAGCCATTGATCAATCTTGGCCATACGTTGGAAGTACTTGGCACAGGTGGAGATGTTGTAGTCATCGTTTTCAGCAGACAAGTCAAGCATGTGAGAAGAGAACAATGGCTCATTGTGAGTCTTGTAGTACTCCTCATCAGCTGCGAGCATACCATCGAACCATGGCAACAATTTCTTGGCACAGTGGTCAGAGTGAAGAATCACTGGGATTCCATAGGTTGGAGCAATTGCCCTGATGTAGTGAGCACCGGCAACGGCACCAGCAATTGAGGCTTCTTGGTTAGGGTTCTTGACACCTTTACCGGCAAAGTATGCAGCACCACCTTGGGACATCTGAAGGATGATTGGAGCGTTGGCATCTCTGGCAGCCTCAAGTGCGGCAACTGCAGTCGACGATGAGGTGACATTGATGGCTGGGATGGCAAATCCTTTCTTGTGTGCGTATTCAAAGAGGTGACGAACATCTTCTCCGACGATCACACCGGTCTTTCTTTCAAGGAAGTCGAGAGTCATAATTTAAAATAGAATTGAGGTTTCGTAAATGAAGACACCAGTTTAGTTTAGTGGGGGGCATCGTTTGGCTGCTTGGTGGGTTTTTATATTGGTGAAATTTCGAGCTAGGATTGCCTAAAAGGGAAGCCCCGGAGCTTCGCTTGCCGGAGTGCGGGGAGCCAGAGAGTTTCCCCCCTGATTTAAATAAATATCCCCTGCCAGGAATTTTTCACTCTGTATTGCCGCGACTCGGTCTTCTTCCAGTGGTACATTGGTGGTTATGACTTCATTATTATTGTCAAAAATCGATAACAACATCGAGACAGCGTTGACAAAGTTCCAGGAACTGTGTGGATTGTCCACACTGGGTGACAAATCATATGAAGTTGAATCTGTGGAAGCTTTGCAGATAGAATCTGATGCCTGGATCATTGTCAGAGTAGCACAGGAATTGCTTTCATTGACCCGGACATTGAGAGAAAGGTGGGTGTTAGGTCAAGCCGGTGGTGATCAGGACAGACAAGTCACAGACGATGAACTGTGGGAATTGAACCGTCGTGTCGATAAACTACTGGACGAATTGTGTCAGCATTAGGTTGATCCAGCATTAATAGATCCAGCCGAGGGACTGGACTACATAGCTTTTAGCATAATAGCATTCATCAATTCATTTAAATATCATACCTACTTAGAAGTGTCAAGAACGTAACGACCAGCGATCTTACCTTGCTCCATCAACTTGTAAACGGATTCCAATTCAGACAATCCAACAACCTTGATTGGAGAGTGAACGAGTCCTCTAGTGAAGAAGTCCAAGGCCTCGGCAGTATCCTCACGGTTACCCACGTACGAACCTCTAATTTGAATAGACTTAATGACATGCTCGAAAACCTTCGAGTTGATCACAGCACTGGCTGGCAGACCAACCAAGACAACCTTACCGAGAGATCTGACGTAATCGACGGATTGGTTCATAGCCTTTGGAGAGACAGAAACGTTGATAACACCATGTGGACCACCGTTGGTAACCTCTTGAACAGATTTAACGAGATCATCAGTTTGAGTAAAGTCGATGAATTCTTCAGCGCCCAAGGACTTTGCCAAGTCACCCTTTTCAGCACCACCATCGATACCAACGACACGAAGTCCCATGGCCTTGGCGTACTGAACAGCAAGAGATCCAAGACCACCACCAGCACCGGAGATGGCAACCCATTGACCTGGACGTAATTCAGCGGTCTTCAATGCCTTGTAGACGGTGACACCAGCACAGAGAATTGGAGCAACGGCAGCCAAATCGGTTCCTTGAGGAATCTTAGCAGCTTGAACGGCATCGGCAGTAGCGTACTGTTGGAAAGAACCATCGTGGGTGTAACCAGAAAGATCTGCAGCAGCACAGTTTGGCTCAGCACCTTGCATACAGAACTCACATCCCATACATGAACCATTGAGCCATTTGATACCAGCATAGTCACCGATTTCAAAGTTCTTAACTTCGGAACCTTTGGCAACGACAACACCAGCACCTTCGTGACCACCAACTAATGGCAACTTGGTTGGCAATGGCCAGTCACCTTTCCATGCATGCAAATCGGTGTGACAAACACCAGAGTACTTGACATTGATAAGGATTTCATTGGCCTTTGGTTGTGGAACTGGGATGTCCTCATACTTGAGTGCTCCACCGTTCTCATAAAAGATAACACCCTTTTGAGTCTTTGGAATAGAAGCGTAGTAACGTAACATTGGAGTGGCAGCTCTCTTGGAGAGAGTAGCCTTAGTAATTGATCTGAACATTGTTAGAGAAGTAAGATCTGGGATCTGGATCTGAGATCTGAAGTATGAAAAGAAGAGATCTCAAAAGTGGGATTGCGGACAATAATGCCTCAATTTATACTGCCTCGATCAAGGTGGGGATACGCCAGAGTCTATGACCGAACGGACCGCAAGAACCAATCATTATTCTGCATTAAGATCCGGTTAATTCCTCATAGCCTACGTTTTTCAGCAAAATGCGGGGTAAAACCCCCCCCTCCTAATTACGGACCCCGACAATTTCCTTTTCCCCCACACCCCGACACCCCCTATTTTCCGGACTATGAGATCTCAGACTCGGTGTCTCAGATCTCGGCAAGATCTAGGCTTAGATCTGTATTGAAATTCTCATTTAACAAGCTGACAAGCCGATTGTATTGTGCACAGAACTTCATATCTGTCACTTTGCCCGCGGCCACATCTTCTAAAAGATCTTGAAATGAAGGTATGAGATCCGAAATCTCCATCTGAAACTTGTCGGAGTCCTCTTCCGTATCGTCTTCTCCACTTGAGACGTCGACGCTGCCTCCAGCATCGAGATTGGTCTGCATTTTTTCGATGGTTTGCAATTGGCTGGTAAGTTCTGTCAGAAATAGCCTACCGATCTTTGGCTCTTCATTTAAAAGCCTAACACTGCGTAATACTAGATCAACCAATGATTTCCAATGGAAATAAGCTCCATAGTTGTTCAGTATTGAAGCCAGTACAAACGAGAATCTGAACTCATCATACAACTTTGGTAACCCATTGAAAAGTCGTTTGATTAGCCACGATCGGTCCAGGTAGCTCTCTGTCGGGTTCATGCCAGAGTTGCATATAAAAGTTTGTTTCGATGTGGGGTCGAACATGACTAAGTGGAGGCTGGTGGCAGGTATAATGACATTCTTTTCATCTTTATTCAATTGCTGCTCCAACTTCATCTCTTCCAACGGCGTGGAATCCTCAGAACTAACCTTCCCATCACAGTACCTTCTCCAATAAACTCCCTCGAGTTCATCGTCTCCTTGAAACTCTACCAGTTTCGAATGGTCCACGATTTTTGCAGGCATCAATTGCAATCCTTCTTCGTTGTACACCAGCTGCAACTCGTCTTCTTCTTTCAAGTCTACAAACAATCCATACCGCGTATTTCCTGTCAAATCAGTCACATGTAGTAGATGGGTACCTTCAGGAATCCCTCGTATCCCATCCAACTGTCCCTCTTTTTGAACAGAGTAAAACTGGAAGTCTATACCGACCAATGGTAGGTTTGGTAGCAATACTATGGCCATGAGAAGAAATCCCCTTTTATACACTCTTGAGAATAACCAGTAACAAAGGGAAGAAAAATATTTAAATCCATCTACTCTTCTGAAAAATTCCTAACTACTAACCATCACATATGGGTCATCTATTAAAAGTTGGACTGGAGATCCACACGCAGTTACACACTGCGCGCAAACTGTTCTCTTTGTCTCACAACAATACTTCGGATCTGTTTGTGCGTCCCAACTCACAAGTGTCTTTCTTTGATGTCTCGTTACCAGGATCACAACCGAAACTGAACCCAGAAGTGGTCTTGGCAGCATTGAAAGCGGCATTGGCAATGTCTTGTAAAGTGAATCCGGTGTCTAAATTCGACAGAAAACACTATTTCTATGGAGATCAGCCACTTGGTTATCAAATCACTCAAAGATACGAACCTATAGCTAAAGATGGACTGGTTATGTTAACGAAGAAGTACGATGGCTTACCCAAGGATAGACCTATAAGGATTGAACAGTTGCAGATCGAGCAGGATACAGGTAGATCACTGTATAAGTTGGATAGTGGGACGCAAGTTGATTTCAATCGGTCGAATATTCCATTGATTGAAATGGTGACAAAACCTGATTTCGACGATATCGAACAGGTTCGAGCATTCATTAAGAAGTATGCGCGGATGTTGCAGAATATGGACGTGTGTACTGGAGAATTGGAGACTGGAGCTATTAGAGTCGATTGTAATGTGTCTATTGATGATCATCAACGGATAGAATTGAAGAATATACCAACCACCTCTGCCATAGTGAGTGCTATCCGTCATGAGTATAAGCGGCAGTGTGAGATAGTGGATCAAGGAGGATCGATTACAGAGGTTGAGACACGTGGATGGGATGGTAAGAAGACGTACAAATTGCGGTCGAAAGAGGATTCGATTGATTACAGGTACATGCCGGACCCTGAGTTACCACCGATCAAGCTGGACTTGGATCAACTTCTGCCTAAATTGAAAGAGAGTTTACCGATGAGTATTGAGGCGAAGACGGATCTTTTGATGAAGCAGTACGGATTGAAGCTGAGAGATGCAAACTTACTGTTGACTGATACCAACGGACTGTTGCAGTATTACATTGAACTTTATGAAGGTGCTCAAAAGCTTGGATTGAAGAATCCGATAAATTGGCTGGTTCACGACTACTTGGGAGACTTAACAAAGTCCGGTTTGAAGTTTGATGCCTCTGTTTTACCAGTGGAGAAGTTCTTACAAGTACTGACAATGATAAAGAAGAAAGTACTGACCAAATCGAACGCCAAGTTGCTTCTGATGCACCTGGTGAATAATCGGGGTGACCAAGAGACCGAATTGATCGATTTGATCAATGAACTGGGCATGAATTCTACCAAAGCACAAGAAATTGATCTGGATGCGGTGATCGAGAAAGTTATTGCAGCTAATCCACAGGTTGTGGTGGACATTCAAGGCGGTAAGCGACAGAAGGTGAACTATTTAATTGGGCAGTGCATGCGCGAGTGCCGTGGGCAGGTGGAGCCAGAAGTTGTGAAGCAACGTCTCGGTGAACGGAGCGAGCTGAAGTAGCAGAGGATCCATAGCTCCTATGTAACTTCCTTTTATCTACCTACATGTAAATAAAGATACAGTCATTCAGTCATAGCTTATCGAGCCGCACGTTTTATTTTTTTTTTTTTTTGATAAGCCACGATAAGCAACCGGGATACAACATAAAGGTAAAGGGAGAGGAAAGAGGACAGAAGTGAGGCATCAAACACATGTAGTTGGTACATATGTATGAAAGCCTTCACTTGATGTTCATGGTCTTACCCCTCCCACACGCTACGATATTCCAACACCCATATTATAACAGTAGATAAGGCTGCATACAAATCGATTGTTTCATCTGTTTACAGCAGTGTGGAGAGGACGCGTTTAAAGTCGGTTCTTGTCTGTCGGTCCGTCGACCTCCCCAGATTGTAGATTGAGCCAGCGATCTAACAACAATTCAATATCCTAATCGTGACCAAAGGTATTCTCCCCAGAATACAAGACATAAAGGAACCCATCATCATCTTTATACTGATCGTAGACTTGGCTCATTAGAGCGCCAGTAGGAGGCAACACATCGTTGACAAAGATAAAGATGGCCTTTTCGCTTGGCAGATGGATCCGTCTACGGATAACGTAGACGAATTGACCCACAGTGAGGTCAGCAGGAACAAGATACTTGCGTTTATCTATCTCTGGGATGTCTGACTCTTCCACCTTCTCACAGATGACAGGAACACGGTCAGGGAACTTGGTACGGATACGTTCAGATTCGGCCTGACGTTTCTCAAATGGATGTTCATCTTTGAATTGCGATCTCATTCTGGTGTGAATTGGTGAGTTTCGTGGTAATTTGGTCTTTATTAATTGGTTAATTGACTGATTCCAACACTGGGCCCAGAAAAGAAGGAGTGGTGGTTAGAGGGCAAGAAATGAGGGGGGGAGGAATTTGATAATTAAATAGGTGGGGGGTGGAGGGGGTGTGGAGAGGGGGTGCCACGGGGGAAGAGGAGGGACAGAAGGTGAAGGCAGTAAGGTGAAGTGGGAGGAGGTGAAGTGGGAGGAGGAAGGTATATTGGAACTCCCAATCTCCGTTACATTGACTAGGTCTATTGTAATGTACATTGTCTATATAGAGATGGATTATCTGTAGTGCGGTGCGAGCATGTGGATTGCGGGGGAATTTCCTAATCGGGAAGGGACTGGGTTAGCGGAGGAAGAGGAGAGGATGTGGATGATACGGGTTGAAGAGTGGTCGAGAGTGGGCAGAAAGCGTTGTTCGTATGTTATAGCATCCAATTCAGTGCCACCCCCGTTTGATCACTTTGATTCATGGTCTTACCAGCCTTCTCTAATCAGCAACCAAGTACGATATGTACCCGAGCAATACTACCAGCGACGAAATGGTCATTATGATGACCGTATTCCTGGTCAGATCTGACGGTTGCAATCCGATGCTGTCGTCTGACTCGATCAGATCTGTTTTGATAGACTCGGTTTCAACCGTCCTTGGTCCAGTTCCAGTTCTAGGTTGTTCTGTTCCAGGTCTAGTTCTGGATTGTGTCCCAGGATCTGCAAGTCTAGCCGAGGTCGCAGGTACCTGCTCCATCTTCCTTCCCATCATCTCAGCCTTGATGTTCTCCAATGTGCGACTGATATGCTCATAGTCCAAGCTGGATCGGGTCGATCGACTGGTATCCGATTGACCTGTCCATGGTGAGTCTGGCACAGGTTCAATGGCCAGTCTGTCAAGTCCGACTATTCTAGACCTTTCACAGCCACTGTAATCCAAAGGCAACGGCTCCCCAATATCAACCCCCGTATTATTATTATCTGTATCTCTGTAAACTGGCAACCCGCGTCTACGTCCGCGTTCGTGTTCAGCAGTTAATGATTGATATTTCTTATCCTTAGATCCAGCGAATCGGGTTATCGGTTCGTTTTCCAGTGATTCATCCTCCATATCACGCTCTTTCACCTTCTCACCAGCCCTAGGCTCATATTCCAATGGTAATGGCTCTCCTATACCAATCATCCATAGTAATACTTAGGAGTGAAAAATTACTAGTCACGTTTAAATCTGATATGGTACAGTATTCTCTCTATATACATATTAGTGTTTGGTCTATGGCAATCACTTTGGACTCGACATACCCTGTGTATACCTTTTGTTCAATTCGGTTGGTTTGTTCTTCAATGCCTCTAAATTATTCTTTGGATCCTGATACTTGTTTGCTGTCTCTGTGCCAATGAGTGGATACTGAGGTGCGAACTTTGGCTGTGGAAGGGGAGGTAGTCCAGGAAGTTGTGGTGGAGGTTGTAGTGTAGTTGGAAGCTGTATTGGCAGCTGTGTTGAAATTTGTGGAAGAGGTGTTGGAAGTGGACTTGTTATCGGAGTAGTCAGTGGAAGAGGTAGGATTCTACTCAACGGTTTATCATGACTGGTTCCAGTCACTATTGGATTGACCATGACAGGAACGAACGATGTATCTGGAGAGCCTTGAAGAGCCGTTGATATTGCAGGAGATGGGGAACTCACTGGACTTCCAGCATCCTTAGTTCTAGCCTCTGCTTCAATTATCTCATCAACTCCCAGCTCAGCTCCTGGCACATGCTTACGTCTCCGTCGTGTCAGAACCTGTTTTTTCAATCGCACCGGTCGGTACTCACCATGCAACTTGTAGTACAACCCACATGCATTGCATATTGTATTACCATCCTTGTCTCGTCTCCAAAGTGGAGTCACCGTGCTACCGCAGTTATAACATGCAACCATCAACGTTTTATCCACTTCGGTATCGGTATCAGTCTCAGCTTGCTTTTCTTTTGCCTCTTTAACCTTCTTGTTCATGAATGTAGGACAGCTAGAACAGCACAGTGATCCACCTGTACCATTGCATTGACCATCACCTTTACATGTACCACCTTTAAGAATGTTCAACTGTTCCATCTTAGAAACTCTGACAAGCTTGGGCGGTTTCTTCAAATTTATCGGACGATGGTGACCATTGGCCTTGTAGTATAAGCCGCATGCATTACATGTTAACATGCCATCTGGAGTTCTTCTCCACAGAGGAGTGGATTCAGATCCACAGTTACCGCAGATATGTCGACCAAACTTGGACTCCTTGGGCTCATTTTTAACCGCGATCTTTGAAGCTTGTTCATTCTCTTCGTTCTCGGTCTCCCTGCGTCGTTTCATGGCCATTAAACGGCAATTTAACCATCAAAATTCAAGATCTGAACTTTCCTTCCAAGTTGTTGGTAGCAGGGAAAATTTGGTTCAAGCAAGGATTCCTATTTATTACAGTCTCGGAGATCGGAGATATGGCCCGGTGAGCTAGCGGGAGCAAGTAGGAGCGAGTGTTCGTACTACCACTATGGTAAAGCTATCCTCCTTACCTCGGATTAAACCCCCCTCACCTCGTCTCCCCTACTATAACTTTCCCGCTACCTTCACTACCCTCGACCTCATCTGGTAAACTTTCTACTCATGTCACATCCAACGTCGATTAGGCACATGTACAGCGTGTTATCCACTACATTAAATCCGTCAAGGTTCTTATTGTCTAGTTTAACCGTCATAAATTCAAGTTGCATAGCTCGTTATTCCACCACACATTCACAATCTTTCTCCATCTGATGATCTCCGGGCCCTCCCTGGCCATCGGCTCGATAGCCCCAGGTATCGTCACTCTGCATGATCTGATCTATAGCCAATAGAACGCCGATAATTTTCAAGTTGCAGACTGTGCCACCACCGCCACAAATTTGGATCAATTTTTTTCTTCGCTTAGGGAGCGGTTAGATTAGGGACTGTGGTTGTGTTTTCTGAGAACTCGTCCAGTTGTAGTTTGGACAGCTCCGAGATACTTTCCTTTGTTGTAAACATCACTGTAGGCTGATGTCCAAGGTTTATATCGTTGCACTCAAGTTCTCCCCACTCTTCAAACATGTAAAAGTTAGGTGTATTCTCTTGAACGATCTTGCTGAACTTGTACCTAGGGTTCATGTACGACTGTTGGTACGGGCCACAGGCATTTATCTCCATTATATCCATTGGTGTTGCATTCGCAGAGTGAAGGTCTGGTTTAGACGGGAGTTCAGTAGCAAGTCCCGTCAAAGGGTTCGTCATGAACTGTCCATCTGCGGTATCGTCTCGTACCAGTTTAAACAGCCAGCTGGTTTTTGACAATGGATCGATGGCTACCACTGCCGAGTCTTTTAATGCCAATATCAGACCATAACCATATCCGACTTGGCTGAACCCTAATCCAGATAGTCTCCAACTGTGGCCTGTGGAAACCGTTTCGTTGACAAAACAGTGAATATATCCATTGGTTCGAGTGAACACCACTATATTGGCACCACCTTGCGTCCACAATATGGCATCTATAATTGCTGGAGTCTTCCCACGCTCATAGATGTCGGACAGTGTGATACCTGCATTGTAGCAGGTGTAATCCCAGAGCGAGATAGTGGTTCCCCGTGAAGAAGCAGTGATCAGCTGCATATCTATGGAAGATAACGAGACATAGGAACAACCATCAGGTGGGACAAAATGAAACATCGGCCTTCCCGTGTTTAAGTTTGTCACCGTCACGTAGTCTGCCTTGGCACTGATCGTATTGAACAGTTTCATTATGATATCTCTGTACTTCTTGGGAGCAGGCTCCTCTCCACTGATTAGTCCGCTCAACTTGCTGTAGGATATGTCTGCAAACATGCAGAACGAATCGATGGTTGCTGAAGAGAATCCACTGAGAATCTTTCCAATAAGACTCGATTTGCTGCTGCTGGATAACAGTAATTTGGCGTGCGGCTGCTTGAACACGGAAACACCTGTATCAGCAACCGAGTACGCCAGCCAATTGCCCTGCAGATCGAACACAGCCCTCTCATTGACCACTCTCGAGTAGTATGTATGGTTCAATGTGTCTGTATCACGATTGAACACGTATAGCAGCCCAAGAACGTTATCACTGATAACGTAGTAGTCTGAGCCTACTTTAACTGATACGTTAGAGTGATGGAGTTCGATGTCGATTATGGTGCTAGAATTGCCCGAAAATAGAGCAAGATCAATGGTTCCCTCATCTTTGTGTTGCACAACTATCAACAGTTTGTCAGAGGAGATATAAAACGCGTTCACCACCTTATCGTAGTTGGTGAACGGTCCGACTTTCTTGTGTATTGATAAATACGGTATCGATGGTAGCGATAAGGCATCAGTCGGTTTGTTTCTGTTTGAATTCATATTCTTTGGTTCCTGTTGAGTTGTAGCTATAGTTGTATTCCCCTTGACACCCTTCTGCGTGGACACCTTCTCTGAAACCCACCCATACGCTGTAACCTCTGAACCTCTAGCCATTATCAGTTGTCCAGATGGTGACAGCCACCAGTTACCTGCATCTACCTGGGGCAATTTCCACGGTCTCAACTTGGAAATCATTTGTGATACCATTGGAGAGTCCATGTCCACCATGTTCAGTTGTAGGGGCAATTCATCCACTCTAATGCCCATATCGATGTGGTTCTAGTGATACTGATAAGAAGAAGCAGGTGTAGGGAGGGGGAGAGGAATTGGCGCAGGAGGAAATTGCCCGGGGTGAAAAAACACTTGAGTGAAAAATCCATCGAAATTCTGCGTCTCTCTCGTAAGGACAACTTTCTCTTCTTATGTCGAGTTCTGCTATTCAATTGTTGAACCCGAAGGCGGAGTCGTTGCGCCGGCAACAGGCGCTGCAGGTGAACATTAGTGCTGCTGAAGGTCTTCAAGACGTTTTGGCGTCGAACTTGGGTCCAAAGGGTACCCTCAAGATGCTTGTGAGTGGTTCAGGGGATATTAAGATCACGAAGGATGGACAGGTCTTGTTGAAAGAGATGCAGATTCAGTCACCTACGGCAGTGATGATTGCCCGTGCTGCCACGGCACAAGATGATATCACTGGAGATGGTACAACAACAGTGGTTTTACTGGTTGGAGAATTGATGAGACAGGCCGAGATCTTTTTGAATGAAGGTATCCACCCACGAGTGATCACGGACGCGTATGAACAGGCCAGAGAAGCCGCATTAACTTACTTGAACGAGTTTGTGATCAAGAAGCCTGCAAGTGAGATCGATAGAGACTTGCTTTTGCAAGTTGCTCGGTCCTCTTTGAGTACCAAAGTTGATCCAGAGTTGAGTGACGTTTTAACCAAAGTTGTCACCGATGCCGTCTTGGCACTTAGAGACGACGAACATCCAGATGATGTCGATCTGCATATGATTGAGATCATTCCAATGATGCATGAGACTGCCAAAGATACAGAGCTTGTAGACGGATTGGTCTTAGACCACGGTGCACGTCACCCTGACATGCCTCATCGAGTCGACAATGCATCTGTCTTAATATTGAACGTTTCTCTCGAGTATGAGAAGACTGAGGTTAACAGTGGATTCTACTACTCTAATGCCGAGCAAAGAGAGAAGTTGATTTCGTCCGAGAGAAAATTCATCGACGCCAAGTTACAGAAGATTGTCGATTTGAAGAACCAAGTCTGTGGTGAAGATCCATCCAAAGGGTTTGTCATTGTGAACCAAAAAGGTATTGATCCGATGTCATTGGAATTCCTTGCCAAGAATGGGATCTTGGCGTTGCGCCGGGCCAAGAGAAGAAACATGGAACGGTTGCAACTGTGCTGTGGAGGCACGGCCATGAACAGTGTCGATGACTTGACACCAGACGTGTTGGGACATGCAGGATTGGTCTATGAAAAGACCATTGGAGATGAAAAGTTTACATTTGTCACCCAGGTTCAAAATGCCAAGTCGGTGACTGTTTTAATCAAAGGTGCTCATCAGTACGTTGTTCAACAAGTGAAAGATGCTGTCAGAGATGGATTACGTGCCGTCAACAATGCATTGAAAGATCAAAGTCTAGTTCCAGGTGCTGGTGCATTCTACATGTGCTGTGCTAAGAAGCTATTTGAAGACCGGGAGTTACGTAAAGGTCGTAATAAGCCCGGTATCAAGGCATTTGCTGACTCTTTGCTTGTGATTCCAAAGACTTTGGCCAAGAACTCTGGTTTGGATGCCTTGGAGGTTCTGTCAGAGTGTCAAGATGATATTGACGGTGGATCTGTCGTTGGATTGGACTTGGAGTCCGGTGAACCGATCGATCCTGCCGCTGAAGGTATCTGGGACTCGTTCAGAGTGATTAGAAACGCCCTCTCGGCTGCTACAGGTATTGCATCGAATCTGTTACTGTGTGACGAGCTGTTAAAAGCTGGTCGGTCGTCGTTGAAAGGCCAAGGCCCCGGTCAGTAAGTTACTAAGCTAAGTAAAGCTTTTTTTTTTGAAGATACCAGTGATACATTAGTATACAACCATGGACGCCCTGCGTCCTCCATTCAATAAATCCACTTTAAAATAATCCGATTACACTCATTAGATCCGTAACCCAAAAACCACATGTACATCGATCTATCCACTCTCTGGATAGATCTTAACCCCAAACACTCATATCACTTCCCCAGATATTGCGGCTAAACGCCTGACCTCTCTGCTGGCCACCGGTTGGCTGGTCGAAGTTCAACTGTAACGCATCCGCAAAGAGTGGTAGATTGGCATTCTTTAACAACGTTGCAGACGCGACCGATGAACCAGATGAAGAGATCGATGAAGCTGACGATTCCATATCTTTAAAGTCTTTAAAGAAGTCAGCAGAACTTAAAGGACTATTCGAAGTCGATCTTTGAACCGAAAACGAGTTGCTTTGCAACAACGGAGGTTGCATTTGATACGTTTGCATTCCTGAAAAGGATTGCGATGTCTGGAACGCAGGTTGAGACTCGACGTACTTTTGAACGCGTGGTCTGAACTGTTTTGATTGGGGTAAGACCAACTGGGATGGTTGGACGGAGCCGATGATTGGCACCTGTCCTGGTTGTCCCTGTTGAACCTGTGGACCCTGTTGAACCTGTTGAACCTGCTGGACCTGCACCTGCTGAACCTGCTGAACCTGTCCTTGCATCTGTTGTCCCTGACCCTGTCCTTGGGTCTTGTACAAGTTCCGGAACAGCTGCTGTTGACCGGGTCTGAACCCATGTGCAGCTTGATAGCGTCTAAAGGTGGCCACAGCTTGATCTATATCTTCTAGTTGGGCCCCAAACGCTTCTGCACTGCTCATTAGTGATAGTCTTTTAAGAAAAACGTAGTGATGGCTGGATGGTAAGAAATTTTTCACTTGCATTTTATTGGCCCGCTTAATGATGCGGCTTGGCGGGGGTAGCCTGGAAATAGCCAAGGTACATTGGACCGTAAATTAGCACCAGGGGTAAGGGGAAAGTGTAGGAGGTAGTAGGTATGGTTCACGAGAGGATGTACAAGACGTAGATGGATTGTGGTACTCCTCTTTTGCTTCTTTCTATCAATCTCTTCATTCATTGCTGGCTACCTTCAGAAAAAGAAACGACGGATCCCGATTGCCTAATTTGGACACCGGGTTCGTATTATTTCAAATGATGAACAGATGAATTATCTATATGTTATACGTCATTATGAGGAAGGCGGCGGAGTGTACACATCTTCTGGTTTGTATGCGCCTTCTGGTTTGTATGCACCTTCTGGCTTGTACTCGTTGTTTGGTTTAGTATCCCCCTCGTACAGCTTGACCAGTTCTTCCAATCGTTTCCTCTCAACCCTCTCTTTCTCCAAGTCCTGTTCAAACTGTTCACTCATACTTTGAACCAACTTTTTGAACTCCATTCTTAAGATCGGTGCTGATACTCCATTCGAGCCGTTCGATTGTGCGTCGTCACCTATGCGGTCGACCTTTAATAGATTGTTCTCCACTTGTCCATCGTGGATTGTTTTCTCTTTCTCAGCCAACTCGTTCATTAGTTGGTTCAATTTAGTCTCCATCTTCAACGAGTATTGTGTCTGTCTAGTTAGTTGTTCGTTAGTGGTACCAAGAAGCTCCTGAGCCTGGTCCAGTTTCAACCTGAGCTCGGCCACTGACTGGCTATACCTGCTTCTCTCATCCTCGTACTGTCTAGTGAGGTAGACATGTGCGAATTGGAGGTCATTCAATGCCGTTTTCAATTCGTCCTTCGATTTGTCCGATGTTTGCGTACTGAGTGCACGAACACTAGTTCCTGTCTCCGTACCTGCTCCCGTATTTGTGTCCGCTCTTGCAACTCCCTTCACTAACTCGTCAATACACTCTTTACACCAACGAACACGTCCTTCGAACGATCTCATATGCTCTGGATCCGGTTGCGACAAAGTAACGTTGTGTGAAATCGACTGTGAAACCACAGCTGCCACCAGATCTTCCAAAGCTTTCTCCAATCCTTCTTCAGCACCTGGTCCTAGAGTGGAAACGCGTAACCGTTGCCTAATCACATCTCCCGACTGTGCTAGTGACTCGTTCACGTACCCAAACTTGGCCAATCCAAGTAGATGTGCAGTCCATCTATCTATATCCGAGTCGTCTGCCGCGTCAAGCCGTGCTTCAAGTTCAACTGCTTCTTCCATAGGTAACACTTTCGTAGGTCTCAAAAGTAACTTCTCCAACATAGCAGTGGCTTCATTCAAACTGACTTGTTTGCCCAACCTCTGACGAACGCCGTATTCTTCTGTAAATGCTGCTAAAATGGTACTCATCACTTCGTCCGAACCTTCAGTCAAGTCGGTCGAACTACTTTCCAGGTCGTTAGAATGTTTTGAAACAAGCCCAGAGTAGATCGCTTGCCTGTTGGACATGTCATAACGCGTCAAAACAGTGGAACTGTCGCCACATCGCGTCATATTCAATAGTTGCGTGTAAGACATAGTGGTGGTTACTGGGATCAAAAAGTCTTGGGTGAAATTTTGGGACTGAAAAGTTTAGAGTGGAAAGTTTAGGAGTGAGATTAGGGACTTGGTCTATATGTAATTATCTATATTAGTTTGGTCCTGTATTCCTGGTGGACTTTATCAATGGCAAGATTCAACTCAATCTTGCGTGGATCTGGGCAAATCGATCCTTCGACGGCATACTTGGCGATCTTGACCCAAGTTTCCAGACTGAATCCGAACGCTTTCTCAAGTGCAATATAATTATCCAAGATGTAGCCGCCAAAGTAGGCAGGGTCATCTGAATTGATGGAGAAATGAACTCCATGGTCAAGTAATTTCTTGATGGGCAGGTGGGAGAGATCATCGACAACTTTCAATCTCAGGTTCGATAGTGGACACACCGTCAGCATCGTCTTCTTATCGGCAAGTGTATCCAGCAGATCTGTATCGTCTGCAGCATGGATTCCATGGTCAATCCGAGTACATTCTAACAGATTGAGAGAATCGATCACATTCTGAGCAGGACCTTCCTCTCCTGCGTGTGCAGTCAGTAGAGTACCTGCTGGATAGTGTTCTTTTGCATACCTATAGTACTCTGTGAACATGGTTGGTGGGAACCCCTTCTCAGAACTGTCCAATCCCAGACCATGGATCCAGTCTTTACCATAGTAAGGTTCTGCCTGCTTGATAGGTTCCATTGCATCTTTAGGGAGGTGCCTTAATAGGCACATAATGAGTCTAGTGGTGATATGCAATTCAGTCTGGGCTTTCAATTGGGCCTTTCTGATTCCATTGATGATCGTTTCAAAGCTAATACCACGACTGGTATGGCCTTGAGGATCAAAGAAGCATTCCATGTGCTTGGCACCTTGTTCTGCCGACTTCTTCAAGTATGCATACGTCAGATCGAAGAAATCCTGTTCAGTCTGCAAGACGGACATTCCCACGTAGTATAGATCTAAGAAGTTTTGCAAGTTGGTGAATTGCAAGTACTTTTGTTCCAATTCTTGCACAGATTCAGGGAAGTCCTCCGGTAACTTTGTATTATTACGCTTGGCCAATTGGAAGAGAAGCTTCGGTTCTAAAGTACCTTCGATATGGACGTGATGCTCACATTTTGGCAGATCTCTAAGAAAGTTTTGCATAGTTTCCGAAACCTCGGACCCTTTCGAGCATCCACAGCCTGTATTACACTTGCAACCTGACATGACAGTAAGTAGACGATGACAGCAACCGGTGTTGGCGAAGTTGAAATTTTATCTTGGTGCACCAAATCTTAAAAGCGGTCAAAAAAGTGAAGAAAAAAAGCCGACACTCGTTTCTTTTTTTTTTTCGAGGGGAGGACAAGAGAAGATAACAAAAAGGGATTTTAGAAAAAGAAATTTTAAAAATTACTAAATATGGTATGATACTAACTGGACTTGAGGGAATCGGAGCAGAGTAAGGCGACGGCGATATGGTTGGTGAAGGTGAAGAACAGTTGGCCTATGATAGGAATGGATTCTAAAGATTGCATCACGAGAGCCAACGCCAAGACTTCACCTTCGTGTTCTTTCAATCCGTAGTATCTTGCCTGGCGAGGTCTAAGTCTTTGCAACCGGGCAAAGCGGGTCATATGTTCACCCATTGAGTTGAGCAAGCCATTGTAACTGATTATAAAGCCACCTAGCAATGGGATTGCCTTGATCGAGTTACACTTGATGATCTGCCAGAGACCGTTCAAGTATCTGGTAGGACTGACGGCTTCAGCACTGGCAGACTTACCGACGACTCTTTGAAGTTTACCTGGGATAACCAGCGACTCGTTACCTGTAGCACAGAGAACATGGTCAAATACAGCATTGTACTTGGCAGTTTTCAAATCGGATGGCACAATACTTTGACAGATCTGGCTGGCTACTGTCTTTGACTCTAGCAGGCTAACGGTTATGGCGAGAGTGGCACCGAGAGGCCCGCTGGTGGCCGTGAGAAGCATCAAATTGACCGGATAGATCAAGCACAATAGCATGAGTTGGACAATGGATTCAAGCAGTAGTGTTGGAACCGTCAATGACAAGTAAATTGGAAGTATATCCGTCCATCTCTGAACAAACATAAGGATTCCTCTTAACGGATAACTGAAGCATCTCAAATTGATCAGGGACGAATAGATGCCGCCTATAACCCACGAAGGTCTCAGCAGTTCCATTCTGAACCTTGCAAAAAGAGCATCGGACCATTGGCGGTAGAATTCAGAGTAATCGGACATAAGAAGAGAGTGATAAGAGGGAAGAAATAAAACTGGGGGACAAGTGAGATATATAGAAAGGAAATTGCCTAATTAGGATATACATGCCTACTAGATTACTCAGGGAGATTATATTATAGAGGTACTATGTTATGTATCCAGGGTTACCGCACGTTTAATCGAACAAACCCATTCCCATGTCGTCATCGGATTCCTCCTCTTCCTCTTCCTCAGCAGCCTCCTCAGCAGCACCGGCATCGGCAGAAGCGTCAGCACCGGCAGCGGCTGGAGCACCAGCTGGAACAGAAGCAAGCTTCTCCTTTCCGGCCTCTTGGAGCTCTTCAAGGGTCTTTCCCTCGACCTCAGAGACGAACTTGGTAAGCTTCTCGTCGTCGATCTCAGCACCGGCGGCTTCAAGAACCTTTGTGATATCCTCCTTGGTTGGAGCAGCGGTTCCGGCCTTAACAAGCAAAAGGTATGCAGCAATGTATCTCACTGGATGGTTAGTATATGGTTCGGTTGGTTGGTACAGCTGGTTTCAACGTGAGCTTATGGTGGAAGTGAGAAATCCAACGGTGAATGGAAAATCCAACGGTGAATGGAAAATTCCAACGGTGAGTGGAAAATTCCGATGGTGAGTGAAATATCGGTCTTTCCATCCGTTAAAATGGATCAAATTACACTCATATGAACCATGAACTTCCCAGTTTCATATGGTGACACTTATACCCTTCGTTGACACTAGTTCTGTCCGTTAATGTGCACTTTATTACTTACTTTTTAGTAGTGTTGAAGATGTTGGAAAATCAAAAACTTTGCACAGTCACTGAAAAATAAGTAAACCTGAGAGGATTGCGAGGGGAGGGAGAGAATATGGGAGGTGAACGAGAGGGGGAATTTGAGAGGAGTGATACGTAGAGAGTTGTGTGCATGTTAACTGGTTATAGGTGATGGTATATGCGTTTGTTATGCCGTTGTAGTGTGAAATGTGAGGTTGAAGTGGTAGTAAGTGCTGGAGGGTTGTTGTTGTCACGTGTTTTCGGTGGTGGTGATGGTATGTATGATAGTAGTGGTGATTGTGGGCTGGTTCGGAAGTTATCGCCTTGTCGGTGTATGTATTGAACACTGGTGGCATCATAAGTTCAGTTGAATGGTTTCCAGGTTTAATTGTTCGTTATAAATATCATATTTCTAGTACTATCGTTTTACAGTATATCCAAGAGTGGCTGGAAGTAGAGAGGTGTGCATTAGTTAATAGGTCAGCTAGGGGAGACGGTTATAGAGTACAATTGAATGATATTGTGTCTATATGGCACGTCATAGTTGGCTCCAGCAATGGCTAGCAGTATATGACCAGCAATACATGAGAGAGACAATTAATAGGTCTGTCTGCCATAACTACCTGTATATAATCTATTAGCACTGTTTAGACAATGAAACAGATCAAATAATGCAAGTGAGTATATATGAGATACACAAGAGTGCAGATGTACCTCTGGTACCGTTCCCGTGTCCGCCACGTTCCCATGTCCGTCGCCTTACACCCACACTTCCACTCGTGCTCCCTCCTACCCCAGAATCCTTTAGTCTCCAGGTCACCTGACCCACCCTCACACCCAGCCCCCAAACCCTCAAAATTTTTCACACTCAAATTTAACAGTGAATTTTCTCACCATCAATTTTTCCAGACCTACCAACCAGTTAATCATGTCTACCGAAACCGCCACCAAGAGACGTGTTTTCAAGTCATACTCATACAAGGGTATCGAACTCGATGACCTCCTTAAGATGTCTACCCAGGACTTTGCCAAGATCTCTGGAGCTAGACTTAGAAGAAAGTTCAGCAGAGGTTTGGGAACCAAGCCAAAGGCTTTGATTACCAAGTTGGCCAAGGCCAAGCTTGCTGCCGGAGAGAACGAGAAGCCAGCTGTTGTCAAGACCCATCTTAGAAACATGGTTATTGTTCCAGAGATGATTGGATCCGTCATTGGAATCTACAACGGTAAGGTTTTCAACACCGTTGAGATCAAGCCAGAGATGCTTGGACACTACCTTGGAGAGTTCTCCATTACATACAACCCAGTTCAGCACGGAAAGGCTGCTACCGGTTCTAAGCTTAAGTTGTACTAAGCGTTAGGTATAATAATACGAAGCACTAAAACAACGTGAAAGAATATGTTGGGACTTGACCAAGTACCTGACTATGTAGTGCATGTTATGTAGATGTATTGTTATATATGCGTGCGGAAGATCAGTTGGTTAACTGGTAGAGTGTGGAAAGCGCGGTTGGCATCGCCTAGCTCGCTAGCTCGCTAGCTCGCCGCGTTAGGCTCTTCCTTGATCTTCACGAGATCCGCCTCAACCTCGTCGCCGTCACAACCTGTCATGTAGTTCAGTGCACTCGGTAATGCCCGTTTGTACTTCACGATACCTTGCAAATTCGATAACTCCTTGTATAGGGCATTGTGCTGGCACACCAGAGTATTGATGCTGTCCTGATTATTAACGTTCTTAGCAGTGATATGGCGGTTGTACTGGTAGAACTCAGGAGTATCGAGCCCGGCAGTGTCTATAGTACGCCGTTCCTTGTTGATCTCATACCAATCGCTCGTGATCTGGCGGATGTTCTTGTACTTGAGATCTTCACACATCTTGATGTACTGTTGGTGGACAGCAACTCGACGGGCCCGGGTGTCATTATCGAGGCATCGTAACTTGTATTTTTGGATGTTGATACTGCGCTGGATCTGACCATTGAAATCGTCGTCTATCAGCTTCATGAAGTACATGAAATCCGGGTGCTTGTTGGCCTCACACAGCTTCAACTCGTACTCCAACTTCCTCATCTGTGTCTCATACAGTCGATCTTTCAAATGTGCAAACTCGATCTCGATATCTTTCAATGCGTCCATAGCTTCCAACCGTTCTTTCTCTTTCAACTCGTCCTCTTTGTTCTTCTCTTCATCTTCCGTTGCAGCGGCACCTTCCTCCTCGTGGCTTTGACTGTCTGATTCGTTGTCGCTGTGTTGTGTATCTCCAGATGCAGAAGCTTCGTGATCAGCAGCAGCAGCAGCAGCAGCTCCGTTTGTTTCACCTTTGACGTTACCATCTGCACCAGCATCTTCCTGCTTCAATGACACCTCTTTATCTCCCGTCTCTCCTGCACCGTCAACACTGCCCGGATTGACCTCCTCTTCTTGCTTGAGTCTCTTGCTGGCCTCCCCGTCCTCGTCGCTGCTTCTCTTGCGGGAAAGTCGCTCCAAATCGCTCTCACGATCTTCAATGTCCTCCATCTTGTCTGTCTCAACATCTGACGATGGTATCACTTCTTCACGCCGTCCCATCCTCTCGTTATTGTTCTTCTTGTCCATACGAAAAGTGGTAAAGATCAAATTTGCACAGCCTGAAACTATTTATTGAGGTAGGTTTATAAAAAAAAAAGAAACGAGTCCCGGCAGGATTCTGGTTGGTTAGGAGGAGGGGGGAAGTGTTAGGTTCAACTGATTGGGATATCTGGGGTCTCTGGGACTAAGTGGGTGAAGATCATGTCATGTCAGAGCAAGTCGATCAAGTATGTGTAATCTCAGACCGCCCACCTTCCGGAAATGGTTCCAAACTCACTACCCCCTTGACCATTTCCAAATGGTAGAGAGTTCGAGGTGGAAATTTGCTGGGGTCCGTCCGGTCCTATCAATGAGGGCAGACTGCTGATATGAGTCAAGCAATACGGCAGTATACGTTCTTTCCAGGAATATAAATGACATTCCCTGGGTAAACGTGCACGCACTTTTCTATCTACAAAGCCCATTCCTTCGTAAACCCCTCGTAACCGCCCCAATCTAACTACCCCCTTAGCCATTTCCAAATGGTAGAGGGTTCAAACTCAAATTTACATTCGGCCGACTGCTGAAAGAAATCCTTCAGTCCCGTTAACTAGGATTCTACGACAAGAGGTACCATAATACGCCAACATACATCCTCTGCAACACATAAATGTCATTTCCTGGGTAAACACACGCATATAATTCTGTCTGTATGGTCAATTTCTCCGTAAACCCCTCGCAACCTCTCCAACTTAACTACCCCCTTGATCATATCCAATTGTCGTGGTAGTGGGTTCGAGCTCCTTTTTTCATTGAAATCTCACTAACCAGGGCAGAACAACAGAAGAACGCCATAGTACAATAATATACGTTCTCTTCCAACATATAAATGTCATATCTGGGTAAACATACGCATATACTTCCATCTGTATGATCAATGCGTTTGTAAACCCCTCGCAATACCTTCAACCTGACTACCCCCCGGACCATTTCCAAAAAGGACATTAATTTTTCATCAAAAAATTGATGAACAAATTTTAAGGGACCTGCTGCCTCCGCCTACTTTTTCCCCGCTTACCATCACTTTCTTTTCCTGGTAAGGATCCCTTTTCATCACATTCTAGTCTTCTTGGTGCCCTCTTACCCTGCCACCTCGCTAGTTCTAACATCCCAACCTACCTGAAGTAAGTGTATGACCTGGAGTCAACTCAACGCTAGCAAAGCCCATGTCGCATATGCCGTTTTATCATTTTTCGCAGCAAATTACTCTCTGCTCTCT
Source organism: Xiuguozyma insectalens (assembly GCA_030574155.1). Classification (NCBI taxonomy): domain Eukaryota; kingdom Fungi; phylum Ascomycota; class Pichiomycetes; order Pichiales; family Pichiaceae; genus Xiuguozyma; species Xiuguozyma insectalens. Next base: position 364,148 of record JAJMEL010000004.1, on the reverse strand, counting down.
TCAATAATGAAGGAGCAGGTCTACGTTGGTGAGGCGGTCACTGCAGCCGTTTACGGCCTTATTGTAGGCCCTCATTGTTTGAAGTGGTTCAATCCGTTATCTTGGACCGACAACTGGCCCAACCTCACCATCGAACTCTCGCGGATCATCATCTGCCTTGATATCCTCTCTGTTGGCATCCAACTGCCAAAGAAGTATATGAAGAACCATTTCTGGTCCGTCATCAATCTTCTTTTCCCCGTTATGACCATCGGATGGCTCCTTATTGGACTATTCATATGGCTCATCTTTCCTAAACTATCCTTCTCCCATGGTTTAATCATCTCTGCTACCATCACTGCTACCGACCCTGTCTTGGCCACTGCCGTTGTCGGCGGTGGTAAGTTCGGTCGTAAAGTGCCTGCCCACATTCGTAACCTGTTGATCTCTGAATCCGCATGTAACGATGGTCTTGCCGTGCCATTCATCTACTTGGCACTGAATTTGGTGCTACATGCTGGTAAACCTGGTATAATCGCTAAGCAATTCATCTGTGTTGCCGTCCTGTGGGAGTGCGTCGTTGGCTTGTTGGTTGGAATCATCTTGGGCTATTCGTTCCGAGTCCTCATCCAATATTGTTCCAAGCGTGACTTCATGGACCGATACTCTCTACTGGCATTCTACGTCATTCTCACTTTCATGTGCTGTGGATTCTGCTCCATGTTGGGCGTCGACGACCTTTTGGCCTGTTTCGGTGCAGGTTCTGCCTTTGCCTGGGACGGCTGGGTCTCATCCAAGACGGAAGACAGTGATGCCTCGAACGTTGTCGACTTGCTGCTCAATATCACCTATTTCGTCTTTTTGGGTGCCATCTTGCCCTGGCAACAATTCAATATGCCCAGCTTGGGCTTGGACGTCTGGAGAATGGTTGTGCTTGCAATCATTGTCATCCTGTTACGTCGTATCCCCGTCGCCATTCTTATCAAACCGATCTGTTCCGATATCAAGACTATGGGTGAAGCTGTGTTTGTGGGCCATTTCGGACCCATTGGAGTGGGTGCCGTGTATGGTTCTCTTCTGGCCATTGGAGAGATCGAAGCACACATTTTGGGCATCAATCATGGTCCAGTGAGCAACTACCCTGGACCTGATACCGAACTTGGTGAAGAGTACTACTATCTCTTGAGAAGTATCTGGCCCATTGTGAGTTTCTTGATTGTCGTTAGTATCATTGTGCATGGATCATCTCCTGCCATCATGATGCTAGCAAAGCATATCTATACGACAACTGCTAAGACCGATTCCGATGCCGATCGTAACGAGTTCTTTGAGAATTTGAAGACCAAGTACAGAGTCACCGACAAGGACTTGCAGTCTACAGTTGATTCTGACGGAACCGTTCGTAAACCAACTACTGCGTATGCCAGTGAAAACAAGTTGGTTATTGAAGATCAGTACGGAGAAGTCATGCGGACTCTTCGGATCAGCAAGACTTTGGAAGAAGGACCTTCACAGTCGATCGAATCGTCTAGGGAGAAATCACCTCCGTTCAAAGTCTCGTCCGATGGAGACCATCTGATGGTTTCCTCCAATGGAAAAACCATCGGTGAGTACAATCCAGACGACGGATTGGTCTACATGAAAGCGTTCAAACTGATGAATTTGCAGAGAGAATTGCAACAGGCCCAAGACGACCTCTCCAAGGACTTCCTTCCCCTTGACACCATTGAATAATAATAATATTCACACAGCCGCATGGCAATAATTTCCTAATTAAGTAGTTCTCGCACCCCCCGCACAACATTTTTTTTCACCCCCTAAGGTTCACTTCTTCTTCTTGGCCATCTGTTGCTATCAACACATCAATGGTTTGGGAACAGCTGAGTCCGACGAAACCACACGTTGCTTACGCCGTGTTGGCATGCTTCTCTGCATTTTATTCGTTGTTTTCATCTGTCATTAAAGAGAAGTTGTTCCTTGGACAGGCGGTCTTTGCATCTATCTATGGACTGATAGTAGGACCTCATGCATTAAAATGGTTTGTACCGACACTGTGGACGCAAAACAACTTCAAATTGACTTTTGAGATATCGAGACTGTTGCTGTGTCTTGATATCTTCTCTGCCATGGTGGAATTGCCCAAACAGTACTCGAAGAACCACCTTCGGTCCATCTTAACTCTGATGATTCCAACTATGATCATTGGATGGTTCTTAATCGGACTTTTCATCTGGTTGATCATCCCACACATGACCTTCACGTACGGCTTGCTCATATCGGGCACAATTGCCGCTACCGATCCTGTGTTGGCACAGGCTGTCGTTGGTAAAGGTAAGTTTGGTAGAAAGATACCGTCACATGTGAGAAACCTTCTATCTGCCGAGTCTGGTTGCAACGATGGTGTTGCAGTGCCGTTCGTCGTTCTGTCGTTGAGTCTGATCCTAGAAAGAGGACACCATGCAGCGATCGCTAAAGAATTCATCTGTATTGCGTTTCTATATGAATGTGTTTTCGGTCTCATCTTGGGTGTTGTCATAGGCTACGTTGGACTCAAGACCGCTCAATTCAGTAAGTTGCATGGATTCATCGATAAGGAGTCGTTGATTTCGTTCTACTTTGTGTTGTCTGTCATGTGTGCCGGTTTTGGTTCGATATTGGGTACCAGTGAGTTGCTGGCATCGTTTGCTGCAGGTGCAGCGTTTGGCTGGGACGGCTGGGCAGAGGACCAGGAGAAAGGTTCGGATGCCTCTGTGGTGCTGGATTTGCTGTTGAATATCTCGTATTTTGTCTACCTGGGAGCCATTATGCCGTGGCGAGAGTTTGTGGACTCATCCTTGGGACTGAGTATCTGGAGACTGATCTGCCTGGCAATCACAGTGATTGTGTTCAGGCGAATACCGGGAGTGTTGCTCATCAAACGGATCTGTCCAGATATCAGGAACTGGAGAGAGGCACTGTTTGTAGGCCATTTCGGACCCATTGGAGTCGGTGCTGTCTTTGCTGCCATATTGGCTATAGTGCGTATTGAAGACCATTTGGAGCATGTCAACTTAGACTCCCCGTTGGTGGAATTCCCTGCACCGGATTCGTCTGAAGAGGTCAAACTGTACTACCTAGTGCGGGTTATATGGCCCATTGTGTGTTTCCTGATTGTGACAAGTATGATTGTGCATGGCTCATCGCCTGCAGTGATGATGCTTGCTAAGTACTACAACAAGTTCAGTTTCGGAATGCAAGCTGACGAAGGGGATGAAGGAAGTGAAGGTGGTAGCATCAAGAAGCCTCAAGATATAGAGATGGAGAAGATCTTGAAAGAGTATAAGGTGAATGATTGTGATCTTGAGCCGATTATAGATAGTGATGATAGAGTGAGGTATCCGAACCGTGGATATGACGACGGTGATCGGTTGATTATTGAAGATCAGTATGGAGAGGTACTTCGAATCGTTGATAAGGAGAGTGAGGATGACGAGGAGAAGAGATCATCATGGATGAACCCGGTGAGGCGGCTAAGTCAGACCTTGAGATTTAATTCAGTGTCTGTACCTCGAGAGAAGGTTGAAGAGGCTGCTGTTCCTGCTACTGTTCGATCAAAGTCATTGAGCATACCTGTTCATAAGACGATCACAGACCCTGAAGATCCTCTGTCTACCAACCTAAGGGTCGTTCCAGACAAGCACGAAGGAGTGAGAGTCATGACTGAAGGTGGCCAATTGATTGGAACTTATAAGGAGGATAAGCTATGTGAGAACGAGACCACATTTGATAAGGCTGTTCGTCTGATGGAGAAGCAGAAAGAGTTGGCGAAGCTTGATAAGAAGATGGGGACATTAAAGGAAGAGGTTGCAGCGTTGACGAATACGATACTGTCAGCTAACGAAGATGCAACGCATGTGCATACATAAAAATAGAATTGATTCATGATTAAGAAGTCTATAAAGTACAGTTGTAGTAGTAGTAGATAATGCGATCAAGCAGAAGGAGCACTCTTCTTCCATCTTGGTTTCTTCTTGCGCTTTTGAAGTGCATCGATTGGAGCGCCTTTACGGGCACGCTCACCTTCAAAGACGATCTTACCGGCTCCAGATCTATCAGACTTACCGAGAACCTTTCGAGCACGACCAACGACGGTCTTTTGCTTCTCGGTGAGGTTCTTATCGCGGTAGTCTCTGGCACGCTTCTTCTGTCGTTGGGCACGGCTAGTCGAGCCTGTAACTTTGTTGGATTTACAACGAGCGATTCTCAAGGCCTTGGGCACCTTCTTCGATCCTTCAATCTTCTTACCGTTGAGAAGCAATGCCTTCTCGACGTAGTTGGTGTCAGAGAATTGAACAATGGCAAACCCTTTACCGAAATTTGTCTTTGGGTCTCTCACTATACGAACGTTGGTAACGACGTTTTCACCTTTATCGCCGACTTTAGAATTGAAATAGTTCCACAGAGTCTCGTCCTCTTCTTCAAAATCGACATTACCGACAAAGACACATTGCCTGTTATCCTGCTTCATAGGGTGAGTCAAGTGGTCGACTCTCAAGTGATGGTCGATGTAGACTTGACCGTTCAATTTGGTCACTTTGATAGAATCTTCAGGCTTCTTGAAGACAATGTATGCATTGACACTTGGAGTATTGTCGAATTCCTTGTTGATAAATGAGGAACGTCTGCTTGCACCTGTGTCTCTATGGAAAGATCTGAATCTGATCGATTCGATCGCTTCTTTATCGGTTTTCCCAACACATTCAGCAAAATGTTTCTTAAACACGTTAGTTGCATGCTTACTCTTGACCACATCTGTAGGAACGTTACCAATGAACACTGTTCTCTCGGCCTTTTCTAATTCATCCTTTTTCATGTCAATCACACCTGCAGTAGGTGCAGCTTCACCGCTTGGAGCTTCGGTATCAGACTCCTCAGTTGACTTGGCCAGCTTGGCCATATACTTGTCCTCCAATTCACCTTCATCTGCAGTAGCTGCTTTATCTTCCACGGGTTTTTCAACGGTCTCTTTCGTCTCGTTAACTGCCTTGGCTTCATCCTCCTTCTCACCTACATCCTCCTGCTTTCTCTTCCGCTTCACAGAATGTCTGACCTGGTTCGGACGAGCCTTCAACTCGCTCTCCTTGGCGAACAATCCGCTCACTTTAGAGTCCTTCGAGCCGCTGAAAAGGTTGGAAAAGTCCGACATTTGTAAAGGATCAAAGTGATTCTTACAAGATTGAAATTTTTCAAATTTTTTTTAACCCTCAAAAAATAATTTGGTGCACAGCCCTGTTACGTAAAGATGCGAAATCCCGATAACCAACCCTTCAGGGTTATGAGGCGGCGAAACCGCCCAAAATATTCTTGGCATTCTAAATACAACTTGTTTCTTTTTGGAAAGAGCGAGTTTAAGACACAATGGGTAACATTTCTTCTAAGGAAAAGAGTCCGAGCTACACGTATGCACGGACCAACAACTCTGATGACGATGAATTGGTTCTGAAGTTACAGAATCTGCTGATGAGTGAAGGTGGTTCCTCCGATAGAGGTGGCTTATCAGCCAAAGGTGACTGTGCTGTTTCTGACGGCAAGTCGAACCCTATCGATGTGCAGAAACTGTACGAATGGAAGGAACAGTTGTTGGCAGATCCAAAGAACCAGTTGGCCTTGAATTGCCTCTCTGGTAACGATATCACCAGTGTTGTGAAGCAGACTGCACGTATCGATCAAGCCAACCAGGATTTGTTCAATGTCAAGGTGAAGTACGAGGGAAGTCCAGTGACGAACCAGAAATCCAGTGGTAGATGCTGGTTGTTTGCATCCACAAACGTGTTCAAAGAGTACGTTAAGGCCAAGTACAAGTTGGAATCTTTTGAATTGTCTCAGAACTACCTCTTCTTCTACGATAAGCTCGAGAAGTCCAACTGGTTCTTGAACCGGATCTTGGAATCTGCAGATGAGCCTATCGATGGTAGATTACCTCAATTCTTGTTGGGATTGCCTGAAAATGACGGTGGTCAGTGGGATATGGTGGTTAATCTCGTCAACACCTACGGATTGGTCCCCAAGACCGTCTATACAGACTCCTTCTCATCTCTTAGCTCCAGTAGACTCAACTACATTGTCAATGAGAAACTGCGTGAGTTTGCCTTGATTCTCCGTGACTTGAAAGCCAACAGTGAGAAGAGCACCGAGGAGACGATCAGCTCTACCAAGGAGACCATGATGCAGGAGATCTTCAACATCTTGGCATTGACTTTGGGAGTTCCTCCAAAGCCAGATGAAAAGATCGTTTGGGAGTATAAGGACAAGGACGGTAAGTATGGACGTGAAGTCACCACTCCTATTGGATTCTACAAAGATATTGTTGGATTCGATGCCGGTGCTCACTTCTCGTTGATCCACGACCCAAGAAACACTGAAGGTCTTTACACCGTCGACAAGTTGGGTAACATCGAAGGTGGTAAGCCGATCGAGTACGTCAACACTTCGATTGCCAACTTGAAAGCTGCAGCTATTGGAATGTTGAAGAACGGAGACCCTGTTTTCTTTGGTTCTGACGTCGGTAAATACGAAGATACCAGCATTGGTCTCTTGGATACCGAAGCCTGGGACTACAAGTTGGCTCTCGGTACTGGACTTAACTTGAGCAAGAAGCAACGTCTTCAAACTGCATCTTCTCAGATGACCCATGCCATGGTTCTCACTGGTGTTCACTTGGTCGATGGTAATCCTGTGCGCTGGCGCGTGGAGAACTCCTGGGGTGAATACGGTGACCATAAAGGTTACTTTGTCATGACCGACCGCTGGTTCGATCAGTATGTTTTCCAGGTGGTCACCAACGAGAAGTTTGCCGACCCTAAGTTGACCAAGATCTGGAAGGACAAGCAGTACAAGGTCCTGCCATACTACGATCCAATGGGTGCCCTTGCTTGATTTTGTTGCTAAATATTCATTCATTAGTAATGCTATGTTCGTATATTAAGTCCACGCTTCTTCTTGCGTCTCATCATTTCTGGATCCACACTGATCCATACCTCTTGGCTGATGCTCTTTGGTAGTTTCCGTCCGTATAGGCATTGATCGATGAGCCACATTCCAACGAGGAACTCATTTTTAGTCAACGTTCCATCATCAAATTCTTCTGAATCCACATCCAGAGGAATCTCTTTACCCTTATTCTTTTGCATGTATAGGAAAAGTTGTTTCCTGTGGTCCATCAGCAAAGTCCACACTTTGCCTAGAACTATATCTCCCAATCGGGATCTTTCCCATATCTGAGCAACAACGAGTCCAAGAATCCGTTTATTTGACAGTTGTTCTACGTACTGACATACTTCAGGGTCAGACGAGCCGCAAGTTGGTGGTGGAACGTTCGTCATGTATAGCTCTTTATTCATATCCCAGACTTGTTCGTAGAGATTGTACTCATCTTTAGTCACATGCGTGGAGTCCTTGTGGTTCTTCCATGGTTTTAATTCATTAAACTCTTTGGCCTTCTTCTTCTTCTTGCCTCGTTTCTTGTCATCTCTTAGAGTTGTTTTGAAGACCAGCTGTGAACCTGACTTGGTCGCTGGGGGAACAATCGGACGGCTGGCCACTGGACCTGAATGGTCGACGATGTTCATCTCTTCACGAGGGCGGAACATTTTAGAAAGTCCTGTCCGATAGTGATGGTGGTGATGATGAGATCGATGTTGATGGAGGTCTTCAAGAGAGTATTGTGGGATTTCAGAGTCATAACTTGCATCAGATTCCAGACCTGATTCTGATTCGACTTCTGAGTCTGTTGGTAGAAAAGACGATGAGGATGGAATGTTTGGTGAAGTGTTTGACAATGACGGTTCTTCTGGAGGCGGCTTCCGACGGAGAGTTCTGATCGAGGGAGACGATGTGGACACAGCCGATGAGATGGAAGTTCTTGCAGCTGGGACAGAGTGTGGGGAAGTCACAGAATTGGAGTGCACAGGGGTTGACTGCATAGGGGTTGACTGCACAGAGGTTGGCTGTGTATCTGCATGCTCTGTAGGATCCAAGTGTAGCTGTTCGATTCCCAATGCATTGACGGGCTGCGTGGTAGGAGAAACCCCTGTATCGAATGTAGCTCTGATCGGGCTTGGCTTCAATTCGTTTGCCTTCAAATCAGTTGGCCTCAGTTCATTCTGTCTCATTTCGCTTGGATACAGGTAGCTCTGCTTGAAGTTTGGACTGTGATTGGATGGGCTGTGTCTGAGGTGCTGTGAATGAGGTGTGAATGAACCGAAGTAATCGGATTCGACGGATTGAGGAAGAGAATCCACGGAAGCGTTGGCATCTTCGGTTATAGAAGCCTCGTACCCGGAATAATCATCTTCAAAGTCTCTTGGTGAGTAGTGGGGGGCTCCTGAGGACGACCAGCCCCATTCGGGCGAATACTTGTGCAAATCTGGAGAAGTGTTTGGGGATTTGAGGTAAGGTGAGGGCCGTTTAAGGTAGCTAGATCTTCTTGCTGGAGGCTCAGTAGTGGTGGCTGAGACCATTGAAGAAGGCTTATTCTTGGCCACCAAAGATGCAGCAACCAATGCAGCGTTGGAACTGGACTTATTTACATCGTTCCATCGAGTCTTGTTCGACTTGTTCTGCCTCGGAACGGTTCTTGGGGTAGAAGGAGAAGCAATTGGCGAGGTCAATTGGGTGTTGGAATGTACCGAATTGGACGAACTCTTGGTCTTGTACGTCTGCAACGCCGCCTGAGATGCCACAGACATCCTCTGGGTTCTTCTGAGTGACAAATCCGGCTCAGATCCGGACTTGGTGAACTTCATCTGTACAGAAGAAAGTGATACTTGGCAAGAAATTAAATTATTATTACACCTGCCAGAAATAAAATTGGGAAAAAAATTGGTTGAAAAGTTTTGGAGATTTTCATATCAGTCTGTTCTTATTGAAAGGACTGACATTATTGGGAGTAGAGTCATGGGTAACGGACATGGAGTGAAGGAGACTGTGTTCTCGGATGTTAGTGTGAGTGCGACTGACGGGAAGTCGTTGCCATACACGGAACAACACTATTTTTCATCGTATGATCACTTTGGGATCCACGAAGAGATGTTGAAAGATCGAATTAGAACGATGTCATATAGAAATGCGATCTTGAGAAACAAGTCGTTGTTCAAAGGTAAGACTGTTTTGGATGTTGGATGTGGTACTGGAGTTTTGTCGATGTTTGCTGCACAGGCAGGTGCCAAACATGTCTATTCCGTTGATATGTCTTCTATCATTGAGATGGCTCAGAAGATTGTCGATCTTAATGGATTCCATGATAAGATCACTCTGTTGAGAGGTAAGTTGGAAGATTTGACTTTACCATGTGGGAAAGTGGATATCATCATCTCTGAGTGGATGGGTTACTTCTTGTTGTATGAATCCATGATGGATACCGTTCTTGATGCTAGAGACCGGTTCTTGAAGCCTAATGGATTGATTTTCCCTGACAAGGCTTCTATCCACGTGGCTTTGATCGAGGATTCTGAATATAAGGATGATAAGATCCATTTCTGGGAGGATAAGTCGAGATTGTATGGATTCGACTACAGTCCATTTGTTGAAATTGCTATGCAGGAACCACTGGTTGATGTTGTCGAGAATCAGAACGTGATGAGTTCTCATTGCAAGTTGATCGAGTTTGATCTTAACACCGTCAAGAAGGAGGAATTGGCTTTCAAGCGGAATTGGACCGTCACTGCCAACAAGGACGAGATGGCACATGCTCTGTTGGCATGGTTCGATATCGTCTTCCCTTCGGACTCACCAAGAAACAAAGTCAAGTTCTCTACTGGTCCTCACGTCCACTACACCCATTGGAAGCAGACTGTGTTCTACTTTGATGACGTCTTGGAAATGAACCGTGGTGAAACCGTCTCTGGCTCACTCTCGTGCCACCCTAACAGCAAGAACCCAAGAGACCTCGACATTAGAATCAAGTACGACTTCAAACCTTCGAAGGGAGGAAGTAGCGATCCTCGCGCTTCCACTGGAGACAGAACCTACTTCCTTCGTTAGCCTAGTTATTGAAATTGTACCTGATCTAAAAAATTTTATTTCTCTCTCTCTCTCTCTCTCTCTTCACAGAATCCTTGGCACGAGGGTGACACACTTTCCTAATTAGGTCATTATTTTAATAAATTTTCACTCATCGGGACAAAAATTATTTACCCCAGTTTAATTCACTCGAAAGTGTCGGTCTGAAGTTCGATATGAAGCAGAACACACTATGGAACTCGTTGACAGAGTTGCTTTATGCAACACAAGATCAATTCAATCTTCCCTCGATCCATTTCGACCATAATGAGATCTATCGAGGACTTACTGCAGACACACCAGTCAAACAGATCCATTCTCACAACGATTATTGGCGAGAAGTGCCGCTTTTAACTGCTTTGGGTTACGGAGTACAGTCTGTGGAGGCGGATATTTGGCATTTTGATGATGACGATGAGCTGTATGTTGGACATAACTTGAATAAGTTGGAGAGTACAGGAACTTTGGAGAGTCTTTACCTGGATCCGATCTACTCAATACTAGAGATGCAGAATCCAAAAGATAATGATACCGTTGGATTCAACAGCGAGCCAACACCTGTCGGGGTGTTTGATACCGACATCAATGCCACATTGTACCTGTTTATTGATTTCAAAACTGAAGGAACAGAACTGTTTGAACATTTGACTTCGCAATTGGGTCGGTTCAGGAAAAGGGACTGGCTCACCAATTACAATCGTACGAGCGGAGAGATGACATGGAGACCACTAACGATTATTGGTACGGGAAATACGCCACTGAAAAATGTTCTAGACATGCAAGTACGTGATATCTTCTTTGATGGGCCCTTGGGCAACTTGACGGGTGATATCGACTACACTGTGTCTCCTATAGCATCTACTTCACTGCGAGCACTGGTTGGAGATACCACCGTCGATGGTATGAACAGCACGCAACTGTTTCGGATGTCCGAGGCCATTGAAAGTGCGCACCGTCTTGGTGTTAAGACTCGTGTTTGGGACACTCCTACGTGGCCCGTCGAGGAAGAAAAGAAGGTCTGGCATCAGTTGCTTGCTCTAGGCAGTGATTTTCTGAATGCCGATGATCTGCAGGACGCAACGGAGTTTTAGTCGGTGAGGTGTGAGGGATCGGTACAATACCTTATAAATCGAGTACGATCCGCGTATCCCGAAGGTTCTCCCTTCCTACACCTCCATTATATACTCTATATTAGATACAACTACCAACTTACATCATCGACTTAAATAACTAATTCCTAACCCCACCTTAAATCCGTGGCCCGGATTTCTCCCCAGACCTCACAACTTCTTCTTTCTGACCAAACGACGATTTCTTGTTAATCAGAGGATCAAAACATCTAGAAACACGTTGTTACAATGGCCAGGTTGCTACAAGCACTTCGACAGCTCTACGTGGATGATGCCGGAGATTTGGATGAGGTTTATGACGATGATTTCATGCTGCAGTATAGTGATACAGCCAGAGCTGATAGTGAGACGTCATCTATAAGTTTTACGGAAAGAGAGTCAGATGAGGACGAGAAACAGTCTCAGTTCATTTCTATTGTGAGCCGGTTGCCCAGTGAGTTGCAGATCAAGGTGTTCCGGATCTGTTTCAGTCATTTCTACGAGACTGATTTAATTGGGTTTCTTAAAGACGATGCTTTGTGTAACATTCTTGAAGTGTTCTATGACGAATTGTTGCTGGGTGATGGGAAGCTTTACTTTGGTGGGTTCAATGAGTTTGATGTTATTCGATTCGATACCCCTGAATTCAGGCAGTTGGAATCATTAATCAATAATGGACAGATCCAGCTGCGGATATTGAAGATCTTTGACTTGCAAGATGTTCCCGATGATGATTTCAACATGCTTGTATCGCATGCACAACAGATATGGTGTGCCAGTACGTCTGCTCTAGTTCAGATGTTCAAGTTTCAACCAGAGTCCGTTTCCAAGATTGTCGACTTGTCCGTGGAATCCTTGGAAGAATTGACCAAGCAGGACAATTTACAACAGATCTTTGCCCAACTGTCCATATCTTTGAAAGAGTTCACTCTGAGTCTCACTCCAGACGATTCCGACAATGTTCAAGTCATATTTGATTCGTTAAAAGACGTCGACCACCGTTTGAATGTGCATTTGCCTCTCTCTTATCCGCTAGATGGAACGAGGGAATTGAGACGGTATACACGGCTTGTCGAACCTTCAAGTAAGATCGAACTTTCTCATATTCTCTTCACTCTAGTGAGTCCTAACTTCAAGTTGGAAGATCTTGATAAGTTCTTACGGCAAATCGGATACTCTAAATTCACCGATTTCTGCCTGGTGTCTTTCCCAAGTTTCCGAATTCAAGGTGATCTACTCTTTGCATCCGAACTGACAAACTTGGTCTCAATAGTGCTTTCAGGAAGCTTCATACTTGATAAAAACAACATTGGCAGTCTATCTAAGCTGTCCAAGTTGAAAGATTTGATGTTGGAAGATTGCAAGCTCGACTGTGACTGGTTCAACAACTGCCTGCCTGACACCCTTAAAGATATTACAATCAGTTACAGCAGTCTTCGAGATAGTGGGTTCTTGATGATACCATCGAATTTGAAAGTTCTCACGATTCTATCGAAGAACAGTTTCAACTTGAAACTGGATAATTTGGACTTCTCCGGTTCGACTATGCCGATCATGAAATTTAGAGTCGATGACGATCTCAACCAGCATACTTTGGCAGTTACATTGATGAACTTGCCACCTCGGTTGCAAGAGATCAATTGTTACAAGCATACGAATTTCATAGTGGAGAAGGATATTAAGTTGACCAAGAGGGACATTGTGGTGTGTCTCACCACACCGGGGCCATCGCTTGCAAAGGAGATCAACCTTGAGCGAATCAAATCTAACGTTAAAGTGAGGTTCAGAGGTCGCAAGGATGGGCATTGCATCAATTTCGGTACGATCGAACGCATCGATAGCATTGGAGGATTAGGGACTAGTCTTATGGATTACTAACGGATTATGTGTATATGATAAACTGATATTAAAAAGTGCGTAGTATAGTTGAGCGAATGTTTAAGCCTTAACCTTTTAATGGCAAGACGTTTTCACGGAAGTACTTGTTAGGATCGCTACCTGCCAAGAGGATGTTTCCTGCAGGTAAGTAGTTGCAAACAATGTAGTAGCCATAGGTGGATCCACAGTATTTGTAACCACATCCAACATCGGTTGAAGATGCCCAAACCAATTGAGTGAAATGACCGGTACTCTCTGAGAATCCTGGATTCGAGTAGTCGTAAGAACTGATCTCATCGTACCAAGCAGTGACTGCACCTGCTTCTGAGAACGAGTAGCCGTATGCTAAATTCTCTCCAAGGGACTGACCGTTGAGAGAATTACCAGAATGGACTAAGCCACCGTTACAGGTGTACGAGTCGGCGTAACCTTGAGCCACGGCTGCAACATCGTTATTCCAAGTGAGATCCGGAGTGTTTTCATGGAGCTCTCTGTACTGGTTGTGTTTTTGCAGGTAGGTGTTAGCAAACGCTGGAGTAGTGGATGTACTTGCCACCGTGCTGGTGGTTTTTGTGGTAGGTTCTGTACTTGTAGCTTTGGTGGTAGTTGGAGTAGTTGGTGAGCTTGTAGCTTCGGTGGTAGTTGATGTGGTCTCCGTACTAGATGGAGTCGTCTCCGTACCAGTTGAAGTAGTTTCAGCGTTCGTTTGCGAGGTTTCAGTAGCACTTGCAGTGTTCTCACTGGATTCTGTAGTTCCAGAGCTCTCGGTAGTAGTACTACCAGTACTGACTGATTTCGAATCGGTTGTTGAACTCGACGGAGTAGCGTAAACAGTGACAATTTCCACTGTTGTATGATAGTTTATGATACAGTTATCATCGATCTCTTCGGCAGTGACTTTGGAAAGTGCCCAGAAAATGGCAAGAATAGTGGTGAACTTCATTAGGGAGGGACGATCAATCTGAGAATCAGGTGCCCTTTTTATAATTGTATGACACATCGCATCGATAATTTCCGTATTGGGAATATAGACGGATCAAACAAGCCCCGTATGAGATCTCCATTATGCATATTATGTAACTGTAAGGTCACAAATTCTTGGCTGATAATGAATTGGCGTGGCTGGTTTTCAATGACGCAGAAAAAAAATCCTTGATTGCCCCTCAATTGCCTAATTAGGAAGGAGGTGAGGGAGGATTTCCGCCGTGCAGATTAATCCAATTTAATAAGTGCTTTACCTGGGTTGGGCCTTTCTGGTTCTAAGAGATTGTGGTTCTTTGCTAGAGGTAAACCGTAGAAACTCTTGGCACGAATGTAACCGAAGGAGAAGTTCCAGGCGTAGATTGTGAGGACCACGAATGAGAGTAAGAAGATCGATTTATAACTGAACGATTCAAGAAAGTTGTTGAGCAAGGAACCAACTATTGATGCAGACAACTGGCTGTAACTGATAAGCATGTAAGGTTCTTTGTTCATACACTTGAGCCAGGAGAGACATTGGTCCTGCAATGCGGGCAAATCCTGGTCCAAGCAGTGGTTTTCCTGGTAATGCTTGTAGCATTGTCTAATTTTATACTGGCTATCAACCATTTCGCTTTCGATGGCACCTGAAATATCGGACTTGATGGCTCTCAGAACCAAGAAACCTTGGTACAGCGCGTAAAAGCTTAGAAGAGTGTTGAGTATAATCTGCAAGTAGGTTGAGACCAAATAGGGAGCTTTCCAGACTGGTTCTGGCGGTGGTAGGGTTGTAAGTGGATGCGATTGTTGTTGACCATCGGTGATCTTGTACTTCTCTTCAGGAGCATGATTGTGATAGTTTTGAATGTAGTTGTTCTGGCTGATGTAGATGGGTTGGTTGGGCACTTGTGAGACGTGATTGACAGTGGATCTATCCATTGATCTGTCTACTACACCATCGCATGTGGACAATTCAAGGATCTCAGAGTCATCAATAGTGGTATCGTTGTCTTTCTTGTCCCTCAATGTCAACTTCTCGCCGATTTTGGTCAAAAACGGCTCCACGTCTGGCATATCTGTGCGACCACTGGCCAAACGACAGCCAGTGAGTGACGGGTAGAACAGTTTTTCGCAGATACCTGACGTGTCTGCAAAGTTGTCCACCGTGTCATTGAATTCGGCCGGTTCCTCAACTGGCTCGTTGGTCAGCTCTGCTGGTTCCATTGGCTCATCTACCTGAACTATTGGTACATCGATCTGATCCATTGGCTCATCTATCTGGTTCGTCGGTCCCAACTCCACCGGTCCTGCCTCCGCCATTGACACATCGCCATCATCAATCACCAACCCTTCCAACAGTCTGTCAGCATCATGATCCTCTTCATCCCGTAATGACAACCGGGCAAATGCATCCATCTTCAAGAAGAACAGGTCTAGTTCTTAGCGGGGAGAGAGTGAAAAATCGCAGGTAGAAAGATTCAAAAGTAAAAAATTCCAAATCTTTTTCACTGCTAAGTAAATGGGGACTTCTAAGAGACAACGTAGGAACAGGAAGAAGGACTTTGCAAAGACGAAGCTTCGAGTGGGCAAGACTGCTCCAGGACGAGCAAATCAAACGGATACGTCGTTTAAAGCGAAGACCATCACGTTAAATCAAAAGAAAACGCTTGGTTTGGGCCAAGATAGCGGAGAGATTCTAAGGAAGAAGCTGAGTATTTTGAGACGTCCTACACAGAACTTGAATTCGAGGAAGGAGATCCTTGCCGAGTTGATAGAGATGATACCGAAGCAGTATGATACCTTAGTCGGTGATATGGATGAGATATTGAAAGTTTCGAACATTCTGACATTAGATAGATCCAGGAAGATTAGAGAGTCCAACTTGGAGCTTTGGAAATGGTTGGTGGAGAGCGGCAAGATCAGTCTTTTAACGCTTCATTTGAACCAGATCCTGCTGTTTGTAAACTCTGCTATGACTCATTTGAGTCCTGGAGTACGGGCAGACAGTTTGAAATCGTTATCATGTCTTCTTTCTAACGAAGAGCTGGCCGATTTGACTGTGAAAGCCAGCTGGTACAAGTTGCTGCATAATTTCATGATTCTAATGAACTGGACTACTGACAAGACCGGTAGCAACCAGAAGAACCTTGTTGTTCGTGATGATTCGTCTGACTTGATGCAAAAGGACCTAGCAAAGACGCGTATCGAGCAGTTGAAAGTCCTGGCAACTCTAATCCATTCAGGGTGCTATGAGAAGACTGTAGCAGACGATGGTCAGTCTGAAGAAGTTGGTGCCGTCCAAGTTCACCCACTCACTGCATACTACGAAGTGACTACAAAACCTAACCCGTTCGATTCGTTGAAACTGTTTACAGAAGTGGAATTCGGCGGATCTACTGACCTGGAAACAGTGTCTACCGATGACGTCTCCAACAGGCAGAAGGTTCTCGTGGAAGGATTCAGCTCGGGACTGGAAGAAGGTCTCAGAGAACTCACTACTGAAGAGAACAGGGAATTGGCCAACATTGCATCCTCGTTGCTTGCCGAATTGCAAGCCATCAGAGAGAACTGCGTGGATTGATTGTATAATATAGTCTATAGAATTATGGAACACTTTCGGACGGATCATAGTTGGCGTCATCGTCAGAATCCAAGGCCACCTCTGGCCTGAATGTACCTACCTCTGGCTCTGAGCTCGAGCTGGAATCGCTAGAGTCACTCGAGTCGCTCTCCTCCTCATCACTCTCCTCCTCATCACTCTCCTCCTCATCACTCTCCTCATCACTCGATATCACCCACTTGTCCTCCACTTCCAATTCATCTTCCTTCGTCACATATATCGTAGCAAACTCGATGAATAATCGTCCTTGTAATGCCTTGGACAGAGTGGTACCTCCATCCACTGGTACAAGTCTGTTTCTGGCATCCTCAGAGATCAAATAGAACCTCAATATCGACTTGATATCTTCGTCATCTTCTTCTAGCTTCTTGGAAAACCGTCTATATGGAACCAAGTCCTCTATCTTGCTGGTTTCATCGTTCTTATATGCAAGGAACTTGTCTAGTTCTTGGAAGTGCTTATCAACCAGCTTCCATTCGACGGTCCAGAAATATCGATCTTTCTGTTTATCAAATGCCGATCGGTTCTGGACCTTCCGGGACATTCCCTCTGGTAATTGCTTGATCCTGACACCTCGTCTAGTGATAACATTGTTATCATCATCAAATTGATAGAATGTAGGTTGATTGTTGGCTCTACCGTTGTTTCTGCCAATCATTCTACCGTTCCGTTTCCTTCTCTTCGATGCAGATATGATTCGACTACTGTCAGAATCCTCACGACTCACTTGAACATTTCTCTCCATCTTAACCAAGAAGTTGTAATCTCTTTGCACTTCAGTGGAATCTAGTTGATCTTTACTGAGATACTCCGTCTTACCTTCTGAGATCTTACTTTTCCCAGAACATCCAGTTTCAGACTTGTGTTTATTGAAACAAGGTAAAGAACATGTCTTGATTCCACAACCGGGACATATATACTTGGATTCCTTGTCACAGTAAGAGCAGGTGGGGGGCATATGTGTATAGAGTGAAGAGTTCTAAGAGTTCTGAGAGTTTTTCAAATATTTTTGCTGAACCCCCCCCCCCTAAATATTTCACCCTGCACTTCACTCTTTCCTCTTTCGCGTCATGTCACTCTGGGCAGATAAGTACCGGCCTCGTACATTGGATGATCTCACATACCATGAAGACATCTCTAGAAAGCTGAAAAGACTAGCGACAGGTGGTGATTTCCCTCACTTGCTTGTGTACGGCCCATCTGGAGCTGGTAAAAAGACGCGTGTGATGGCACTCTTGAGAGAATTGTACGGATCAGGTACAGAGAAGTTGAAAGTGGACGTGAAAGGGTTCCAGACGTCTAGTGGACGTAAATTGGAGTTCAATGTGATCTCATCACCTTTCCATTTGGAAATAACGCCAAGTGATATGGGTAACAATGATCGGATTGTGATTCAGGACTTACTTAAAGATATCGGATCGACAGAGAGTCTAGATTTTGCAGGATTGGTTAAGGGAGAACAGAAGGTGACACAGAACAACAAGAAACGGTTCAAAGTTGTTGTGATCAATGAGGCGGAACTGTTGTCGAGAGATGCACAGGCTGCGTTGAGACGAACCATGGAAAAATTCAGTGCCAACATTAGATTGATTCTGGTTTGTAATTCTACGAGTGGAATTATCGATCCGATCAAATCACGGACGCTGGCAGTTCGTGTTGGACTGCCATCTGAGAAGGAATCTAGTGCTGCATTTGAATCAATCTTGGAAAGAGAACATCAGGCAAATAAAAGCTTCCCTGAGAATCCCTTGGAAAGAGAGAAAGTGTTTGAACATATCAGCGATGCCGCAGAACAGAATCTCCGACTGGGTATAATGATGTTGGAAGCATTGTATATGAACAACGAAGAAGTGACTGCAGAGACTTCGATGATCAAGCCCGATTGGGAGCATGTTATTGACGAATTGGCTCGTAGTATACTTGCAGACAGAAGCGTTTCACAGTTGCAACATGCTAGATCGGTTCTTTACGAACTTCTTGCACATGCAGTTCCGGCAAAGCTTATACTAAGACGGTTAATGTATGGACTATGGCAACGGATCGATGGTGGAGCTACGAAGTCGAAGGAAAAAGTTAAAAGACAGATGGTGGATGCGGCTGCAGTGTTTGATGAGAGACTGAGTGTTGGATCGAAAGATATCTTCCACTTGGAAGGATTTGTGACGAAAGTGATGGTGGCCGTGGAAAGTGGTGTGTAGTGCCAGGCATGATTATAACAAGCTTATTATATACAGATAGCTATGTAGATAAAACATAGAATATAGACCTACCCGTCTCTACTTCCTGCCAGTGTACTCCTGGTACTCTGGCTGGCGAGACTTGATGTGGTTCAGATACTTCTTGGTTGGTTTCTCCTTGAGTTGGTCCAAGTAGTTGACTTTTGCCTGTTCAGGTTCAACGAGAGATTTCAGTCCCAATCTGACTTTAGAATCCTTGCTGATGAACTCCCAAACTCCTGGAAGTTTATCACAGGCTCTTCTGAGTGCATCCTTGGCAGCGTGCTGGTTCATATTGGCCACTTCAAACACAACTTTACCGGTAGGAACACGAGCAGCCCAATGATCGAAAGGTCCTTTACCTTTACCCATACGGGTTGCATTACCCTTGATACAGATAGCGATGTTGGTACAGAGTCTTCTCCAGAGAGTTCCCTGACCTTTCTTAACAAATTGTGTGAGAATTTTATCGGAAGCGGCCAGTTGTGCTGCAGAGATTCTCAAACCTTCCGACTTTAATCTCATTCCATACTCTCCAAACTTGAGAACGTTACCTTTGGCGGATCCACCGGTTCGAACAGTGACACGACCTTTTTGTTTCTTTTTAACGAGTTTATACCGAGGAGCAAGCTCGTGACCAAACCGCTTTGCAGTGGTTGGTTTTAAGAACGCAGTAGCGCGAGATGCTAGTCCGACGTTGGATCCAAACAGTCCGCAACGAAGAAGCATGTGGTGGTTGGCGGTGAAAAATTTGAATTCCCAGCCAGTGCTGAAAATTTAAGAAAAGGACCCGACCTTACGTAATTTTTCACTCCTAAACATCACTATGCTTCTTCTTGGCAGGAACTCGTTCTCGATATGGAAGGCCGCTTCCAAAGCCGCTTCCAAGACCGGGTATCGCCAGATGAGTTGCAGTAAAGTGTTGAATGGATCGAATCAGTCGAAATCTTCAGGATCCACCAATTCGGATCGATCTGTCGAGGTCGCTGGTAAGTCGTACAAATCTGATGAGTTGACCAACGTTACTCCATTGATTCTGTCACTGGTTGGCAGAGACTTGCACAAGGATAAGAATCATCCTATTGGGATTCTTAAGTCGCTTGTTGAAGAGAGATTCAAAGGCTTGGACTATACATTCTATGACGACTTCAAGCCTGTAGTCTCTACTTATGAAAACTTTGACGTTTTAGGGTTCCCCGAGGACCATCCAGGACGATCCGTTCATGACTCTTACTATTTGGATTCAAAGCATCTATTAAGAACTCATACTTCGGCTCACGAGCATGAAGCATTTGAAAGATGTAATACTCCAGGTTATTTCATTACCGGTGACGTTTATAGAAGAGATGAGGTTGATAGAACTCACTATCCGGTGTTCCATCAGATGGAAGGTGCACGTCGTTGGAACAGAAGTGAATATCCATCTGAAGAGGCTCTCTGTGCACAGATAGAGAAGGATATTGCTGCCATTCCTAAAGCTGAGGACTTGGTTGTGAGTGACGTTGGATACGATCCGGTCAAGAATCCTAAACAGGACTATATGACTGAGAGAGAAGTTGAGCTTTTAGGTCAGCATTTGAAGAGAACGATCGAGTTGGTGATCAGTGAAGTGTTTGGAGCTGCCAAGATTGCTGCCAAGAAAGCTGGATCTACTGAGGCCTATTTGAATGAACCACTGACTGTTCGTTGGCTCGAAGACTCGTTCCCATGGACTGCACCATCGTGGCAAATCGAAGTCTGGTGGAATAATGATTGGTTAGAGTGCTGTGGGTGTGGATTGGTCCGTGAAGAGGTGTTCAAGAGATCTGAAATGAGCAGCGATAACATTGGTTGGGCATTTGGTGTTGGATTGGATCGGATTGCCATGCTGCTGTTTGGAATCCCTGATATCCGTCTGTTCTGGTCTCAAGACCCTAGATTCAAAGACCAGTTCCACGAAGGTCAGATCACCTCGTTTGTTCCATACTCAAAGTATCCTGGTACCAAGAGAGACATCTCGTTCTGGCTTCCGGATTCTGAAGGTGATTCGCAGACTCCTAGACTGCATGAAAACGATCTGATGGAGATTGTCCGTGAGAACGCTGGAGACATTGCCGAGAGTGTCAAACTTATCGATGAGTTTGTGCATCCAAAAACAGGAAGGAAATCGCAGTGTTACCGTGTGAACTACCAGTCGATGGACCGGAATGTTACCAATGATGAGGTGAACACTGTTCATGACAAGTCCCGTAAAGAGCTTGCCGAGCGATTTGGCGTCGAGTTGAGATAGATGGCTGCAATACTGTATATACTAAATAGGTAAACCTAGTCCTCGTTTAAGTCTTTCTACAAAAAACCCCGGCCTGCCCATTCGAAAATTTTATCTTTTACATCTAATCATCACTAAGTTCTTCCTAGGCAAGTCGGAGAAGTCAACAAGGAGGAGATGCATAGACGAGTGTTGATCCTGTACGGGTCAGAGACCGGTAATGCAGAAGATTTTGCGGAAACTCTGGCGAAAAGCTGCAGGTACCGGCGTTATGAGCCAACGATAAGCAGCATGGACAACTTCTCACCTAAAGGTTTACTAGACTACCACGTTTTGATCGTTATAAGTTCTACTGCGGGGCAAGGAGAGTTACCACGCAATGCAAGACGGTTCTGGAGGTTCCTATTGAGAAAGAAACTGCCTGCAGACCTCTTGAGCCACATCAAGTTTAGTACTTTCGGACTTGGAGACTCTTCGTATCCAAGGTACAACTACGCCATACGTAAGATCCAGGCAAGACTGTTACAACTTGGGGCACATGAGTTCAGCCCTAGAGGTGAATGTGATGATCAGTCGGCAGAGGGACCGGAGGCATACTATTCTGCATGGGAAGACTTGGTGTTCACCAATCTACCCAAGTGTTACGAAGGTTCTGACAAGGTGGAACCCATCGACCCTGATACCATCTTACCATCACTATATCGGGTCGAAGTCCAGTCTAACAAGTTCAAAAAACTCACTGACAAGGATATCGGTCCGATTGCATTGCAAAGACAGCCAGGAACTGCCGATGTTTCTGGTTCGATGGAGCTTTTCGATGTCGACGCTAATGAACGCATAACTAGTGACGATCATTTCCAGGATGTTCGCAGAGTCGTCTTGAAGAGAGAAAGATCTGAGTCTGGTACAGATCTCATCCAACCTGGTGATACTGTCTCTTTATACCCTACAAATGACCCAGAAGACGTTGATCAGTTGATTAAACTGCAGGAATGGGAAGATATAGCTGACTACCCGCTAAAACTGACGCTTGCTGACGGAGTTACTCCGGTTACCATTCCTGGTGGGCTCGTGAAGAAACTGACATTGAGATCACTTATTACACATCATCTGGACATAATGTCGGTGCCTAAGCGGTCGTTTTTTGTGGAAGCATACCATTTTGCTTCTGAAGATAGAGAGAAGGACAAACTGAAAGAGTTCACCTCGTTGAAAGAGGCTCAGGAGTTGTATGACTATGTGAATCGTCCACGCCGTTCCATTCTGGAAGTTGTTCAGGAGTTTTTCTCGTTGAAGATTCCTGTCGATTACATACTTGACGTTTTCCCTTTGATCAAGCCAAGGCTGTTTTCGATCTCTTCTGTGTCGCCAGATTTTAACAGCATCGAGTTGACTATCGGTATAGTCGAATATAAAACGATCATCAGACGGATCCGTCGTGGTCTATGTACGCATTGGGTGAAAAATCTGAGCGAAGGCACCAAGATCACTGCCTCCATCGAACATAATAAGGTCCATTACGGTAAGGACTCCAAGGCACCTATCTTGGTCGCTTATACAGGAACTGGAGTTGCTCCAGTTAAGTACTTTGTTGAGCAGGAGATCTTGAAAGATCAACATCGTGACATTTATGTGTTTTCCGGTGATAGATATCACGATAAGGACTATCTGTATGGAGACTTCTGGGAGAAGTTGGCCCATCAGGGGAAGATCAAGTTGTTCAGTTCGTTTTCACGGGATGAAGACTCGAAACGTTCTGGTGTTAGATACATCCAGGATCGTATATACAAGGAGAAGTCGTTGGTGAACGACATCTTGGTCAAGAACAACGGAGTGTTTTATCTATGTGGATCTTCAGGAAAGATGCCTATTCAAGTTAGAGTTACTATGGAGACGATCTTGCAAGAGGAGAACGGATGGTCTGAGCAAGAGTCTAGAAAGTACCTCTCTGAGTTGGAAGGATCTGTTAGATACATCCAGGATACCTGGTGAGCTCCGTTTATTTATTATACTTTTATAGATGCTATATTAGGTCAAGTAGCGACGGTGAGGTTGTTGAGTTTGGGGATCAGGTTGTCTGGCGAGTCAGTTTCCTGGTCAGAAGGGTTGGAGGGTTCGATGTAATTACCCAAAGCGTCTACCTCTCTTTCGACTTCAGGTTCGTCCTCCTCCGGCTCGATGTAGTTACCGAATGCATCCACCTCCCGTTCCACTTCAGGTTCCTCCTCTGCCGGCTCGATATAGTTGCCAAAGGCATCGACTTCACGATCTTCTTTCTCCTCATCGTCTACCTCAGCCTCCTCGTGGTTAGGATTTCCCATGTCCCAAACATCGGTGGTCTCCTTGATGTGATGACGCTCCTCTCTCTCACGCTCGATCTCGGCCAAGAACTGCTTCTCTGCCTCCAACACACTGTCCTGGTCGGTACATTTCTGATACAAGTCCAATAACTCTCTATTAATCACCAGAAACACTGGCCCCCAGGAGAACTGCTTCAACAGTTCCAAAGCCCAGTCCTCTCTTCCCACTATAGCCAGACATGCAGCGACAGCTTCAACACAGTTCAACCGCATAGGTCGGCCATAGTTGACAGGGTTTGCAGCAACAAGATACGGTAACAACCGTTCATGATGCCCGCCGATCTTATTAAATGGAACCTCATCCAATCTGGCCCAAGAACATTCAACCACGGCGACTCCGTTCGTCTCTACGATCTCTCTGTCGTTAGGACACACCACACCTTTACCGTTCGGAGAAACAACCACTCCTTGGAACTTCTGCCCGACTCGCAACGATGTGATCAGTCCGAGCCTCTCCATCTTCTTACCACTGCATCTCTTCGGATCACAATGTCCAAAGTCCCACATCGCTAACTTGCATGGGAAATCACTCTTCCTGCCATGCTTAGTCTCTTCATGACGGCCTTTGTACCCACTGTGACCGCCACGAGCAGCATGACCATGTCCAGTCTTCCGTCCTTTACCCTTGACAGGCCCACCACGGTCGCTCTTGTCCTTGTTCTTGCCCTTTCCCATCCTCTTGCAAGAAGAACAATGTAGTACTCAGAGGGGAAGAAATTTAAATCTGGGCCCAAACCCTGATACATCTGGGGTTGACCGACCCTTGGAATTTTTCCCCAGACCTCATCACTTTCTTCTTTTGCAAACAGGGGGCCAGTTTGAGATGAGTTCGCGACCGAAGAGGGATCACATGCCGCTGCTGGGCAATCCTATGTTGAACCAGCTGTTTAACAACCCTCTAATTGCCTCCAACGGTCCTCTCAAGGCAATTGTCGATACACTCTCACAATCTCCCGGTGATTACATTCTGATGATCCCTCAGACGGAGTTTCTGCTGCTGGCTATCGATCAGGACACTCAGATACCATACAAGGATCTTTGCATGCGGCCAGACTTCATTCAGGCTCATATAGTGCGGATTACTTGGGACCAAGAGACAGAACCCGGTGCCAAACGTAAACCCAAGCAGTATACCACGATGAATGGTCGCGTGGTGAGAATCAGAAAGGAGATTGTTGAAGGTGTCGAAGGTTACAAGTATCCGTTTAGTGTACGCATATTGCACCAGCAGTTGTTTAGAAGTTTTTGCTACTATATACCTTTTGGAACCTGCTTCCATCTGATGATTCTGAACTGTGCATTCACTGGTATCCCGAAATATCGTGGGCTGTCGAGAGTGCTGTCGAGAGTTGATCCCTCACAATTGATGGGCAGAAAATGCCAATCTGCATCTACTCGTCATCCTTCCTCGTCTCCCTCCAATACCTTATCGTCTTCATCTGATGTCTCTCTTGACCAGGTCATGAATGAGATGCCCGCAGTGACCACCCGGCTTGGAGGCTCATTCAGGGATTTGTTCAGCAATTTTAATGTCAAGGACTGCACTACCGAACAGCAGTTAAGCGATCGGTTCACCGATGTCATGGCTAAAGGCAGTTCTCTGTTTAATTCACTACCAGATTCTGTCTGCCATCAAATCTTTAAACAGTTCCCAGGCATCCAAATCCGTGAAGCACTTTACAACTACATCGAATCAAAAGTTTACGATAAAATGTGGTCACGGTACGTTGTGGTGGTAGATAATGATAAGGACAGGCAGATCGATGCAGCATATGATACATTGAAAGATCTCAGTATCACACAAGTCGGACTGAGTGGAAAAACCATTGAGGACCCTGATAAGTTGGTCTCGTTTGAAAAGAGAGTCATTGTGGCAGCTGGCGAGTTCAAGAAGTTGATATCGTCAAATACAAGCAAGGATAAACGGCAAATTCTATGTAATATGTTCAAATCGCTGTCCGATAGTGATGAGTCCATAGATGCCGATTCCTTGATCGCATTAACTATCCTAGTGGTTGCTCGTGCCGCAGTCCCGGATCTGAACGCACATTTGGGTTATATCAGATCGTATTCATTTTCTGAAGATGCCTTTCAAGCTGGCTTTGAAGGTTATTCTATGTCATCATTTGAAGCGGTTCTTAGTTTTTTTGATGATCCAAAGATGTTGGATCAATTGAAGTCTTGTTCTCAAGATAACGCACAATTCTGGAACCTTATTCGCTCTGTCTCATCTGATTCTAATGAGGATAACTCTGCTAACGATTCCAGCAATGATTCCAGTATCATCAAGAAGATCCGTACGTTGTTAGATCCATATGCTGATGGAGATGTTCCCGAGGATTCATTTATCAGAAGCAGAACTTCTTCTGGAGAATCGTGTATGATGTTAGTGTTACAATCCGATAATTATGAACTGTTCCAGGTATTGATGAGCTATGAAATGATTTTCACTTTGGATGATATACTTGAAGATCGTACCATTGAAGGATTGAATCTGTTAAATGCCGCGCTTCAATTGAAGCATCCAGGTACTGAAGAACTTGCTGATATCATACTACAGGCTGACCAAACGGAGATCGAACAGTATTGTAATGCCACTGATGATAAGCATCGGAACTTGGGGCATTTCTTGTTCCATTATGATACATTGATCCCATTGTTCGGGCCATATGTGGACTGGTACTGCAAAGATATCAATGGACAAACTCCATTGTTTTCCATTGTAAGAAGTTATGATCATCCTCACTACGATCAACTTATTGAACTGAGTGTCAGTGCATTTTCTAATTGGTGCAAAATCAAGGGTTATCGACTGGATTATAGAAACCATGTTGACAACCGCGGTAATACACTGGTCCATGCTGTTAAGAATGGTCAAAGTTTAAAACTTTTGTTGGATTCATTTGAATGCCTCGATCTTAACTATGTTAACGAAATGGAGCAAACTCCTCTGGTTCAATACATTCGATACAACCGACTTTCAAATGTGGAAGCGATTGTTGGAGATCCAAGACTTGATCTGTGGCGTTCTGATAAGAAATATCAACTTACAGCGCAAGATTATATCAAGATCACCAAGATGTCAGAAGATGATTCCAATGAACAGATCAATAAGCAGATCATGGATATATTGGATAAAGAATATCTTAAAAGATATGCTGTCCCTACTACCCCATCCAGTTATGCACTTCGACTAAAGTTTTATGCCAACCATGAAATGTGCGTCTATATTGATTACCAGAGGGATGGCGAATTAGTTTCTGTCGTTCATTCATATGACGATTTTGCTAAATTTGTGCGTCTGCTGAGAATGTGCCACCCTCTGACGTACATTGGTAGTGGAAACGTTGTTTGGTTACCCGAACTGTATCGGATCGTTGAACGAGTTCATTTCAACTATTCGAAGAAGTTCAAAATGAACTGGCAACTGTTGAATGTGAATATGCTTCTTAGATGCATCGACTTAAATCCTGTCTTAAGAGATAGCAAGATCACAAAGGATTTCTTGACCAACTTGAAACCATTGAATGAGATGAAATACTTGAAAGATATCAAGAAGGTTCAAGAAGATGAACAAGGGCGGATTCTGGTGAATGAGAGTAACCGGTATATCTTACGTCCTGAGGATGTCGGTAGTTATAAAGTGTTTCTGAACTTTTCTAACGAAGGCTTAAAGAGTCTGGAGAAAGGTTTTGATAAGACGTACAGGGCATGTACGTTTGAGAGCATTAAATGGAAAGATCTTTATGAAGTGGAAGATAATTTGGTTTACTTGGTGGCTAACAATGGTGTTGACTCTGAGATCGCTGAAATGTTAGATCAGATTCCATACGAGATATTGCGTACAGCTACTAATAACCAACGAGAGATTCATGCCGCTGCTGTTCAGTATTCGGACAGTTTGTTTTTAGAATCTTTGAAATTCATCAGAGGTTCTATTACAGAGTTGTCGACAAACATTACAGAGTTTGTTAGAACCAAGATTGGGTCATGGTGGCAACTTTATGGGGAGATAAAACAGATTGGAGATGATATAAATCGGATTCTGGCCTCTGAGAGAGGTAGCAATCGGCACAATTCTGGGAATAAAGAAGGATTGACGCCGTTGGATCGCACGTTGGTTGAAATTGGGACATTATTGGGGAATATTGGACCAGAAGAAGCAAAGAAGAAGTTGGAAAGTATGAAGATTACAGGAAGTTTGTTTGAAACGAAAGGCGGATACCTGTCAGGTATGATTGAAAAAAGACGGAAAGAGTATGCGGAAGGATTGATAACGAAGTTCAAGAAGTTGAAGAACCAGATGGTTATATTGAACATCGAGTTGAAGGGGGAGTATGAGCAGCTTTGTATAGAGTTGAGCAACTTTTATAAGTTCCGGGAACAGTTTTTGCTGCAGGCATTAAAACAACGTGCAAGAGAGCAACTTCAAACGTTGAAGTTACAGAGAGAGATGATGGAGAACAATCTGGCACGGCTCAAAAGTTGAATAATATAGACTTTACTAGATAAGAACGATTATTATATTACTAGATGTATTAGCAAAACTGCCTATTGGTTACCGTTAGGGTTGTTTCCGCCCATACCACCCATGAACTGGTTAGCAAGGTTTTGAAGCATTGGGTTGTTCATAAGGTCGGCCATGTTTGGACCTGCTCCAGCGCCACCTGCGCCGGCACCGGCACCGGCACCTCCACCAAGACCTCCCATGGACTCTGCCATTTGACGGATCTGAGGGTTGTTCATCATTGATCTGAGAGCATCAGGGTTTTGCATCATACGTTGAGCAGCTTGCATAATTTGAGGATTGTTCATCATATCAGCGAGTCCTCCAAGGTTACCGAGTGGGTTAGCGCCAGCACCACCGGCACCAGCGCCAGCGCCTGCATCTGCACCAGTGGATGAAGTAGTGGCAGCGTCGTTGGATGTATCATCAGAGCCGAGAGAGGAAGCCATCTGGTCAGCGACTCTCTTCTTGGCAGTCTCGTAACCTCTCTGCATAGCAGGAGAAGGATGGTCACCTTCGACAGAGAGTCCTTCTTCGTAAGCCTTCATGGCACCCTTGGCATTACCAAGAGCGTATTCTGCAAGTCCAAGACGTGAGTAGGCCTTGGCGTACTTTGGATTAAGTTTGATGGCTTCCTTGGCATCTTCCAAGGCCAGATTGTGCTTTCTGAGAGAAGAGTAAGCAGCAGCTCTGTTGGAAAGGTAGACAGCGTTGGAAGAGTCAAGAGCAATTGCCTGAGAGTACTTCTCGACGGCTTCATTGTAATCTTTCTTTGCCATTGCTTGGTTACCTTCGAGCTTGAGAGCTTCTGCAGCTTCGTTTGCTGATCCAGAGGAGGCAGCGGAAGCAGTAGAGGTAGAAGCACCGTTAGAAGAGCTACTGGTACTTGTTGCACTGGCCGATTTTGCACTGGCACCAGAAATGTATCCGTCGACAATCTGCTCGAGACCTTCATCTCCAAACTTGGCGCTCAACAGCTCGTTGACCTTAGAACGGTCAATTCCAAAAGCATCAGCAACACTGTCGACAGCAAAGTCCAAGGAGTCCTTGTTATCAACGGAAACCTCACCCTTGGTAAGTGCACCATCGAGGAACTTCACAACGAGTCCCGCTAGTTCTTTATTGGTAACACCCATTGTACAATTGATTGTTTTATATTTACCTCCAATAAAGAAGAAGTCGTACCAAATTTATAGAGATCATTTAGGACGGACGGGACGGGCAGGAGCTGCCTTGGAGGGATGGAGGGATGGAGAAAATTCTAGAATGGACTACGGGACGATCGACGTAATGAGAACGAAAGAAATTTTAAAAAAAAAATATAGATTGCAGCACCTGAGTTTCGCATATGGTCTCCCACTATACTACTCGGTCAGGCTCTTAGCGGCTTAACTACAGTTGATCGGACGGGAAACGGTGCTTTCCGCTAGATATGGCCGCAACCGAAAGGTTTTGGTTTTGGAGGTACTTATGGTGTAGGTGAATTTTGGTAACTATTTACGGTAATGGTGAATCTATCTAAGAGTGGAATTAGGTGGGGGTATAGTGGGAGTAGAGGATTCAAAAGTTGGCTATAGTTTGTACACACTGATAGTTTTATTTGATGTTGATTTGTTGCAGCTCGAGTGGACTTTGACTAGTAATAGAGATTGTAGTAATAATTAGAACTAGCACTTAGTTAACTGTAATCTCTAGTCATATAGTACTATTCATGAAATTATCACCTGGCTGTTATCATACCCTTACTTCCTTTGCGTACCAGAAGGATATAGAGTGAGCCTGCTGTCTTTACTACCCGGATAATGGGGATTAGATGGTCCTCTACCCTGGTCCTACTACCGTTGTATCCGATCAAAGAAAGATCTGTTTAAGGATTCTCTGGCCAATTCATGACATCGAGAAGCACCAAGAGCTTGTTTCTCCCCATGAATTACTGATCTGGATACAATGGAGGAACCTAGACATCTAGTGCAATGCCAAGCTCTTAAAAGTGCCATGAAGGACTTTCATATTCGCAAATATGCCTCCGGAATCACTATGAATTTAGGCTGACTCCAGATCAGATGACATTCTGGTACGCATTGCAGGAGAATAACCTTCAAATTACATGGATAGGGTTAAATCTACTAGTTTGTTGTAAACATGTAATAATTAGGGTTGTATCTCTTGAGGAACATCTTCAAACAGACTACCCCCTATTCCATTTCCAAAATAATGAACCCGGACGAGGGGGGGGAGCAGGGACATTTAATTAATTCGTTTCGGAAGGATTGCTGAGTTGGATTTAAACTAAGCTGGCATTCTAGTATGTATAGAGGCTATGACATAAAATGTGCTCATTTGGGGCCAAATAACCCACTCAATTACAACTATGCAACAAGTATACCTCTACCTCTCCGGGAATGCCTTCAAGCTAACTACCCCCTCCCCCATTCAAAGTCCCCAGCGAGCACGTATCGGGTTCGAGAGTAGAGAGTAAGTTTTCTGGCTAGTTTCACGTTTTCTGGTTTTTTAGATACCACTGGCGTCCTATTTATTTAGGCGGGTTCCCTGTTTAGAATGTCTCTTTCTTTTCCTTTATTACTCTTTAATCTGTTGCGGATTTTATTCACTACCAGATTTAACTTTAAGGTCAATACTACATTGACACATTAGTTACCAAGAACTTGACAGGAGAAACTCACATCTCCTTCAACCAGCTGAAACCCGCATCTAGAGCCCTAAATCCTTATCAGACTCTATAAGCATTCGAACTACTAAAGCTTACCAATTATCTGATGCAAGAAACAGACCAGCCTCTCGCAGGCCATAAGCACACTCATTTGTCAGACTCATCTGACAATGCTGAATTGATAACGAAGTTTCCACAGAGCAAGAGCACTTCCCATCACTCTTCGGACTCCGAAAATTCTGATACCTCATCTCGGACCAGAAACAGAGTGACAAGCAAAGGTTATGATTTTGCTCAAGGATTCAAAACGAATGAAATTCTTCCACCAAAGTGTAAGGCTACATGCACTGCAAACCCTACCAAAGATGATCCTACGGAGGACATCGAAAACAACAAGGATCGTGATACTCCAATTGAGGAGATCAGTGAAATCCTTTCTGACGAAAAGAGCGACTCGTGGACAGAAATTCAACTCCAGGATGGTTCTAACAAAGACAAACACAACTCTCCTGAAGAGAACAGACCATCCACTGAATCAGGTATTGCTGCAAGCAACATGGCAGAATTCGAACTAAGAATCACCGCCTCAATGCAAGGTATGCAAGACATGATGAAGCAAATTATGGCACGTTTTGACCACCTCGAAGCGGAATTCAACACCCTGAAAACCAGTTCCGAAACCACAAAGGGCGAAATGGCTGTTCAGAAAGCCACCTCCGAAGCAACACTGCAACAGTTGATGAGCGAAATGGCCTCTCAAAAAGCCCGCTCCAAAACGACGGATAAATGCCTCTCAGAGTTAGCTGATGCAGTACAACACACAAAGGAGAAGCTATCTTTGCAGGTTGCCGAGCAGGCATCTGCCCAAAATGCACAATTAAAAGCGTACTTTGATGTAAACCTTGGCTGCAATACCTACAAGATTTTCGACAAGATGGGACAATTTCAACAGAAATCGAAGGATGATACCCAAGTCACCATCTCGAAAATCGGAGACCGCATCCAAAATGACAACGAAACTACCATCAAGAACATCGAAAACCGTCTGAAAGACCAGTTCGGCAATGAAATCCTCCGTATCATTGATGACAAACTCAATGGTTACAAATGTGTGAAGAGTGAGGAGTTGAACAAGTTTAAAAACGAAACAATCCATGGCATTACTAAAGAGATCAATGACTTTACGTATGAAACACACGGCTGCATTCTCGCTAAGCTAGGAGCATTTGAAAAGAACAATGAAAGAATGGGGACTCGCATCACTGACATCATCGACAACATGGAAGCACGGATCAGTATATTATATGGAAACATATGGAGAATGGAAATATCCACCAGATTAATCAAAGACAATCAGGATAGTGATAAACGGCACATTCAGGAATCCTTGGACCAGCTACGACATGAGTTTACGAGAGAACAATGTAAACTAGACAAATCACACAATCAGTTGACACAACAAGTCAAACAAATTGATCGCACCCTTGCCGAACTTTTAATGACAGTAAATAGCCACTGGGATAAGAACAGAACACGCCGTACATAAGGTTACTGAAACATCCACCAACTTACAAGTGACTAACTCATCTTCTCCAGTAGGTAGATGTCTCTTTGCAACCATTCCTTGGCATTCTACCAGGTTTCTATATCCGTTTGATTCTCTATAACTATCTGTATACCATTTTAAGGTCCTTCCATGACAGTATAAACACTCATCTACTCTTCACTCTATCTCATTCCCATCGGTACTCAGTCCCATAACTAGTGTCAGTACGGCCAGAGTTGCTACCTTTTTTACTCTTTAGTTCTATTACTGATATAGAACAAGTTTGTATTTTACGACTAAGTTGATATTACTAAATATGAAAGTGTGGCTACTCGCTTACAGTCTTTCCTCGTTCTCCAAGGCATGAGAAGGAAGTCTTCTCTATCGTCTCACCGGTGAGACTTTTACAATTAGATTCTACTAAACACGATCGATCTCAAGTCTTAGACTTTAGACCTTCATGCCATCTAAGTATTCTACATCTAACCCAGGTTGGTTCACCTCCTGGATCATACATCAAATCAAAGTACTAGTCTCATACCAGCGCCTGTCAGGGGCATACTCGTCACCGTTGCAAGCATGCAAATCCTTTCACGAAAGGATTACTGTGGTCGGATATCCGCTTATCATTTCCCTCTTTCGTCACAGACCTCAGCAGGATGATAATGTCGTAGCACTTCATTTGATGTAATCACCATTTAGCTCCCCTTCCTAAGTTATCAGTAGTCAACCTTCGATGACAATCCAGTTTTCAAGTCCTTAACTTGATCACGATCTAGTTCAATAGAATCGAATTGTAGAGATGACTTCTCTCTCTTGACTCAAATAATGGAGAGAAGTCTGTAAGTGTTCCAAAAGGCAACCACTATTTAGAAATATCACAACCTTCTGGGGCTATAACTCCCGTCTAGTTGCTACTTAACCGTGGTCTTAAAAAAAGCGTTCTGCTCGTATCTCATGAAATGAATAGCCCGAATGCACCAAACATGTGTCGCCTCATCATGCAATAGATACTGAACAGCTTTGAATCTGAATAGTTGGAAAAGGACCGATGTGACTCCTGAAATCATTGCCATTTTCTGCTTCACAAAATCCTTAATCTCCAACCGAAGTTATGGTATGGGTCAGTTTCCTGGATGATCAACTCGCATACCATGATACTCTTGAATGGGAAGTATGCATGTATATGGAGCCCAACCCTCTCCTTGAGACCCAAAAATCGAATGATTAATGGATGGCGGAGAGAAGTTCGCATACGCAGTGGCATAAGTAAGAACTTATACCGACGTCACCTAACACTGAAGTGTCCCACACCTGCCTTCGGAGATAGAATTGCGCGGATGAAACCAAACTCTAAGTTCAGCCATCTCTCCATCTCTACAAACTCTCAATAGCGGAGAATGCCCAGCAGTGTGCGGTTTTGCAGGAAGAAAGGGCCATGGAAGGAACAGGCCGAAAGTTCTGTCCACATCCAATTGACCTGCAGTGAATAGGTTGGGAAATGACCTAAACACTGCCACGACAAATAGGGGTAGGAGGTCCTATTTGCTAAACTTTAATCCGTTGTAACACTTCTCGTGTTTGTGGTGCGTCCTGACTATATGCATGTGCCTATCTACACAACTGGTAAACTCGAATAGAATACCAAAGTGAGAATCCTGCGACAGAAGCAACCTGAAGCAAGGCACAGGAAATTCCCTTTTGTCACCAAGAAAGCATCTTCTTTTTGTGACCAAGACGAAGGGCATCATCCCAAGGTGGCCTGACCAGCCTGGCTGAACGTACGCGCTAGTCCTTCTAGTTGGCAGTACCGAAACAGCATCATAACCATAACTATTGTGAGCAGTGTCACTTCCACCGGGGACTGAGCTCTAGTGCCCCAGGGAAGCGCAAGTGGAGTGGGCCCCGCCCGCAATGATCCAACGGTATCTTTTCTTTCTATACCAGATTCTAGGAATGCACAAGTACCAGCCACCTTTGAAGATAGACAGCTAACACCCTGCACAACTACGACTCAATACACAGCTCTTTGTTTCAAAAGACAATACTAACTGAAGATAGCAGAGTCCCAAGATCAAAAGCTTCCACCGACCCGATGTAAAGAATCTCATATACAGTGCCAGTGACCAACCTAGCAGTGTACGCAACACAAAACTTGCTCCCCGACTAAAGGAAGACTTATCTCTTCAACTCTTTGGAACAAAGAAGAAGAAACTTGTGACCTAAAGAGGGGAGAAATCAAGTATGAGGAAAAAACTGTATTTATACTACAATCCTAGACAAAAGAAGCGCTCAATTAGGCATGCAATTTCCGAATTAGGATCAAGGTGTACGGGTGAAAGTGAAGATCAGAAAAGCATAGTGGTGCAGGGATGAATACACTTATTTGGTGTACAGATGATAATATTTTTGAAACTTAGTGGTGTACAGATGCAAAGTTTTTAATGCAAAACACATTGGTGCAAGGGTGCATAAGTTGATTTTCCACAATTTCAACTTGATATGCTCATAACTTATTACATAGTACTGATTACAGTCTTAAAATAAGTATATAGAATCAGTGAATTTTATGAAGTTGGAAGATAGAATCAAAAGTAAAATATTGAAGCTTATAATAGAGGTATACATTAAAAAACAAAACTTTTAATTATATTAAATATTTTTAAGAATTTTGTAAAAATTGCAATTATAATGTTTTTTTTACTTTAGCTTATTTATATATATTTATACTTTCCAAAAAAATAAAGTTTTTTTGGTGGATATGGGATGCGGTTTCCCTTACAGCCTTCCGAAATTTCCAATCCAAAGTAGATAAAAATGTCATGTAAAAAGGAAAACTGATCTCAATATCTTTTACGTAGACAGGTATTATAAACTTAGCTAAATATTCACATTGCCCTCGTTGAAGGGGTTTGAGCTAAGTTATCTCACTTGAAGGTGTAATAGAACAGCAAATAGCGTCATGGTGTATACTTAATTCCCGAAGCTAACATAATACAAGCAACTACGAAATAAAGAATTCTTTGAAATGAAACTTTATACTTATAAGCAGATATATACGAACAAGAAATGAAGCCACCAGTATACAAGCTACTTCGAAACCAAAAACGAACATCTTATAAGTAATCAGTATAGATTGCAGGTAGTAACAGTCCCTATTTTTAATATCATATACCTGTCGATGGACCAAAGCAAAGCAAATCCTTAAGGTAACTTTTCCTCAATCCTTCCAACAGGAAAAGATACATTCCAGTTGGAAGAATAACTAATAATGCACTAGGTGTTGGAAATGAGTATGCGTGTTCTGCTCTAAAATCACACTTCAGTTGGAGAGGAGAGAACAATACCCTTTCCATTTCAATTGCGTTGTTTAAATATTGTATTTTGGTGCGATCTTCAATCAATCAAACAGGATTACTACTAAACGAGTTCATTTCAAATTTGGAAACTTAACACTGTTTAGTCATTCAGTATGAGCTACATATGGGAAACAATGCAAGATACTTCAAAGACTTAAAGACTAACATAATTGATATTGTAATACGAACACTAAAGAATTCCAGATAACTCTGAAAAGTAAACGATACTTTTGATAAGCAAGAGTTATAAATTAAGTTTCATGATACGAAAACAGGTTCAGTAAAGCTGAGATAAAGAATACGACCACTACAGACTTCTACTGATTATAAATAGTAACACAATTAATAAACTATGAACATGAACATGAGGTATATATATGTATAAGATCAACTCCTCTCCTGAAATACGGAGTTTACCCCGGAGCTTACCCCCTTCAGAATATCCTTATACTGCGGAAGGTTTGTGGTGTAAGTGTCTTTGGATGTAATCGGCAGTCAAGGAGAAATTACTATATGGGAGAACCCTGGCGGTCTTCCAAAATAAGTAAGTTCATCGAAACTAGGAACCAATCTCATCCCAGCGGGGCCATGCGTGAGAAGAGAAACGTAACCAATTCACTTTAAGATTACATTTAAAGACAACAAATCAAAAACAGTCTGCAGTTTACCGGAACAAAGCTTTAAGTACCTCATCAACCCAAAGCATTCTGAAGGGGGAAGGAGCATAAGCTCCAGTTTTCTTGTAGCCACGTAAAATGTACTTCTTTCCTTAAAAGATATATCCTACTTAGGGCAAAATATTCCCTTTATATAGTAGCGTCATTTTCTGTGGACTGTATCATGACACCTCATCGGTAATTGGCTAAATGCAAGCCATGTTTCACACTTGTTTCACACTTGTTTCACACTTGTTTCAGACTTAAAAATCATTTCCTGATTTGGATAGAGATACCTAGCATGAATTCCAGCTGGTGTAATAATGTTGATTTGCAAAATATTTGAACCATTTCAATATCAATTTTTTTTTAGCATGCAAAAGGTCACTCGCTTCTCTTCCTTATTTCTTAATAGAACAACAACTTTCACACGAACAATGGCTACAAGAGAACATGTTCTGCTCGAACATGCAAAAAGCAACACGAAAAAGAGTAAAAAGAGAGGCAATAAGGTCTCCAATGGACTCCAAAATGTGTGTTTCTCTGTCGAAGATTCGGTATCACTGATTCGCAAAAAGACCAACTACTTAATCAGTATCGACGTGGAAATGTTTGAATTTTCACAGAACAAACTAACAGAGATTGGTATAGTGTTATACAACCCAAGATACCAGCGAAATGCTCTGTTTCCTCATACCACAAACATACATTTAGTTATCAAAGAAAATTTGAAGCTACGAAATAAAAAGTATGTGGCCGATGCGAAATGGAAGAACATTACTGGCCAGTCGACAATTGTTACTATGTCGGAGGCGAGATCATATATGGCCGATATCTTTGAAAAACTCGGTCCCTCTTCGGTAATAGTGGGTCACGGTGTCAAAGGAGATCTTACATTTTTGAATTCTCTGGGTTTCCGTATACCTCAAGATTTAAAGTATATCGATACTCAAAAAATGTGGATTTCGTTACGACACACCACAGAAACGAAGAGCAACCTTGGTTACATTTTGCATAAACTATCCATACCTCATGCTTTTCTACACAATGGTGCCAATGATGCATATTATACTTTGATGGTATGTTTAATGCTTGGCGTTGACGATAAAGGCTTTCTCCTATCTCCAGATAAGGGCATAATTAGGAACGAACCAAGCGATAAGGCAATTGAGGATAAGCTAGGGAATAAACGCACAACCCCAAAGCCTCCTGTGACTTTCTACAAACCACAAGACTATG
This sequence comes from Xiuguozyma insectalens, assembly GCA_030574155.1. Classification (NCBI taxonomy): domain Eukaryota; kingdom Fungi; phylum Ascomycota; class Pichiomycetes; order Pichiales; family Pichiaceae; genus Xiuguozyma; species Xiuguozyma insectalens. The sequence goes on along the minus strand of JAJMEL010000004.1, from coordinate 326,762 downwards.
ACAAGACACATCTGCAAGAGCAATTGCTTAATTTCCGCTGCTGCGAATAAATCAAAACTAAGTACTGAACGAATCATTGAACACACTCAGATAAAACCTTTAGTAGTATTCCTCCTACTCATTGAACATGAGTGTCCCAGATCCACTCGTTTTAATATTAGCATGAGCTACAAGTTATACACCACAACTACCAGATTCGTGCCAGATGAAAGATACTCTCTCTATCAACACTGCTTTTAAGTAAAATTTGAATAGTGATTAGTCTACGCTTGAACAACATGCTTTTCTTGATTCAACAGATGTCATAAATGCATGCACGATGATGTATCACTATATATATACTTATGGTAAACGATACAGACATCTATGTCCTGGAGTTATTTTCACAAAATGATCTGTTTCAACACAGTTACAGATACAAAACTTAATTTCCTCAATGGGTTATAGGGAGTATTTGAAATCCTAGGATATGCCTCAACTAATGGAATTTTGGTGTATTGAAAGAACCATTCAATAGAGGCTTATATTATACCGTTCATTTAAAATTCAATTAAATAATGTTCATCTTTTACTTATTTGCAAATAATACATATAAAATATTTTCTATTTCTATATAATTGATATTATGATAAAATATACATAATTTTTCAATGATAAAATTGTTTTTTTTTTAAAATAATAATATTCATGGTGTAGAAAAGATAAATTTGCCAAGAAACACTAGGTATCTATCATATATGGTTTAAATCATAAGTCCATTATGTTTAATTAAGTTCTAACAATGGAAATGACATTAGATAACTCATTCTGTCTAAATTTAGATGATAATATGATAATATAGAAGTATCCTTTACTGATTTGCTCGGCTTTTTTCATTCAGTTTCTGAAAAAAAAAAAGTTCCCAAAAAAAATGAAGGGAAGGGCCAACTAAGGTGTCGGTGGATTCTGATTACATATGTGCTATATAGGGTTTGGATAATACTACTAGTAATCACCATCTAGTTGGGCTGGACCCAATTTGCGAGATGATCGAGAACTGCAATACAGAAATAGAAGACTCTGTCAAAAAGAATATTGGATCGTTTTACATCTACTTATAGTGTATCTACTTATAGTGAGTGTTTCTCCAATCTGCACATGGAGCACATACAGAACTGACATTACATTTATATGTTGACTTGACTTTTTAAGGTATATGAGAGGATATTATGAGAGGATATTAAGGGTATGAATGAATGGATGGATGGTTAGTGTCGGGAGGTGATGCAAAGTACAGCCACAATAAAAATTAATCCATTACTATCCAACCAGGGACGGTGTGTAGTGATCTAATATTCGTTTAGTTTATTGGGTGATATGAAGTAGTGGATGTTAATGAATCATGCACCCATTTTCATTTATAAGTGTGCCATTGTTTCATAAAATCCTTTGTATAGTCACACCTTTTGTAAGTTCCAAGATCCACATCAACTTTGAAGAGGAGTAAGGAATCCTTCTATGTACTATCAATTACACAAGTATATTTATTTTGATAGGTATTCTGAAAACGACTCTTCAAGTTACTTTAACACTTTAGCAGAGGCAGTATATAACTATCAATCATTTACGAATCATTAACATGTTGTACCTTTCATTGCTTGTTCTCTTTAAATGCAATCAATGCAATTTTCAAATACTCCACAGGATTGCTTGCTTCATAGTTCAAAATGATTCATTCAATCAATAGCATTGAACACTAACATTTCTTCTTGTTAAACCATAATCGGTTCGTTCCATACACTCAGGTTATACATAATAGTAATATGCACAGATGTTGAGTTTTAATTTAAACCTTCATGTTGAGAGTTTGTCACCATGATAGGATAATCCCAAACAGATGAACTCCTATGAGTTCATCAGATGTTTTTTCAAACGGTCGTTTGATTCATGGTAAGTTTAGGTGGATCAATACTCTATCCTATAATGACCGGTAAGGCTTATTGTCATGTTCATTGTATGTTGATTGTTCTCGATGCATTGAAATATTAATTGAAGGAAGATGGACATTTAGATCAATGGCATTTCCTATGAGAGGGTTTCTTTTTGATTTGAATTCTGGGGTTTATTCAGTATACTTACCATAGATACTAGATAAACCAAATGTATTGGTAGGATCGGTGCTATTTATAAATGACTCTTGACACAAATGAATAAATTAATTGTGTCTTCTAAAAACAATCCTTCAGCAATACAGTGTCCGAGATAGTCTAGTCTATCTGGACTAGACTTCGCTCTTAATATATGAAATGTACATATCTTATTACGTTTACTTTATGTGTCAATGCTGTCTGGAGATAGTGGCGGAACAAATACAGGTTTGTTATATGAAATATAAATATACACAGAGATAAATATTCTGTACGAGATGTGCAACTCTCCTGGATCCACGACCACTTATCACTTATAAGTTGGTGAGATTATATTCCAGAGAAGGAGAGATATCCAGGTTATGTAAACCAGCTATCACCTTGAACAGTCGTTGATCAGGATATATACTTCGATAGATAGATTCACCGATACTTTCACATATCTTTTTTACATATATTCCACAAATTCAATAATTGAGATGCGCTGCACAAACCTTCAATAAGATAATCGTTGCATACGAAATCAGAAACTTTCCGTCTTTGGTTCATGTATATTACTGCTTGTTACTGTTCTCTATCCAGATAACCAAACTATCACTATGAAACAGTTATCAGGGTTTCATTAACTAACTGACTATATTTTAAGGGACTTCTCAAATGTGTAACTCAAGGGGCTGGCTCGCTCTTAAATTATACACTCCCACAACGAATGAATATGATAAGTTTGAATGAAGGGGTATTCAAGATCAAAAGTCATTCGTATCAACTTCAGGAAGATGATAATGAGTATTATTATACAGTTTGTTTGAATAAAAGAAAGTAGCTACCCCCGTTCTACTTTATTGAAAGACATTTATTTCCGGAAGTATGGGGAATTGTCATAACTCGGTCTGTCCTCTTCAATATCTGCTGCTGACCGTGCTGTGTCATGCTAATAGTATCTCATCCTTAGTATATAACCAGTTACAAGCTGTTTGGTCTATAAAGATAGTGTAGAGCATACATAAACTCTAACTCTGTCTAGTTAAAAATAGGGCTACCTATATCAAAATTTAACAAGTCACCCAAACTGACCATATTTTGTGAATCAGTTTTCAATAACAATTTAAAATTAATTCCGGTGAGTTAACTAAAAACATATAAATATATAATATTATTGCTATATATGAAATAGTTAGGAGAAACAAAAATAAAATAAAAATAAATAAACAATCAAAACTTTTAGTTTTCTTATGATTTATGAAAAATATATTGATATCAATTTCCAATTGTTATTAAGTGTTTAATAGAATACAAACATTTATATTACCCTATAAAGCATATTGGGCAAGTTATTCCACTACTATATAAATAGCTGGACATGTCTATGTACTAATTTGTTCACTTATATGCTCCCAAATGCAAGTAAATTGCAAATTAAATTTACATGTATTCATCATATAGATATCTGACTCAAACACCCGTACACCAATAAAATTGCTGCAACCGTATTATACACCCATACACTGTGATTCTCTACGCACTACGTCCCTACCTCTCTACGTCCCTACCTCCCTACAGGCCTACCTCCCTACAAATCTACACATCTACATGTCTACGTTCATACGTACCTACTGTATGTCTACATGCCTACTATATGCCTACACATACCTATATACTCTATACATAATATCCCATCCGCTAAATGTCCAGAACCAATTCAGCAAATCCCTTCACGCGCCTGTTCATTTCCATCAACCATATATTGATATCCTCAGAGAGATATCAGAGTTGTTTAAGGCTTCCACCACACTCATATCACCTGTTGCTTGTGTATATCCAGTCCATTGTATCATATCTTAACTGTATTGCTTCCAAGTAGTCCACCCCCCATGCTGTACCCAAAAGTGAAACCTCCCGGGAAACTTAAAATAAGCGCTCAGTCAATTATCATCTCCACAGGATAAGTAATGTGTAAAAAAGCAATCCAAGCATGAAACTGGTATACTAGTGCATGTTTGTCATGAATATCTAACAAGAATGATCGTATGGATATCCCATCGCTTTCAAACAGGATACCCTCTCAGCAAACCCAGAAGAAGAAGTGGCATATTGGGGGAAAGGATTGGATTGAGCAAAAAATATTTATATAGAGAGGGCTTCTCGCGCCGCTGTGATCAGATCAGAATTCGTCTCCAACTCATTTATATCACATCTCCAAGTGAAAAGAGGCATAGACCTGCACTCTCACAAAGCACGTTTATGCATGTATGGTACAAGTTGTGTCATAAGTCTACCAGAACGTCTCCAAGTTAACTACCCCCTTGCCCGTTTACAAAGTAATGTGAAAGAGAACCTCGTCCCGGCTCCTCAAATTTGCGGCCATCTCCAAAACTGCATCTGCTTCCTACTTTCTTAAAATGGTTGAGGGGGTAGTTAACTTGGAGATGTTCCCGATTGTCCAAAGTGATATTGATGCTATATTTATGATTAGTGTTCAATTTGGACCACATCTATATACTTTACATACGAGTAGTATGTATATAATATTGGTTAATGGAGGTAATTAGTTTAGTGGAACAGAGGATAGGATGAAGGAGAATTTTGAGGGGAGCCGAGCCGCCATGTCACGGCTCTTTGAATTTTCACTTTTCTGCACGGGTCAGGGGTAGTATGCTTGAAGGCATTGTGAGCAAGTTATGGCCGAACTAGTGTAACGACTGTAATCTAAGTACACTAGTTCCCCCTGTTTCGTCATTAGGACCCCGCAACGCCATAAATAATACAATTAATCCAGGAAGAAGGGACTTGAGAATCGTTCAAGGATTTCTTTCATTCATTAGAAATTTAAGTGAGCGTAGTTAGGGTGTTCGGAATATCTTTGTGTTTGTATTAACTTCACCGGGCGGATTATCTTCATGGGGCGGATTAAATCATCAGGCGGGATTAACTTCATCGAACGGATTATCTTAATCAAACGGATAATTGTTAATGAACGGATTAAATTCATCAGGCGGGATTAACTTCATCGAACGGATTAAATTCATCGAACGGATTAAATTCATCGAGCGGATTAAATTCATCGAGCGGATTAAATTCATCGAGCGGATTAAATTCATCAAACGGATTATCTTTATCAAACGGATTATCTTGATCAAACGGATTAACTTCATCGACCGGATTATCTTAATCAAACGGATTATCATCTATCCAGCAGGATTATCTATCTCTTTTGTACGGATTATCTTCATTTTTTCGGGGAAGAGCCTCAGAAATTCCCCCCAATCTCGAAAAAGTAGTGTATTATTTCTTCACGGATGTAGTGAGTTTTTGCTGTTTCACGTCAGTTTAAGAGCTCTATTTGCTTCATTTCTTTACTTCAAACAGTTCATCGACATTCATACATTCTGTCGTTACTGTAATATATGTCATTTGGCGGTACTACACCCATTCAATCCACTCTATAACAACCCATAGAGTTCTCGCAAGGATTCTCCAGAGACCCTCCGCTCACAAATCACTTGGTCTTCTGTAGGCTATAGAGTGTGTTTCATTCTTAGATAAGACATTGAATTCCATTGATTCCATCTATCCATCAAACATCAGATGTGTTATACTGTCATCCCCGTAACAATCAATGCTTATACATGATTGAAATCACGGAGACATACACTTGACCAGTTTTAGAAAATTCCCAATATGGTTACATTGAAAAAAGTCCCTTAACTAGGACAATTATATTTAGCTATCTCAATTATATATTAATAGTGGCAAATCTCTTAAGGAATCGACTTCATTCCAGTTATGAACATACATCAAACCAAATATACGCTTTGGAATCCCTTAATTCGGATTGAAATATACAAGAACCCTCAACCCAATTTGCCAGTTCTTGCTACCAAAAAAATCAACACTTTCGAGGTGATTGATCATTGACAGAAAAAGCACTGAGTTAAAGGTCAAATGTCATGAAATTACAGCCAAACTCAGCCTTAATGATGATATATACTAGAAATACTCGATGATACTATACAATACACATGAACAACATCCTCTTCAAAGCTACTTGTCTACAGTTTAGGGAGCTACAGGCTACTATTATGTTTTTATGTGTGTTAAAAAAAAAATGTACAAAAAAAAAACACACGGGTAATCTGTCAATGAGAACAGGTCACTACCAAGCCACTCTAGAGGCTCCAATACCAAAGAATCTCACTACGAAACTTGGCTGAGTGGTTTGATAGTGACCTGTCGCCTCATTGGCAGAACAGGTAAAAGTTGAAGTATCAAGGGCTCTTAATGCGTTAGCTCAGTACATCTGGAGTATTCCAGAACACACTTTTGGTTACGAACTACAATAATTGAGTGATTGAATCTGCTAAAGTTTGGATAACTCCAAGTTCAACGATCCCAATACTCAGTAGATTGGTTGAAAGTAATGAAGCGCTCACGAAGTGCCACTCGGGGGGACAACGAGTTCGCTGATTGTCCAGAGCCTGTCATTGGACCTTTCTTCTCCGGCAAGAAAGATACTTCTCCTTAGAGAAGCCCTGTGGAAGGTGTACCTCTGTATGCCTACGACCCACAGGCGACAAAGCAAGATGAACGCAAACAAGATCCGCAGCTCGAAGAGACAGACATCGCACTGGCTTTCATTACTTTCAAATCCAATCACCTTCATATTGGAATCATTGACTGAGGTTATGAAAACCCAGCAAGATCCCTATCACACAATTATATAATTCGTTAACCTCCAGCACATTCCTTTATAATGTACCTTCAAAGCGCTCTCGGCAAGAAAGCTCCCTTAATAACAACAACTGATGAAAGCGGTAGCAGGTTCACTCAAAAACCTAGCCACCTATGATGACCTCCGCAAGATAGAACCAATACCATATCTTGCATCTAATGGGCCATTCGCACATCCCATGGCATTTGAAATAACTTGCATACCTTCTGTAGCAAGTGTCCATGGATGCCTATGTCTCTTACGTTCACGCGAAAAACGTTTGGAAAAAGAGACCATCTGGTACCGGATCCATATCAAAAGCTGCTCTGCTATCAACCATCTATCCAAATGATGGTTAATTGCATCTCTGCTGGAAACCTTCGGTCCTATCTAGAATGAATAGGAGCTCCAGGTTTGAAGAACTCTAGCTAGGGGCTTTGGTGATATAGATCTCGAACCATCTTCGTAACGACTCTTCCTCATCGATACCTTCTTCGATCTTAGGATACTCTGCGCTGCCGGAGGAACTAATGCACTGGTTGATGTTCTATCCGGGTTCAGATTCTCAGTAAGTGCAATAATCACTGGAAAGTGACACTCTAGACTCAATGCGGTCAAGAAGTGTTTAATTATTAACACTCGTGAGAATACTAAGAAAGCCTCAAGACACTGGGAATGTCCTTTGACCACTTTGAACGTGCGTATGAGCTAATCCAACTTCTTATCGTGTCTAACCTTGAAAGTGGTAGACAATATTTTCAAACTCTTCATCAAACACAAACTAGACCTGACACCTTAGTAGACATCAAGTAGGTTCTAACCAGCAAGAACAGTTTGGTCTGCCTGACATTCATCCTTTCATCCGAAAAAAGGAATGAAGGAGAGTAAAGAAGTAGTTTGTAGAAGTGGGAGCAAAAGATCGGAACAAGCGACTCGAATGATGGACTGGATAGAGCGTTCCCGTCACTCAAGTAGTGGGGGAATAAAACCGAGTCAGGTCTCAGGCAGTTTCAAAGAGGATCGAATGGATCCACTGCGTAGAGAGTGACTTTTTACCTCTGGTATAGATGACCAAGGCGGCGTCATATCCAGGAGAATAGGACAGTATATCCGTATTCCCGTCGTCGTTAAATATGGAAGATAGTCCAGCGGTGATACCAGGATCACAGTCCTCAACTTCAGTATCTTTAGTGTCAGTTACTGCTGGGGCTCATCACAAATGGAAGGGAGAGACACATCCTGCGGAGTAATTGGTCTGACTGAGTTTATAGAACACTCTTCTAAAGACTTGAGGACATCGCGTGGGGGTGGGCGGGCTGTGCGAACAGGGACATCCGTGGTTAGGGTTTCGGAGTCCTTAGACCTTCTGGAGATCACCGACAGAAGCCGCAACAAGATTCGTTGAAGCAGTCGGGTTCGGGATCGTAAACATCAGTTTCATTAATCCTTTAGCCATCATTAACCACACCATTACAAACAGAAGTTCCTAAAGAATCCTTGGAGTCGGACTGCTCCCCCAAAGTTGCCTCAATGGGGAGTTTACTATGATAGTAAAACGGCTGATAGCGCCTTGCCCTTTCTCTTCGGAATCTCCTGACTATCGTCATAGTCATTGGCGGATACTTGAAGACACGAGTCGTCGGTCTGAAACTACTCCCACGTCTAACTAAGAAGTCAGACAGGCTCTCTTTGTTTGCTCCCGGAGGCAGGGTAGCAGAGGAGAGCAGGTGAAAGTATGATTGTCCAGAGCAGACTCAGTCCATCTTAAAGAGGAGAGGACCGTCTTGAAGTTTCTTCTGTTTGTATGCCTTTCGTTTACTACCAAAGTCTGACGTAGACTGTAGAAGGGTTCAACGCATCGGGAAACAGAGGTGTCAAAAGACTTTGAAAATCGAAATGATCACATCATTGCTAGCCTCAAAAGTTGAATAGGTATTGTCTGGGTGACAAGGGACCCTCAACGGCTGCAATGGAATCAATAACGATATACCTCAGGGCGCCGTCTCAAAAAAAGCTAGCAAGCAAGGATTGCTGCACAGCAGAGTACGCGCATGGTTTCCAGAATCGGCGGTATCGGTAACGAAGGGCATCTAGAATTGATGAATTGATGCTCAACGAGTTCCCGAACGAGTCTCTTATCGCTTGACCACACTAAGGATGGCATTGAGTGATACCAACTTAGTGCTACCATATGCAATATGCATAGGAATGGACGTTGCGATTGGACTCAACCTCGACCAATGTATGCCGGCTTACCTGTCGCAAGCATAATTGGTACTACCCCGCGGTAGTTTACCAGGAGGCTGTAGTGGTAAGTGCTCAGGATCAAAAGAAGGTAAAGAACCGTGGGCCTTGTGTCTAGCACGTTGGCAGAGAAGATCACCTTTCGGCTACTTACAGCTGCTGCACTAAGTCCGAAGACACCATCATGAACTTCAATGAACCCCCAATGATCCAAAGCTGTCCACTAAAGGCAAGAGCCAGTTAGTGAACGTGCCAAGCTTAACCCCACTAGAGTTAACAAGGCTATGCTACCCAATCCCCACGGCACAAGGGGCATAACGAGCAGCATTGTTGGCCACAGATGTGACCCTGGGAGTCAATTCTCATCATTTCTCGGATAGAAACGCGAGGAATCAAAACCCAATACAGATAGCGTGGAATAACGGTACCTGTAGCGCCTGTAAAGAAGGAGGAATACTTTTATTTTTACCCAAATTCCCTTATATTATTCTAGGAGAATTGCCTAATTAGGAAATTCCTTTTGTAGCGCCCATCTCCACCAGAAAACACCCGTCCACCAAATAGCGATCTCATTCAAGTAGCAGTGACAACAGATGTTCCTTCCTGGAACCGGACCCGGAACAGCCTGTTGGCGTTTGTAAACATACCTTCTTTCAAAGACACCACAATGAACTGTGAACCTTTGAATCTAGTCTTGATCAGGTGTCCAATACTCTGAGTATGGTTGAGATCAAGTGCAGCATCGATCTCATCAAGAATGTACATCGGAGCAGGTTTAAACTGTAGCAATGCCATAATGAGAGCAAGTGCCACCAAAGATCTCTGTCCACCGGACAGTTCCACCAAAGATTCCTTCCAAACGTTTCCTAACTGAACCTTAACCTCCAATCCCTTCGTAACATCCATCATGTTTACAGGCACCAGCTTCGCAAATGCATGAGGTAAAAGCTCTGAAAAGATCTGTCCAAAGTCTTCAGACACTTTCTTATAGGTCTTGGCAAGCTCCGTCCGCTTGTACTCATCCAGTTTCGCAATGGTCTCCTCGATCTTCTTTTTATCCTTATTAATTTGACGTATCTTCGTCTTCAACGACGTTTCATGCTTTTCGTGCTGTTCGATCTGTGTCATAATATTGGTATTGACTCCCTTCTTCTTCATAACATCAATTCTACCCGTCAGTTGTTCGATCCGACCATGACATTCTTTAAGATTGATATCTGGGTATTGTTCCAGCACACTCACCAGAACTTTATCGTCCATGACCCAGTCCTGTGTGTCAATGATCTGATCCAGTAATTTCTTGGTACCAGCCAATGAAGCCGACAATTCTGAACTGGATTGTTTGATACCAGCAAGTTCAGAACTTGACTTGTTCAAATCAGAACGCTTTCCATTCAAAACACGAGTCATTTCGTTCAACTCCTCATTGATACCTGCCAACTTCTCTCTTTCGGCAGTGATCTTATCGCGCACCTCTGCGAGTTTTATGTTCAATTCAGATATCTCGGAATCAATGGCATTCGTGTCAAGTTCACTCGTTTGCTCCTCTAATTTGCGAATACTCTCTTGCAACTCATCGATATCACTAGAAAGCTGGTCGATGGCGATCTCAGAGTCTTGGTAGGCCTGATGCTTAGCAGACACTGATTTGCTCGATGCTGCAATTTCTTTATTCAACTGCGAAACTTGCTGCTTCAACTCACGAAGCTTCTTTGAACCGTCACTATTGAATTCCTTCATATCTTTTTCAATTTCGCTGGCCTCGGCAGAGAACTGCTCAACTTTAGCAGCGGATTCCACAATATCCTGTTCAAGGCTAGAAACCTCCTCTTTGAGTTCTTCATTGTGTTTGATGAATGACGCACTGTCTCCTTCATTGAGCTTCTTTTCAAGTGCCTCGATCTGATATTGTTCAGTGCGCAATTCTTGTTGAATTGGACCAGTCTTACCACCAAGTTCTGACAGCTTGGCAAGTTCCATTTTAACTTGGTGCAGTTCACCTTGAATAGAATCGACTTCCTGCTTCAAAGACCGGAACTGTTTGAATTTGAGAATCATCGACTCAGTGTTACGCCGGGAACCACCTGATAACCGACCTTCTGGATCATAGTAGTCACCTTCCAATGTAACAGAACCAGCATGAACTTGAGGATTGAATGTAACTTTCTCAGCAGTCTTTGGATCATCACAGATCAACCGGTTACCAAAGATATATTCCATCGCCTTACCAGTAGATTGATCGTACTCAATCAAGTTTAGAGCGAGATCCACTTTATTATCACCAACTTTTTTCGCAAGATCGACACGTTTCTTATCAATGACATGAGATGTGATCTTATTGAGAGGAATCAACGTAACGCGTTTCCGTAGACGTCCTTTATCAAGGAGCTGAGAACCAGTCACTTCAGTGTCAACGACGACATTGAACAACCGCGATCCACCACACGTCTCGATAGCGGTAGCATCTTTAGCGTTTTGTTCAGGAAGTTGGAACAATTCACCAGCAAAACCTTTAACAGAGTTGGTATTGAAATTTGGAGTTGGTTTCTCGTAGGTGAAGTCAAACCGAGGGTTTTGGCGTTGGAACTGACGTAGATTCTGCGAGGAGACTCTGAGTCGACCTTCTAAATCTCTTTCACGACGTCTAAGCTCCTCATATCTCTCTGGATTAAATCCCAACTGCTCGAGTTTCTGTTGAAGTGAGCGACATGTCTGTTGACGACGGTCAATCTCCTTCTTTATGCTGTTAATATCGGCCTGCTTATCCTTAATCTTTCCCTGGTTGCGCTTGATCTCCTCTTGCAAATGACCAATACGCATTTTGTTCTTCTGAACATGAACTTTAGTATCCGAGATCTTCTTGTTAGCCTCTTGAAGATGTGAAATATATCCACCATCGGTGGAACCCTTGGAAGAAATACCCGTAGAAAGTGTAGACAACAGATCCTCCTTTTTAGTAAGAGAGTCTTTGCTTTGCTCCAAAGATTCTTTGGCTGCATTGTATTCGTCGGCCAATGTAGAGTATTCTTTCTCTTTTTCGATCTTCTCTTTCTTCAGTCGCTCAAGATCAGCTTTACTTTTTTCCAAAGTTTCTCTCTGTGTAACCAAACCTTGCAGTTTCAACTCTTTAGAAGTAGCTAGACGCGTCAACTCGTTAGTCAACCTAGTCTCTTCCTCTTCATATGACTTGACAATATCGGATTTAGAGGCTTCTTCTTGACGACGTATCTTCATTTCCTCTAGATCTGATTCCAATGTAGTTATCTCGTTATTGAGCTCGCGGATGAGCTCTTCTTTAGATTCAAGATTTTCATTGACAGTATCCAATTCAGACTCCTTCTGGTCAATCAGATCTGAGTAATGCTTGTAATCATGCGCGGCGACAGCTTTACTCAAAGTTTCAAGCTCCGATTGGACATCCTGATACTCCAGCATAATCCGCTTCTGTTCAGCCAAGTGCTTGAGTTTAGGCTCGACCTCCTCTGTCAACAAGTTTTCTGTAGTCTGTAATTTCAGGTTCTTCTTGGCCATTGTCTTCTCAGCCTTTTCTCTCTGCCACTCGTACATCTTGGTACCTGCAGCCTCCTCGATCAGGCCCAGGATTTCAGTGGGTTTCATATTGAGCATCTTGGTGATCTTACCTTGCATAATAAGGAAGTTTGGATTGTTGATATTCAATTGGACGCTTTGGAACATATTCAACACCTGTGCCTGCTGTGCCTTGTGTCCATTGATGAGATATTTCGATCCACCTCCCAGCACAACCTGTCTAGTGACACTAACTTTAGGGTACTGTTCGAATCCAATAGGCGACTTGGACTTGTCAGAGTTGTCAAACGTGATAGTAACCGACGCCTTAGTGATACCAGCCTGGCCACGCTTGTAAATAAGATCTTGCAAGTTCTGTGCACGCAGATTAGACGTGTTGCTGATACCCAACACGAAACAGATCGAGTCCAGAACGTTGGACTTTCCGGATCCGTTCAGTCCCGTAATGGCGTTGAACTGCTCGTCCCAACCGGAAATCACCGTCCGCACTGCATATGACTTGAATCCATCGATAACAAGCTCTTCAACATGCATAATAAAGTCAAATAACACGAACTTTCAAGAAGAAGAAGTGATGCTTGGGGGGAAGAGATCTGTTTACATGAAAAAAGGGATCATAAGCCGCACGAGGGTTTGGGGGTGAAATATTTCAGGCACCCCCCGCGTGTAGATTTCTCCCCGCTAACCATCACTTCTTCTTCCTGAACAGGCTGCGATAACCGAGGGGCTGTTGCTATTGGAGCTGTAGAGGAGCTGTTGTATAGAGGAGCTGTTGTATAGAGGAGAAGTCACGAAACCGACCTCAGAGCCCTTCAGATGACTTTCAAGTTCACAGCATCCATCGATTCCGCCGATGCAAGATCCCTCTGGACAAGGTCGATCTATTCGCTGTCGGTGATATCAGACGTGATCAAGATGACTATCAGGCAAGTAGACGGAGAATTTCGCACAGATCAACACGCAGAGGTGCTGTTGACCGCGGTTAATCTATCCAAGACGTCCTGTCTCAGCTGCCGTTTCCTCGATACGTTCTTCGGACAGTTTGAGATAGAAGGATCGTTACCATACAAGCCGTTAGCAAACGACAAGAACCGTGCATTGAGTTTCTCTATATTGGTGAACAGCAAGACGATGAATGTTTTGTTCAAAGAGTGTGGAGACCAGTGTGAAATCGCCAAATTGATGCTGATCTGGGAGTCCGAGCAGGAACTCGCCTCACACGCAGGTCGACTCTCTATAGACAATCTCTTTGCCAACCGGTTGTTCATTGAGTTTGAAACCCGCAATAATATGACCAAGCGGTACTCGGTTCATTTCAGATTAGGACGTGAATCTGTCGATTTGGAGATCTACTACGATCTTCAACGCAGGCTGGCCGATCAATACGGCAAACCTGTTGACGACGTTCGACATCTGGTACTCGATACCATGATTATAAGCAAGTTCATACGGATGTTCCCACGCACCGTTGAGGACTTCAGAGTCGAAGTTTTCCCAAATTCGAGACGAATGACTTTGCATGGGTTTAATAGACAGGATGCACTGAGTGTTAGCAAGAGATTGAGCAACTTGGCAGGCCAGTCGATGAGTTTATCGATCCAAGTGAATCTGAACGAGCTTGCATACGAAAACATAATGAGTGATGATGAGAATGAAGCCGATCGTAAGAAGAAATACCAAGTATCGATGCGGTTACGAGATTTAAAAGTGTTTATGCAATTGATCACTAACGATTACGGGAACTATGCGGAAAACACAGGAGAGTCTGAGCCTGGCAGTAACCTCTGTGAGGTGATATTCAGTGAGTCTGGAGAGCCAATTGTGTTTAACAGGAAGTATACAGATTCTACAGGTGAATGTTGCAGCATTACGTTGATGAGTATTACAGATGGAGAAGGAGGAAGGATTGAATTGAGAGGACAGAGGATTGAGGTTGAGGCTGCTAGAGATGAGACTGTCAGGGAGGAGGCCGAGTTGGAGGCTCAGAGCGATTCAGGTCCGTTGTTTGTGGGTCATGCTGCTGATGAGCTGGCGAGGTTATACGAGAATATGAATGCAGAGGCCTATGAGAGTCCTGAGAGGGGTGTTACCAGAGATATCAATCCAGAGGGAGAGGACTCATCGGGCGATGATGACGACACAGAGTTGAGCAGTGCTGGCGAGACGACTAAGGAGGACCATCCTAACGATGCGAGCGGTACGCAGCAGTACCTTGGCCCGACACAGACACCAGGTGTCAAGGGCATATTTGATTAGAGTCTCCGTAACTAGCTGCTACATTAGGTTTAGTTGAACTATCAGAGTCCGACCATTCAATCCAACGAAACCACATTTTAGTCTAATGATTCATTAAAGTAAAGAGTTCAAGTCCGTACCGAGTCCGTATACACAAGTAGTTGATCCCACTACTTCTTCTTTGGCAGATTTATATCAATCTCATTAACAGGCAAGACCGGAGCCTTTCCGTCCGGAGGATTAAGGTAATGATAATTAATAAAGCGAGCACCTTGACCGAGTTGAGCGATCTCGTTAACAACGTGACATCCCAACAACAAGTAGTTCTTAGGAGTGATTGCCATAGAATATTTCATGAAAACGGCAGAGTAAAGTGTTAAAGCCAACGTCATTGGACCAGAGATGGTTTCGGCAGGCTTGTTACGGAGGTCCATAACAGCAGCTATTGGAATACCAAAGTTGGATGCCGGACCCCAGAAATGTGTTGTGAACAAGTACTTGTAGTTCTCACGAACAAACTGCCCAATCTTGTTGGATGCGACGTTGGTTGCTTTACTGGTTGACATGACACAATGTGATGAGGAAAAGAATTCGGACGAATTTTTGGGGGGACCGGCGTTTTTATATGGGGGAGGAGAACAAAAGAGAACAAAAAAGCTGGAAACTTTTGCCCCACTCTTGTTTCTCTCTCTCACTCTCTCTTTTTTTCCCCCGCACAGCCTTGGTATTGTGGGGAAATCTTGATCAGTTTTTCACCAGCCAAATCTCTCTCTTTTTCTTATCAGTTTCTTTTCCCGGATACAATGTCTTCGTTCCTTGGATCCAGCGAATGTGCGGTGAATTCGAACCCTTTGGCGCAGTTTTCAAAGCGGTCGATGGCTGATCGATCGGTGGAACAAACGGCACGACAAGGAGCCTCAAATCAAGCCACAAATCAGCACCTTTCCGAGCTTAAAATGATGAATGAAAGAGATCGTGGGCAGATGACCGAGTTTATGGCTGGTGGAAGAAACATGGACTCATTTAACTTACAACCGATGGCAAGAGAGATCTCTGATATAGAGCATGGCCCTAGTGCTGCCCAGAAGTTACAACTGCAACAACAGGCTCAGCATCAGTTGGCCATGTACCAGCCAATCTCTGATCAGGAAAGAGCGCAATTGAATGCCAGTGCCGCCCAAAGAGGGTTCACCTGGAGCACCGAGTTTGTGAACGAGCAAGGTAGAGAACAGCATCAGCCTCAACATCATCAGAATCCACAGGGGATGACTGGTATGGGTGGTATGATGGGCGGTATGATGCCAATGCAGAGCCAGTTCATGCGTGGAGTTCAAGCCCGTCCTGTCGGATTAGCCCGGCAGACCGACAGAGAGCAGACTAAGGAGGCAAGTCAAACAGAGCAAGGTCAGCAAGCACAACAGGTGGATTCGACAGCGTGGGAAAATACTTTCAAGGCAGTTGAGGCAGAACAACAAGGTGTTGAAACTGGAGTTGAACTGGATGCAGAGCAGAGTAGTCTTGACGAGGCTGTTTCTCAGTGGGAAAAGGACTTTGAGAAATATGCAGGAGGAAGGATCAATTACGGTGACTATTCGATGGAGCGTGGAGAAAATCGGTTCTTAAACAACCCTGGTGCATACGAGATCGGATGTAAACTGATGGAGAGTGGTGCCAAGTTGAGCGAAGCGGCTCTAGCGTTCGAAGCTGCGGTTCAAGAAAACCCAGAGCATATCGATGCTTGGTTGAAGTTAGGACAGGTTCAGACGCAGAATGAGAAAGAACTTAATGGCATAGCAGCTTTGGAGAAATGCTTGGAATTGAGTCCACAGAACCTTGGAGCTTTAATGACTTTGGCTATCTCCTATGTGAATGAAGGGTACGATAATGCGGCATATGCAACATTGGAGCGGTGGATCGAAACCAAATACCCCGATGTGGTGCGTCAGGCACGCGATGCAGAACCAAACGTGCATGAAGATAATAGATTCACGCTCAATAAACGGATCACCAAGCTGTTTTTGAAAGCTGCACAACTGTCTCCTCGTGGTGCCAACATGGATGCGGATGTTCAGACTGGACTGGGTGTGCTATTCTACTCGTTGGAAGAGTATGATAAGACACTTGACTGTTTCCGTGCGGCTATTAGATGCAATCCTAACGATGCTCTTAGTTGGAACAGATTGGGTGCCTCTTTAGCCAATTCGAACCGTCCCGAACAGGCCATCGAAGCGTACACCAAGGCATTACAATTGAACCCCAACTTTGTGCGTGCTCGATACAACCTTGGAGTTTCATATATCAACATGGGGATGTATCGAGATGCAGTTGATCATCTTTTAACTGGACTAGACATGCATAAAGTTGAAGGAGCTCAAGGTGGTCTGGTTGAAGCCAGTTCCCAGAGCTCTAGCTTGATGGAGACTTTAAAGAGAGCATTGGTTGCCATGGACAATCGGGATTTGGCTACAATGGTCAAACCAGGAATGAATGTGGATGAGTTCCGCCAAGCTCTTGGCAACCCACCTGCATAGTTCTTCTCACTATCGCTCTCTGCACCTTAATAAACTTGTAACTACTCTACTTCGCTGATCTCTCTCTTGATCTCTGTAGTTTCTTCCCCCTCTTGAAAAATTTCACCCGCCCTAAAACTCTCTCCTTTAAGTATCACTCATGTCTTCCTTAGATCTGGACCCGGATTCGTATGGGTACTCAGAAAGCTTCAAGCCAAGGACTCGTGGGTTCCGGATGTCGGACTTGAAGACCAAGGCCTGGTGGAGGCTGCATTACAGGGAGATCGGCGCCGTTTTATCGGTGATTACACTAGCATTTATCATTGCATTCATTCCAAGTTATCATCGGATGCAGAACTCGAAGATCGTTATAATATTGGCAGCCAACGAAGGTGGAGGAGTTCAGAGATGGAAGACACCACAGGAATGGTCTGTGGAGAGATCGTCAATTGCCAATAAGAAGGAATATGCAAGAAAACATGGATACATTCTAACCATCAAGGATGTTTCATTGAAGAGAAGATACTCTCACGAATGGCGTGAAGGTTGGGAGAAGCCAGATATCTTGAAGCAGACAATGCGTGAATATCCGGATGCAGAATGGTTTTGGTGGCTGGATCTCTATACGTTCATAATGGAGCCGGATATTAACTTGGAAGATTACCTTTTGAATCACGTTGAAAATAAGACGTATCGGAATATAGAAGACTTTAATCCGTTGAGATTAGACACGGATGTACCATACGTCGAAGCTTCGTCTGCTCCTGTCGATATGGTTCTTGCGCAGGACTGTGGAGGATTCAATCTGGGAAGTTTCCTCGTGAGAAGGTCGGAATGGAGTGAGATGTTGTTGGACATGTGGTGGGACCCTGCGTTTTATGATCAAATGCACATGTATTGGGAGCATAAGGAACAAGATAGCTTGGAAGTGATGTATGCGGAGCAACCTTGGGTCAGAGAACGTCTTGGATTTGTTCCATTACGTGCAATCAATAGTTTCCCGCCTGGTGCATGTTCAGATCAAAGAGATGATCCAAGATACTTCTATAACGAACGGGACAGTGATTTCGTTGTGAACATGGCAGGATGTAACTACGGAGGACGGTCATGTTGGAATGAGTACGAGTACTACCGCAGTTTACAGACCAAACATAGGTTAAGGTGGTATTCAAAGCTCTGGCACTAGCCTAGCTATCTCCACCGGTATCAATCATATTAATTCTATTAAATACATCAATACATCAATACATCAATACATCAATACATCAAAACATCAAAACATCAATAACATCATAAGCAATGTATATGACCCTATCATGGCTATCTAGGACTAGACTATCCAAGACTGGTCAATGGTCCCTGCTGTCTTGGCACGTCTACCGGGCAGTAAAATATTTTTCCCCCGTGCCCTCCTCCCGCGCCCATATTTCAGCCCCCTGCTTCCCAGAAAACTATCCCCGCTAAGGTCCACTTTGTCTTTATGAGCGATCCGTACTGGTTTAACGATAATGCAGGCGACGACGAGTTGGATCTGTTGAATTTCGGTGACGATTCGCCATCTCAACAGCCAATGTCCAACCAGCCGCTTCAACAACCTCCAAATCAGTTCCAACAGCCCCCTACACCGGCTCAAAACCTCGATAGCTTCAACCAGGGATACGACAATCCACAAACAGTGATGCAAAGAATGCAACAAAGGCAACAGAGGCAATCACAAGGGATGACAGGTATGCAATCACCAGGAATGCAATCGCCAGGCATGCAAGGAATGTCCGGTATGCAAGGTATGCAAGGTATGCAAGGTACACAAGGTATACAAGGAATGCAGGGAATGCAGGGTATGCAAGGTATGCAAGGTATGCAAGGAATGCAATCTCCTCCAATGCAACAGCAGATACCTCAATCACTTCAGGATCAACCACAACAACAAGCACAGCAGCAGCAGCAGCAGCAGCAGCACGTTCCTCCGTCAATCCCACAGATGCCTTCCCAGCAGCAGTCCTATCCTCAACAGCAGGACCAACAACATATGCCTCAACAGATGTCCCAGCAACAGAGAATGGCCAAGTTCATGTCGTTGACACCAGAACAACGTAAAAAGGTTCTCGAAAGACAACGTCAGTACCAGGAAAGCATTCTGAAACAGCAGCAGAAGATTATGCAGCAGCAACCGCGCAACCGTGAACGGTCTCAGGCACAGCAGACACAACAAGCACAGGAGGCTCAGGCTCAAGCTCGGGCTCAGGCTCAGGCTCAAGCTCAGGCTCAAGCTCAAGCTCAAGCTCAAGCACAGGCACAGGCACAGGCACAGGCACAAACACAAGCTCAAGCACAGGCCCAGGCACAGAACCGGCAGTCTTCTCCTCAGGCGAGAACCCCATCGCAACAGGCTCACCTCTCACAGATTCAACAGCAACAGATAGCTCAATCTGAAAAGTTCCTCGTTCTACTACAAGAATTCATGACTAACCGTAGAACTCCACTTAATGAGCTCCATCCTGTCATTTCTGGTAAGAGTATCAATCTCCTGTATCTCTACATGATCGTCTCTAAGCTAGGTGGATTCGGACAAGTCCTGAAAACCGCGAAAGTTCCTGGAATTGCTGCAAAATTCGGTCTTGATCCAAAGGACAAACAATCTTTGACAGAATTGGTCCAGCTTTACCACCACTCGCTCTTCCCATTTGAACAGTACTCGTCTACTCCTCAAGGCATGAAAGAATTGGCTATTCGTCGTCAACAATTGGGAAGGAACCCTAGAATGAGCTCTGCTTCATCTACTCATTCAGAAATTTCCCAAGGAAACCCCACAAACTTTAACCAGCAACCTCAGCCTCAGCCTCAACCCCAATCTCAGTTTCAACCTCAACCTCAACCTCAACCTCAACCACAGGCAAAAGGAACCCCCGCTGCAATTCCTAAACCCACACAAGTTCCAACCCCTCGTGCTGCTACATCAAATGCAGGAACTCCAGGACAAGCCCCACATTCATTCTCTTCAAACCATTCCATTTCCTCAATGTCTGGTGCCAGATCTGCCGGTGTTCAGGAGGCTCCACCCGCTGCACCTACACCAGCTCCAATTAAACACACACAGTTTGCTCGCAACTATATTCCTCATACGAAACTGCTTAGTCGAACTGCTGGTTACAACTTGGAAATAATGGACAACTATGGCCAACAGCTTGATAACTTGAAGCCAGTTTTCCTTTACTTCCCAGAACTGGGCAAGGTGAATATTCATGCTCTCTCCAATGCTCTTGAATCAAACATTGATTCCGAGATTAATGTCGCACTCAATGTTCTTCTCATTGTCACTTCTGATTCCAAAGTTACAATTCTGTTCGATGAATGTCCAGAATTGCTTGATAGCCTTGTGAAGCTTGGCTGTAATATTATCAAGGCTCTAGAAACAGGTGATTTTGATCGTGGAAACAGGTGGGAGGACGCAAAACCCTCAGAGGTTACTACAAAATCGCAGATTGACAGGGTGTTTGATAAATATAGCAAGCAGTACGCAAGTGGTGGTGATGTTGTCATCACCGTGGATTCTTTCACATCTAAGGAGATTGATAATGCTGACCAGCCAATGGAAGAAGACAAGGAAGAAGATGTGCCACAGGAAACTATAGATACTCCAATGTCATCCAAGAGTTACTCGGTTCTCTCGGACAACGATCCAACAAGTTCAAACACTTCTATCGTGGAAAATGATTTCTTCCTTGAAAAATACATTGACCTTCTTCACTCATGCAGAGACTGCTCAGAGGACTTCAAGAATGGCGTCCACCTGAACACTTACTTCAATAGACAACTGATGTTTGTCGAGGAACTCAGTATCATTTCTATGCTATTCCGGAACTTGAGTTTTGTTGGCATTCCATTTAGATTTAACAACACATTGCTGGCAACTAGCAACAAATTTTTGGATTATATCTTCACACTGATTGAGGCCATTGGAACACACCCTGATGAGTTTGTCTTATCTCGAAAGAGACTGGCTCTCTTGAAAGATACATTGATCATTCTTATCAACACTGCACATGCCATTGAGTTGCGCACTGATCGTGAAATGTTCCTCATCCTCTCGCTTTGCGATATGTTTGGTCCTTCAAGAACTGATGCGGAAAAGGAAGCTGGATTCCTCACTGCTGAGAGCGATCCAATGTTAGACAGGTACTACCTACACGGTGTTGATGTCTTGTCGAAGATCATATCAGGTTCGGCTAATAATAAGCGTATCCTATCAAGGATCCTTTCCGGTGATACACAGGATTCTGTTTTAGCAACGAGGTGGCTACCTAAGTTTGCAGATACTGATGACTTGCATGATGGCTCCTTAGTTTTGAAGATATTTTCATATTTCATGTCAGTCATTCCTCTTAATGTTGCTCATCAAGGAGTGGAGCCTTTGAATGCCAAACTTCCAAGCTGTCTTGAGGCCCTTTTGGGTTGTATCACGCTCATCAATGTTAGTGCCAACGCTGACCTTAATACCAACGTCGCATTGGATATATTGTTGGCTCCTGAAGATATTGCCAATGGACTTCTCCACCTTGCATTTGTCTATGCTTCCATATACGTGAACAGTCATTTCGAGACTAAGCTCCAAGACTCTTACATCTCATCAAAATGTTCCAATCTGATGAATACGCTGCTCAGAACAGCCATTGATACAATAAAAGATAACGGTACAGAGAAAACGGACTTTGCCAAGCTCAGATCGTTGTCCGGTTTGTTCTCCAGCAACAACGATAACTTCTTGGGTGTCCTTATGACACCAAACATTCCAACAGAAATCTCTCAACAGGCTGTAGAGTCTACACGGTTGTTGAACGAACTTCGTGAACGTTGATTGATATCTATATATAGTAAAACTAATGTACAATATGC
Source organism: Xiuguozyma insectalens (assembly GCA_030574155.1). Taxonomy (NCBI): domain Eukaryota; kingdom Fungi; phylum Ascomycota; class Pichiomycetes; order Pichiales; family Pichiaceae; genus Xiuguozyma; species Xiuguozyma insectalens. Next base: position 304,497 of record JAJMEL010000004.1, on the reverse strand, counting down.
TATGGCTTTCTTTTGAAGAACTGAACCACTTTATGAGCGGCTGCTTTACCAATCAGCTCTGTCAAATCGGTCTCAGTCATCTTACTGAGCTCGCTGACATTCTTAACCTTCGATATTATAAGGTGGTAGTTCACAGAATCAATTCCCGGAATGTTCTGAATCATATCTATAGAGGCATCATTGAACATTGTCTCTTTATCAAAGTTAGGGTCAAGTCCAGCTTGAACTGCAGTCGAAACATCCGGCTCATCTTGGTTGGCCTTAAGTTCTTTGAAGATACGAGCAGTTTCAAATGGAGAACTAGACCAGATGATTCGTAGTGCCGGGAACGCAGTGACCAAAACCATCAATTTCAATTGAAGGTCTTTTTGTGCAAAGGAGGAATCAGATGATGCCGGCATCATCACTCCATTCTTAAATGTATTGAAAGGTTGCATGGAGAAAGACTTACCTTCTTCGAATTCAATAAGAAGAGCCGGCCTCTTATAGTACCGGAACATCTGTTCGCATTGCTTGTAAAGATGACCAGTCTTCAACGAGTTGACCAAATCAGGAATGGATTTCCTCTCCACACAAATATCCGGAGATAAAATATAGTCACCAACAGTTAACATACAGGGAATCACTTCAAGACCAGCCAAATGACACAGGAATGGCAGATGTGATCTGAATTCTCTCATATCCACAATAACTCTGACTTTAGGAATGGCAGCAAGACCACCACCAGCAATTCTGGTGTTTGTGACCGGGTCAGGCGCAAACTTGGCCATTTCATCTTCATCAGTGACAAATGTCTTCGGCATATTAGCCTTCTCACGGATAAGTTTGGTGAACGAATCCTTTTCACTCTTGATATCAGTAAGATACCGTTGCTCTTCAATGGAGCTTCCATAGTACATGAAATAACATCTTGCGCGGCGATCTTTGTGAGGCGCTTGATATAATTCGACTTTACGAATGAATGCCAAGTCAGGCTGGTAGAGGATGATGGTAGAAGGCATCAATTCATCAAGAAGAAGACTGCTTGATTTCGAATCAAACGATTCAATGACGATCTGAGTACCACGATTCAAATATGAATACACTTTGGAATCATCAAAGTCAGGATCTGGATTGTCTAGATCATCTTCTAACTGTTGAATATCAATCGTATTCTCATCGACATCATTTGAATCTAAATCTTTATTTAGAAGTCGATCATGTTCGGCAATAATCGAGCCCCCTCGAGTTCTACGACGCTTGGTAGAAGGCTGATGTCCCCTCAAGAAGGTTTTAGAGATGCGTAGTTGCTCATCTTCTTGGTCATTATCTTGAACTTCCGATTTTGCAGCCGCTTCCGCCTTTTCTAGATCGCGTTGAATCTTAAGACCGCTTAAACCAGAACCACTTTTCCAGTAGTAGTAGTTACGGAGACTGCGAAGCATCATCTTACGGCCACTGTAAACTTTCTTACCGTTATCCAAAACGAATTCTTCACAAGTTTCTAGGTATTCACGGATCTGACGAGCTGTGTGGTAATCAGAACACATGATAAGAACAGGACCGTCATCAGGAGAAGGGTCAACATCATTCAGGATCATCGCTAACTGCTCTAATTTAGGCTGTTCTTCAAGCAAGGAAGTGGTTTCATCGACTTTCTCAAAGACTCGAGCCTTAGCACATGCGATCATTGTCATCGATTCATCAAGCATAAGCCAGGTAGCCGACCGCTTATTTGAATTGGTGATCGATGGTTTATTTGCTTCCACAATGAGACTGAGCTCACGATAGAATTCAACAGAATCATACTCAAGAAGATGGTTCAGTATATTGATGAGAACACCTAGATCAAATACGACTTGACGGGAAGTATACGAAACTCTATGCCAAACAGGATCCATTGCGATCCTGATTCGTCTCATGAAACCATCATCAAGAGCATTCTTTCCAATCCAGTACTCTGTCGCAATATCGGGATTATTGCGCCTGAGTTCACTGACAAGGGCATCTATCATGGCCAAGAGTGCGTTTTGAATTTTAGTGGTGTAATTTGTGAGTTGAACACGGACTTCAGTGACGGAGTTATCTTTGCGTTTAGATCTGAGCGAACTAGTGACATCGACATGGAATCTGGGCCATAAAAATGACTTGGACAGTTTCAAGAATCGAAGTCTGGTTGACAATGGTTGGAATCCAACGGATAATCGGTCAGGGTCTTCACTAACGGCTTTGATGAACCCCCATTTATTCTTTCTTCTGTATAGATTGACGACGAAACGGTCATTAGAGTAGTCATTCATATGTTCAGCATGTAGAATAACGAGGCCGGTAACACAGGATGGATCTAGCACCTCTGCGAGAAAGTCTGTGACCAGGATACGATTAGAGACGGAGACTATACCGCCCTTGGAATAAATGGATCGCCGTTTATCAGCAGTAGTGGCTTCACCTGGACCTATAATGGTGAACGAAGAAGATGAACCTTCTTCAAGCCATTTCAATTCCATCATTTGTTCACCGAGGATGTAGTTTTCGTACGGATCGGCGTTGATGAGTAGGATCAAGGACCGTTTAGTTGAATTGGCAGATGAGGTGGAGATGCCGAGAAGATGAACCAAATTGGCAACGATTAGGTGCAGTCCAAGGCCTTTTCCAAGGATTAGCAGTCCATCATCGGACAGCATTTGTTGAATGATCTCTTGTTGGTACGGTAAGCTTGTTGAGATGGCGTGGACAGACATGGTGAAGGTCGGTTGGTGGATTTGAATCCCTTGGATCAGATGTAAGTAGATATGGGTTCAGAGGGGTGGAAGGAAGGCACAGAGAGAGGATTCAAATGATATCAGGCCAGATTAGATGATTTAGAGCACTAATTAGGAGCCAAGAGCGGTTTAATAAGCGGCTTGTAGCATCTAACTGCAGAACTTCGATGTCTTCCAGGAAGAAGAAGTGATGGTTAGGGGCGAGGAATCTATTATGGGGGGAGGGAGATTTATGGGGTGGGTCAGAAATTGCGGGGGGATGTCCCGCGGCGCAGGATTACCCGATTAGGAAGTCTGACTGGGATTCGATGAGTCAGATGGGTTGACGAAACGAACCAGATGGGGAGTATTTCGAACCAAAGAGGCTGCAATTGGAACATAGAAGCACATATCACTCCAGAAAACCTCCAAGATCTATGAAAATACCCGCCAAAGTACCCTAAAGTGTAACCTTGTCCACCATTCTCCGCTGCTCCCACCACCCCCGCCCCACCCCGTATATTTCAACTACTCCCCTCCAAAGTTTTCAACCTCGTTTATATCACTTGCTTCTTTCTGAACATATTCAATGTCGCAAAGAATTACAGACAAGATCAACTCGTTGGAGTCTAAAGAGCCATTCTTTTCTCTTGAATTCTTCCCTCCGAAGACTTCCAACGGTACTCGTAACCTGTATGCACGTTTGGGCCGGATGTCGCTGATGGGACCTCTCTTCGTGACGGTGACTTGGGGTGCTGGTGGATCCACAGCTGGAAAGACCGAAGATCTCGCAACAACGACACAGAACGAGCTGGATCTCACTACGTGTATGCATCTGACGTGTACAAACACCACAAAGGAGACCATTGACAAGGCCTTGGAGACTGCAAAGAAGAACGGTATCAAAAACATCTTGGCATTGAGAGGAGATCCACAGAGAGACACTTCTGTGAGTCATGGAATGGGCGATTTCCACTACGCAATCGACCTTATCAAATACATCAGAGAGAAATACGGCGACTATTTCTGTATTGGTGTTGCCGGATACCCAGAGGGCCACGCCGATGGTGCTTACGACCAAGGCCAAGATCCAAAGAAAGATATGCCATACCTCGTGGACAAGATTAATGCCGGTGCCGATTTCGTCATCACCCAGCTCTTTTTCGATGTCGACAAGTTCCTTTCATTTGAGAAGCTGTTGCGTGCTCAATCGAACCTTAAAAATAAGGACATTACCGTCATCCCAGGTCTGATGCCAATCAATAGTTACGGCGTCTTCCAACGTGCCACCAAGTTATCTCACGCGACTATTCCTGAAAAGATCTTGGAGAGATTCCCTGAAGAGATCCAGGCAGATGACAGTAAAGTGAAGCAGATCGGTGTCGAGGTGCTCACAGAGATGATCCAAGAGATTCACGACCGGACCGGTGGACGTATTCGTGGTTACCACTTCTATACATTGAACTTGGAGAAGAGTATTGCACAGATCGTGACACAATCTCCTGTTTTGTCATCCGTTGTCTCAAAACGTGAAAAGGAACTCGAAGATGCCGCCGATACTTCTTCTGACGACGATATAGACGAGGCAGTCACCACTGCCAAGCGGGCAGCATACAGAGACCGGTTTAAGACTTCTAACCAGATTATCGTGGAAGGTGCCACTAAAAGCGCCAGCAGAATCAGTTTCGGTAGCACTGCCGCTATTAAGAAGGGAGGTGAAGCATTGCGTAGAAGATCTTCATCGTCTCAATTCAAAAAGATCATGTCAATCTCTTCTGGTCAAGGAACCATGGGTAAAGATGCCACCTGGGATGATTTCCCTAATGGACGTTTCGGTGATACCAGATCGCCTGCATACGGTGCCTCAGCAGTCTCTGGTTATGGTCCATCTTTGAAAGTCACATCTGCTAGAGCTAACGAGCTTTGGGGACAGCCAAAGACTTTAAATGACATCTCGAAGATCTTTGTCGGATATTTATCGAAGAGAATCGAGTCGATTCCATGGAACGAGCTGAGTATCAACGCAGAAACTGCCATGATTCAAGAGGAACTGATCAACTTGAACTTACAACATCGGTTCACACTGTCTTCCCAACCTGCTACTAACGGATCGAAATCTACAGATAAGATCTTCGGATGGGGTCCATCGCACGGTTACGTCTACCAAAAGGCATACGTCGAGATGTTTGTGTCTAAAGAGGACTGGCAGAAGAAGTTGTTACCTAAATTGACAGGAAACTCGGAAGTTAGCTGGTACGTTGGAGACAGCAAGGGCTACTTTGCTTCCTCATTGAAGTGCCAAGAGTCGAATTGTGTTACATGGGGTGTTTTCCCAGATAAGCAGATCATCCAAACGACGATCATTGGAGAAGACTCGTTTAAGGCATGGAAAGATGAAGGATTTGAGATCTGGAAAGAGTGGATGTTGTTGTATCCAAAGGGAAGTGACAGTGCCAACTTGATCCAAAGCATCCTAGACAACTACTACCTGACTACGATTGTCCACCACAAGTATCCAGTCGAGGAAGGATTGTGGGAGTTCCTCGAGTAACGATAGGTATATACAGTATATACATATAGATATATGACTAACCAAGTGTACGAACATATTGGTTTTCGAGCCCAATGCAATTGAATGTAACTTTACCACCACTGACCAGCAGCTTGGTGCCCAGTTTGATCGGATCTAAGCTTCCTCTACGGCTGAGGACTTTCAAAGGCTCCACCTCGTAACCGTAGCATAGCGTACCAGCACTATCTCTTAGGGTCAACCGATACAGTCCTCTACCGTACCCATTGACGGGTCCATGGCCGCCGTTGGATTCAGAAGACTGCTCTGATTCAACATCCACAGAGCTCACCATTTTGCGGTGCTGTCTTCGGTCTGCAAACGCCTTGTTTTGATCCTGTTGTTCCTGCCGTATCTCTCTCAGTTCTAGCTCAGACTTGGTCACGTCTCTGACCTCGACGACCTCGAACTCGATTGGCTGGCCGATCGACCAACTCTCAGTCGGATCTCGCATTATGAACGGCATAGCCAGCAATTCGTCGGCCTCCCAGAACCTTTCTCAGAAAGAAAAAGTGATGACTTCAGGGAAAAGATTGAAATCCTTGGAAAGTTTCCTTTAAATCCTGGCATGGCCCCTGAAATTTCTCCCTCCTAAACACCACACACTTCTTCTTGGACATGCCTAAATTAGAACAGTGGGAGATCAAGAAGTACTGGCAGATCTTCTGTGGGTTGCACCCAGAGGATAACAAGCTCAGTGAGGAGCAATTGGGGTCTGTTTTCAAGAATTCCCGGCTCGGACAGGACGAAATCAACAAAGTTTGGGACTTGGCTGATATCGACGAAGACGACCATTTGGACTTTGAGGAGTTTTGTATTGCTATGAGGTTGATATTCGACAGGGTTAACAACAACATTATGAAGATTCCAGATACTTTACCACCTTGGTTGATTCCTGGAGATAAGAGAGAACTGGTTGCTGCCAAAGAGGAGGCAGAGGGTCGTAAAGATGTGTCTGATTCTTCCGACGATGAAGACTACAGGTTGAGTGACGACTTTGACTGGTACATTTCGCCAACCGACAAGACCTCGTACGATGCAGTTTATCAGTCTGCATGTGATCAGTATGGACGGATCGGTTTCGATTCACTGCAAGGGTTGTACGACAGTTTGAAAGGAGTTCCTCAGACCGATATCTCGTCGGCATGGAACCTGGTGAACCCACGGCAGGAGAAGACCATTGACCATGATCAGTGCATGGTCTACCTGCATATGTTGAACCAAAGATCGAACGGCAAGAGAATGCCACGGTCGGTTCCTGCTTCTCTGAGAGCTACGTTCATGAAGGAAGAACCATCGTTTGACCCATCTTCTCATCAAGGTGACGTGAAAACGATCAAATCTACAAGTGGTAATGGTGATAAGGGTGGATTCTCTTCATACTTGAAGCAGCAGGGACTTTCCAAGACTCAAGGAGCAGATGACGATCTTGAAGATGCGTCTGGAGATTGGGAAGAGGTCAAATTGAAGCGCAGATTGGCCGAGCTAGATAAGAAGCTGGACGAGGCACAGGCTGCCAAGGACGGTAAAGGATCACTTCATGTTACACGGTATGAGTTTGAGCAGCTGTTGAAGTATAAGGAGGAGGAACTGAAGAACCTGGGCAAGCAGGTGGATCTTCAGAGAGTCAAAGGAGACGTTGCCGAAGTTGAAGCTCAAGTTGTTCAATTGAAAGGGTTCTTGGAGAGCGAACAGGCTGACCTGGCGTCTCTGAGAAAGGAGTTGTCGAGTGAGGTACAATCGATGGTGCGCTAGGCTCAAAATATTACTGCTACTATGTGATAATCGTAATAAATAGTAATAAATATATACCGCTACTTCTTCTTAGGGTCCTTTGGATCCTCTTCTTCGATGACAGGCTTTGGAAGTTTGAAGTCAGCAGGGGTTTGATCGACACCGTCACCGGCCTGGTCCCAAACGGAGCCACCAACAGAGAAGTTTCTCCAAGCTTGAGTCATTTCGAGAGGTTCATAGACGACACGTCTCTTTTCAGCGTCGTAACGAACCTCGGTATAACCAGTAGTTGGGAAATCCTTTCTGAGTGGGTAACCTTCGAAACCATAGTCGGTCATGATTCTACGAAGGTCAGGATGTCCTTCAAAGAAGATTCCATACATATCGTAGGTTTCACGTTCGAACCAGTTGGTACCAGGGAAGAGGGTAACGAGAGAAGGAACAGGACTAACCTCGGATGCATAAGTCTTGACACGGATTCTGGAGTTGAATCTAACACTGAGGAGATCATACAACAAGTCGAATCTGTTGGTTCTAGTTGGGTAGTCGGCTGCTGTAACATCCATACATGCCTTGAACTGGCAAGGAGTATGGTCTCTTAAAAAGAGTGACACTTTGGTCAAACTGGATGGCGCAACGTATATGGTCAACTCGTCCTTGTAAACACTGAACTGTTGAATGAATTTAGGCAAACATCCTGTCAGATAACGTCCAAACTTGTGAAGCTCTTCAACTTGTTCAGCATACTTATCGTTTGGATTAACAATAGGATGGTTCAACTCTCCAACTTCCTCTCTTGGCAAGCTTCTTGGATTAGGCAGGTCTTCAAACGTTGGTGTCTTACCCTTCTTCGATGCAAATCCATCATTCCAACTTCTGTAAAGCTTCTCTTCCACTCCGCTTGGATTAGCATAGTCTGGATGAGATCCAACACTCGAAACGGCCTCTTTCACACCAGAGGCTTCGCTCGTTGATGCAACGGCCTCCTTGACCGCCTTCTGCGCAACAGAACGGCTACTGTGGATCAACCGTCTCCCTGAACGGCCCACTTGGTACATTCTTGAGTACATGGCTTAACAAGTGAAGGTTTTTTTTTTTGAGGGAAGAAAGTGTATTTAAATGAGGGGGAGCCAATGAAAATGTTGTGATTGAAATGCTTACGTAAATGGGGGTAAAGGGTGTATTGGTGAAGGCAGTGTGCTTAAGTGATTAATTACGTAAAGGTATTTGGGATTCTTGCGATCAGCTCTCCATTCCCAACTCAAAGTACGCCTGGCGGCACGTGCATCCGAGGTGCCTCAGTGAGCGAGAGTTGTCGTCCAGTGTCTGCTCGCAACCGGTGAGTATGCTGGTCTGGTACGGAGAGATCACATGGAGCGGGAACGCAGTCATGGCAAGGAGGCACTCTAGCACCTGGTGTTTGACCTGGCGACTGCCATTGAGTCCCTGTGTCTGCAAGATCTGCAGCAGTTTTGGAACAAGCGTGTTGAGGTGGCTCTTCACCAGCTCCGGTGTCTCCTCAATAGCGATATCCAGGATCGTCAGTGCAGCAGACACAACCATCTCCGATTTCCTATCCAGTGCAATCAAAACGACAGGCATGACCTGATTCAGGTGCGGACTGATGATCTGCTTGTCACAGTTCTTCACAATCACTGAGATACTCAGCAGGTAATTCTTGCTGTTGAATCCAGACTCTCGGAACTTCGAAACAAGCACTGGCAACACCAAGTCCACAAACTTCTGCTTCCATAGAGCCCGGATGTTCACGTTGAATGTCGTCTTCTTACCAAACATCCCTGGCCGTTCACACTTCACGTAGCATTCCGCCTCTGTGCCGATGATATCGAAACATTTTGCAACCAGCACTGACACCAATCCCTTGCTGTCCAGCAAACCAATCAAGTAGTCCACCAGTGATGAAGCCATTGGATCGTTCTTCAATACCAGAGCCTTCACTATCCATGTGTACACCTCCAATGGCTTTGCTATCGTTGCCAGCTTGACATCTTTGGAATGTTCGTTAGCTCCTGAGATCGTCTCTTTCATCTCGTCCATTTTCTGTTTAAGGTAGTCACTATTGACGTCCCACTTGTTCACAACCACGGAAATCGATTCCAGGATCGCCTCTCTGTTGCCCAGCGCCAAATCGTCCACGATAAGATTCTCAGCAGAGTCTATAAACTTACTAACGTTCCATGGAAGCTTTGTTTGCTTGAATGACACCGTAGCACACAGAACGCAAAAGATCGGCCAAAGTTCCAACTGTGATCCAAATATATTCACTGGCTGGTCCAACGATTTATGAACCAGACTGTTACTAGTCGACTTACCGCTGAACAGTTCAAATGCATCATCAAGAACCTTTTGATGATACGATAGATCACACTCAGCTAAGATAGACCGAACAATCCGGCCAGAGTAGTCGGCTGCAAGGAAGTCCTGGTAGATCGGTGACTGCTTCAATGACAGGTTCGTAATAGCGAGCCAGAGGAACCTTGGAAGGAATTTTTGAACATAGTCATTGGTCGAATCCGCCGTCTTCAGCTTCGCAACCGTCCTGGATATAGACAGCAGCAGAAGACGTGCGTAGTGTACATCATTCAATTGCAAGACCGATTCTAATTTGCTCAACAATCTCACCAGCACGGCGCTAATTACTTGATTTGATTCAGAGATCGTGAGCAAAATGTCCAATACTTTCTCCTTTGGCATCGATTTCTCTTCAATGGAATCATCTGGCAACATGACCAACAGCCTTGGCACAGTGTATTCCAAGATAATGCTAGAATGATCATGAGAAACCACAGTCAATGCTTTCAAGGCATGATCAAATGTGTTTGGATCATCATTTCCAAGAAGTATATCGTCGAGCATCTCAACTATCAGTTCAGCCTCCTGTGGCTCCAACAATGAGTTCAGTTTGAAGAGTTTGGTGATCAATGTGATGGCAAGGCAACGAAGGTTGACTTCCACAGAAGATGTAGAAAGTAATGCTCTCGAAATGATCATGGTGATATCGTCTTTGAATTGGAAGATCGGATTCGAAGGAACCACGGCATTCTTCTGTTCATTGAACAGCTTGTAGTAACTGTCCAAGATGAACGATATACTGCTGAGCAAGATACGTTGATCGCGAACACTCAGCTCTTCTGGTTTCTCCTTGGACGACTTTAGTAGAGATTGCAAAGTCTTTGGAAGCAAGAGGTTGTATGAGTTCAACTGGGCGCCGAGAATGACAGAGATAATCACCGAGGACTGACGAATCTTCGTACTTTGCAAGTCGGACAAGTATTCAGTAAGAGAATCAAGAACGACCATCAAGTAGTCTCCATATCCAGTCTGTTCACTTGGTTTGGTGTATTTAGCAGAAAGAGATTCGAAAATATGCAATGTGACAGCAACAGTACGCTCATCCTCACTCTCTGCATTGTCATAGTAGTTGTAGATCTCTGGAATAGTCTCGGCAGAGGCCAGTTCTCTGTGCAAGATCTCGAACTTCAGTGAATTCCAAAGAGATAGCCAATACTCTTCGATGGTGGTGTTGGAATAGGAGTCTATGCATTGATGGAGGGTCAACAGAACGTCCATTTTAACGGTTGGAGACGTTGTGGCAAGCTTTTCCACAAGGTTTGGAATAGAGTCTTTAGCGTAGAGGTCATTAGAAGCCAAGCATTCACGCAGTGCCAATTTAAGATCGTCTCCAGTGACGTTGTATGGATTGTTAGCAGGTGCTCTGAAAGACACTGGGAAGTAGCAGAAGACGCAATCAAACAACTCCTGCTCCTTCTTCGAGATATCAAATGTCTGTGAGATCTTTGTGTTCAATTTGAAAGAAGCCATCAGGTTCTTTGGATCTTTCTCACCGGTGGTGATTCTAATGAAGGTTTCAATGTATAGATCTGCCAAGTTGGCAACCAGTGGCTGCTCATATTCAGTCAGGATATCATCCATAAGCACAAATGCTTGGTATCGAGTGGATGCGAGCCTCCCCACAGGGTTGTATCCCTCTTGTAAAGCCTCCAACAACTCCTTCAATTGCTGCTGCGAGAACTGGTCCGCTTTAATCAAGGCATCAAAACCTTTCAAGGACTCCTCGACGCACGCAGAATCCTCCATTCGAGCAATAAAGAACTTCAACAACACAGATATGTCCTTTAGAGACAATATCCGGGACTTTAATCGGCCTATAACGATACCTAGAAGCAACAGAGCTCTGGCCCGGATGGTATCGTTCTCATCTGTAAGGTACGATCCAAGGCACTGGATGAAGTCAAGGAGAGTCAACTCACGAGCCTCGATAGACAGAATGAGATCTTCGACGGAACTGGATGCAGATTGGTCGCCACTGGCAACCATAAATTGGTTGACGAGTCCTTTGTGAAGAAGAGGCATGTGGTGCTTAGGAGGGGGAAGAGATTTTTTAGGGACTAAATCTGGTTAAGCAGGGAAGTCGAGGGTTGGCAGGGTTGGGTATGTTTATGTCTATTATATCTATATTGGAGTCTACAAGATGTGCGTGTGTTCAGTCATTGCAGTGATGGTTCACTCTAAATCCTCAAACAGGGCGATTCCGTTGTTCATGTTGGACTCGTTTGGATTGGATTTCTTTTTGGACCGCTTGACACGCTTAGGAGGAGGAGCAGGAGAAGATGATGAGTCGGAGTCGGAGTCGGAGTTCGAATCAGAGTCCGAATCAGAGCTATCGAGGTCTTCGCTATCGCTAAGATCGTCATCTTCCTCGTCCCATATATACAAGCTGTCCAGACCCTGCGTCACCAACCGATACTCAAAGTCCATATCGAGCCGCTCAACACCATCACTAGAATGCTCGGCAGCAACAAACTGGCGCCCGTTGTGTCCATCTATCTTGACAGCGGTACCACTGCTCAAACCGGCCCACACCGAAGTCTTATCCATGGCACTTATCATGCAACTAACAGTCTCTTCCTCTTGAATCTTAAGCCGTGACACTTGGTCTTCCCATTCATTATATTTAGGCTTCCATATAGTCACTGGTCCAGCACCCATACCACACAACAGTGTTGTTGGAGACTCTCTGTCGATCCATGTTCCACAGATGATCTCATCTTCCTGATCTTCACTCTTATGAAGCAAGTCAGTCTTCCGGAAGTCCCAGTTGGCGACTGTAGTGGCACCACCACTGACAAACTGGTAGTCAGACTTTGGCGTGTAGTCAACCACAAATGAGACCATATCATCGTGTACTTTCGACAGCTTGTACACTTGTTTCATCGTTCTAGTATCGAAACACTTGATAGTACCACCGTCGTCACCGACAATCAAGTATGGTTTATTAGGGGCAACGCAGAGGGTCGAGATCGTCTCTGAACCATCTTCAAACGTGGCCTTTGACACCACTTTACCTGTCTCTGCATCTGCTTGCTTGATCACTCCTTCTTTACCCGCAGAATACAGATTGGATCCCTTCGAATCGAAAACGAGGTCTCTGCAGCTGTCCTTATGACGTTTAGTGGACCAACCGACTGTAACCGAGTCCTCAGTATCTTCCAAATCTGGCTTTCTACCGATAACGTCCACTATGGGCCATGGAGGCAGGTCTGGGTGGTCTGCAGGTGTCAGTTTAGTGTTAGAATCGACCAATTCTTGGAGCTGAGCCGGTTTGTATCTGTAGAGGATGACGTTACCTGTGGCTGAACCCGTTGCAAAGACGGGTTCTGATGGGTGGCATGAGCTCGCAAAGATGGGGTCTGTGGTTGAGTGTTGGATTTGAAGCAGTTTACGCATGGCAGGGAAGGAGAAGCAAGGAAGAAGAAGTGGTGCTTAGGGAGGAGAGTTTGGAAATCCTGTGAAGTGAAAAATTCAGGGTGTAAGTAGTAGCGAGGAGGAGGAGGAGGAGGAAGAAGAGGAGGAGGAAGGTGGAGAAAGGAGGAGAGCGTGAGGTTAAACGCACTGAGAGGTAGCATGTGAAGGACAGAACAGAGTTGAACGTGCTAGATGAAGCATAATCACTCCAAGCTACAATGCCATGAATAATCGCTAATTGATAGTTATATAGTGAGACATCACTGCCTGCGTATTACTAGGTGCTTGCGGTGAGTTTGAACAGAGAAGCAGCGAACTGCAAATGGATTTGAAGCAAACTATGGCAAGGGATGTTGGATCGAGATCAGATAGGTCAGGTGGATCAAGTGGATCAGGTGGATCAAGTGGATCAGGTGGATCACAGTATATCACAGTTGATGACTGTGGATCACAGAAATCGTCGGAGATCACTCACTAAGCGTGAGCCAGCGGCTTCATTTCATAGGCAGTCGGCGGTCATAGTTAGTAGGTTGGCAGTCGTTTCTGAGTGTCCTGAGGGGCTACAGCCCTGTCGGCATAGCTTGCAGATGGCTGAGAAGTGGCGCCAGCCACTCTCTTTGATTCGGGCCTTACAAAACAACACACTTCTTCTTCTTCTCCTTCTTCTCCTTGGTCTGTAAAGCGGCACGAGTAGCAGCCTCAAAGACCTCCCTAACACCTTGATTCATCTTGGCAGAACATTCCATGTACTGAAGTGCCTTGATCTTATCGGCAACTTCCTGACCTTCGGCGCTAGTAACAGGACGTTGACCAACTTTAGCCAATTCTTCGATGATCCTTCCATCGTTTCTTAAATCGATCTTACAACCAACCAAAATGATTGGAACTCCCTGACAGAAATGCAACACTTCACTGATCCATTTTTCTTCAACATTCTCCAATGTATCTGGAGCAGAAACACTGAAACAGATCAAGATAACATTGGAATCTGGGTAAGACAATGGTCTTAAACGATCATAATCCTCTTGTCCAGCAGTATCCCAAAGTGCCAACTCGATTCTACGTCCATCAACTTCAACATCAGCAACGTAGTTCTCAAAGACGGTTGGAACATACAACTCTGGGAAGGCTCCTTTACTGAAAACGATCAACAGACAGGTCTTACCACAGGCTCCATCACCCACAATCACAAGCTTCTTGCGGATCTTTGGAATTTGTGTTGATGACATCTTCTTAATTTAACAATTGTGTTTCAACTCTCTTCTTCCTGAGTGATGACAACAGGGGAACAAATTTTTTAAAGGGGGGAGTGAGGAGGGAAGTGAGGGAAGTGAGGGAAAGTGCGGGAAAGAGAGGAGGGTAAGGGCGGGAAAGTAGGCGGTGGAGGCGGCGGTAATTGCGGGAAGTAGATAGTTCCTACCGGGTGGATAAGGGGTGACTATGGTGAGACTACGGGGGACTCTAAGGGATGGACCATGCTTCATATGGCTATGGTGAATGGTATGAGGGGATGGTAGGCTTACAGAATCCTTCCTCCTCCCCTTCTCTTCCTCCCCTTCCTCTCTCCCCTTCCTCTCTCCCTCCCATTGATCTCCGCTGCTCCTCCTGAAATTTCACTTCCCCAGACGCGCCAAATGGCAGATGAAAGTCCCTGAACAGCAACCAAGTCAGTCTCCCATACTCACCGTCTCCGAACGCATCCGATCATTCCACCTCGATCCATCTGGTCCTTACATCGGACTTGCGGCCTACACCCGCCTTGCCTCTCCCTCCCTCACTCCATCCTACCTCCCGCTACCTCCCAATTTCAGTCCCTCCTATCTAAAAATAGAAACCCCTGCTCTGCCTACCTCGCGGCTCAGGGACTCAAAATCTCGGAGTCACCTCCGCTACTACCTATATATACTCTTCCCGGATATTCATTATATATAAAGGGTTATGTCGCTCAAAACCGGCTCACTACCGCACACCTTCGGTCACTTTCACCTCAGTGTATTTACCAACCTGGTGGATCCCGCACTCGGTCTTCGCTTGACCTCTCCATCTGCCACTTCTTTCATCTTCACCTTCCTTCACAGGACTAGTAGAATGCCAGTCTCCAACACTCTTATATCCAAGATCCAAGAGACTGTTGTACGGAATCTCATGCTCCTTCCTGTATTTGTCAACGTCTTCAAACTTCCAATTCACTAGTGGATTGATCTTCACCACTCCATCCTCATCAACTTCAACCACTGGAAGCTCCGATCTAGACGCTCCCTGTGATCTTCTCCGACCAGTGAAAACTGCCTCAATACCTAACTCCTTGTATGCGCGCTCCAATGGCTCCACTTTGGCCAAGTAGTCGTATTTCAACTGATCCTTCTCCCAAAGCTCATCTCCATACTTGGCTTTGAACTGCTCCTCGCTCTCACATCCATTAGGTTTATAAATATGTAACTTGGCATCTGGATACTTCTGACCGACTTTCTCAACCAGCTCCAGTGTCTGTGGGAAATGGTACAACGTGTCGATAAACACCAGATCCACTCCGTTTGCCCCATGGCCACCAAGCTTACTAACCATGTCCAGAATACACAGTCCACTCAGTCCAAACGCTGTCGTTTGATACAGTCCTGGAAACGTCTCGATCGACCACTTGATGATCTCTAGTGGCTGTAAACTGGAAAGTTTCTGGTTCCACTCGTCTAATTCCTCTTGTGTTGGATTCATTATCAAATGAAGCTCTGATGAAAGATCGGAGTGAAAAATTCAGGGTGAAAAATTCAAAGTGTGGCGGTCAATCTTGCAAATCAAGACAGTCGATCGACCAAATTTAACGTCGATCGTCTCTCTCTCGTCTCTCCCCTCTAAAATTCTTCAACTCTCCCTTCTTCCTCTCTCCTATCCACTACTGGCTTGTTCCCGGATGACCACCGAATACGCACATTCAGACCCAAACTCACCCCTTGGAACCCTCCAATCGGAACTCTCAGACATCATAGAGACCTTTGTGCACCTCGGAGTCCAAGTTCACGACTTCCAAGGCACCGATGAGGCAAAGCTTGGTCTCGCCAACAATATCAACCGAGTTATCGAAGACTTGAAGAAACTGAGTAGCCAGGACAAGGTTAAAGACATTACAATCCCCGTGGATATCATCAACTATGTGGAAGACGGCCGAAACCCAGATATCTACACAAGAGAGTTCATCGAAGTGGTTCGTAAACTCAACCAGTACCTCAACGGTAAATCGTTGGCTTTCCAACGGTACAGAGACGTGTTAGCTGCCTCAATTGAGCAGGAATTCCCAGAACTTTCCGATTCCGTTGCACAAATCAAGGCAGCTACGCAGCCTTAACGATTTCGCTACCGAATCCCTAATGCACTTCCCCTCAATTCGGTTCTCTAATGCGTTCCCACCGTTTTATCCCAATCCGGTATATGGTAAACATTTGGAATTTATAGCTTGAAATTTGATCATCTCAGCTAGTTTCAAATTCATTCCCATAACCACCACCAACAATGCTTGGAAGAAAGCAATCAAGACTAGATCTAATCAAGAACAACCATCTCACATCGTTCCCGCTTGTTCATCCCGGGAAGCAGCCCCTTGCAAACGCTCCGTCCTCCCCTTCAAGAATCGTCTCAACTTGCTCTGTCTCGGATGAACCGCTCGCTCTCATAGAAGACTACGTCCAGACCAAAGGACCTCGCAAAAGCGTCTCCGTCATGGACTTCAAAGCCTCTAAACATGCCGAAGATCGCAATTGTGCCAGCCATCAGACCGATTCAGAAGAACCCTATATCCAATCCGCTCCACACAGCCTACACTACTGCGTTATCTGTGAAAAACCACTCTACGAGCTCAGCAGTCTGATTCCAGACCAACGATACCGCGAGATCGTCTGCTGTGATTGCTTCGAGGACTACGAGAACATGTGGGCATCTCTGAATGTTCCTTCCTGTCTCATCAGACGGCTGCGTGAGATCAAACGTCGCGATGACCGTCTTCGCTCACTCTTTCAGCCGCAAACCTCAAAAGACACTCCACCTCTATCCCCAGACCTGGCCCACCGCCACTCAAAGCTGGTATGGTGATCCCAACTACTACACGCCGGTCTACTTTACTCTACTCTACTCCTTCGCTTCCTTTCGCTTATGTATTATGATATCATTTAATCAACTATTCAAACCATTCACCACAGTCCCTCCTGCTCCACTCCCAAAATAGTTAAATCACCAAATCTGAAACTTTACAATTTTTCCCTCCTTTAAACCACTACTTATTTTGCTCAAAGATGCCGAATGGGAGCCTTTTAACGAAGCTGGGTGCCATTTTCTCTGGTAAACGTGCTGATCATGCTCCTCAAAGTCCTTCGGTGCAGCCTCAGCGAGAACGAAGCATTGTCCATACCCCTGCAGCTGCAAACCTGTCCTCACTGGACCCGGTCAACATCTCCAACGTCTCCATGTCCAGAAAGAACCCAAACGACACACTGGCGGAGTTCTTTGCCAAGAAGGGTGACAAGCCATTGAGTGAAATCGAGGTCGAAGGTGTTTTGTCTCTAATTAATAGAACCACACAGGCAGGAGACGACAGTGAGATCTTCCCTAACAGGACCACTGCATACGCTGCCGATGAAACTACAACGACGAACTACGATGCAAGCAGGAATACCTCTGTGATTCACGGCTATAACTCTACAATCGGTGATTCGGCTGTTCTGAGACCTTCTGGAGTCGGTGTTAGGGTCCGTAGAATCACCTATCGTCCTAGAAGCAGAATAATACGGCGTCAATCGAAGCTGGATGGTGCTAAGACGGCTGCAACTCCGTCTGTTGCCGCAGGAAACACTACCATTGTGAAACCAGTGGCTTCTAATGCATCTAAGAAGACCAAGTCGAAGGTCACAAAGCCCCAAAAGAAGCTCAGCAAGACTGCAGAGAGTTTGCAAAGGATATTGGACGGGAAATCCGCCAAGCCGGAGCCCGCCAAGGCTACCAAGAAACAGGTTTCGGCAAAAGAAGTCAAGATTAAGAATGGCAAGCCCAAATTTGAACTCAAGACTAATAAGGTTGAAACTAGCTCCACAATCCAGCCTCCGACGCAGCCAAAACCAGCCAAACCTTCATCAATACCTGACTTCAAACCATCTTTCCCAGAATCGGCCGTCCCTACTGCATTCACATTCAAGCCTGTTGCCAACAAACCGCCTGTTGGTACATTTGGATCCAAGGCTGAGCCAATCCAGATTGATGATGAACCAGAGAAGCCAACCAATTCGTTTAAATTCACCAGCTCTTTCAAGCCTAAGGAGCTAGGAAAACTAGAGCAGCCAACGCAGTTTGAGAAGCCAAAGCAGTTCGAGAAGCCAAAGCAGTTTGAGAAGCCTAAGGAGTCAATACGGCCTAAGGCACAAGTGCCTCAAATGCCAATCGCAAAGCATTCTCCTCCTACACAACCTGAGGTCCCAGTACTCAACAATTTCCAGGGTTTCCAAACTGGTAACAAGTTATCTGAGGCACCGGCCCCTGCACTTCCTCCACGTCCAGAAAGCATTGATATCTTTTCATTCCCAGACGTGTCTGAGACCAACAAGGATTTCCAAACACTTCTAGTCAACCAACCTGTCAAGGAAACCATCGATCAGTTCACATTCCCACAACCCAATGCTGATCCAATAATCTCATCCGTGAAAGTTGACGACTCTTTAGTGAGTCTCTACAAATCCACATTCACCTTCTAAATAATCAGACCCCAGATTTTCTACTTTTAATTCAAATCAACGATGTCTCCACTGAATCCTTAAAATATTACTCACTTCCTCCCTTTTGTCTCGTTTAGGAAACTTTTTTTTTCTTTCTATCTCTTGTTCTGATTCATGAGCTCGAGGGCATTGAAAAGACTGGAAAAGTCCAATATCGAGGATGAATTGGCGAAACTAGGCATAGAAGCTGAAGAAGAGGATACTTCTTCCAAGGAAAAGAAGAATGTTTTTGCTCTTTTGAACGGGGGAGATGAAGAGGAAGAGGAAGAGGAAGAAGAGGAAGAAGATGATGATGCTGAGGATGAACAAAGGGAAGAGGAACAAAGGAAAGAAGAGAAGAAGAAACAAGAGAAGAAATCCAAGAAGAAAAAGAATCCCAAGAAATCCTTAAAGACTAACGTGGATGAGATGGATGAGGCCGAATTGGACAAACAACTTGCAGAGTTAGAGCTGTTACAACCTGTTCGAGCCAAGCCATTGGAGAAGCCAAGTGACATATACAAGCAAGGTGGTCCTTTGTTGACTACAGACAGATTCATGGAAAGTGTTTCGTTATTACAGTTCAATTCAAAGTATTTGGATCCAGATAAGGAATATGAGGAGCTATTTGGAAAGTTATCGAGTGCGGCCATTGACGACGCAGACTCGACTTCATCTTCTTTCATCACGCCAGAGATTCTTGCACAGATCAAGAAACTCGCTAAAAGAGTGCGTGGCTGGGGTGGTCGTGACCATCGTAGTATGCCGGGTACAAGTAGGAAGTTGGTTATGACTAAGATCAGAGATGACTGGATTCCCAGCTTGAAAAAGCCGATGGTTATGCAAGAACTTACTACCGACGATCCTGAAGAGAGAAAGGTCGGTATCAAGTACTTCAGGTTGTTGAATGGTGCATTGTATGGCAAGGAAACTGATACAGAGTTCTACATGTCTGCAGTGATCCAGCCTGACCATGAAAGTCTGATTCAGTTGCTACAGAAGGCTCCATATCACTTAGAGACGATTCTTCAAGTAGCTTCTATACTACAGCGACAAGGTGACAATTCGAACACGAATGGTTTGGTGGAAAGAGCGTTGTTTGTGTTTGATTGGTCGTTGAAACCCACGTTTGAACTTGGTGCCGGTAAATCAAGGCTTCCATTCAAGTATCATACAAACCGTCAAGTGTATCTGACGATCTTCCGTTATATCACTGTCCTGACCAAGAAATCGACGTTCTCTACTGCGTTGAACTACTGCAAGCTTCTTCTATCGTTTTGTCCTGCAGACGATCCGTACGGAGTTCGTTATCTGATTGATTATTATGCATATCTATCTGAGGACTATCAGTATCTGGTGGACTTGTATCGTTCACCGCTGTTCCAATGCTACGAGGAGTGGTTGACACCATCGATCTGTTTCTCTGCAGCGTTCGCGCAGTATCAACTCGGTGACGAAAAAGCAGCCAAAGAGTTGCTTTCTCAAGCCGTCAAAAGGCATCGGTTCACCGCATGTGAGATCATAAATAAGATTGGTGGATACGCGCCAAATGTCGAAGCTTCTGATGCTGAAAAGATTGCCAGCGCGATTTATACTGTTCGTGTCGAGAGTATGCTGGAAGGACCTATCAAGAACTGGGTCCGTGAGAACTTGCAAGAGATGGTCAAGAATGATAGTCATGACGGCTACTTTGAAAACTTGAACCATATTCCTGCCAATTTGCTAAGAAATGTCGTTTTATCAGGAGAATCCACTGCGATGGGTCGGATTCCAGAGTCTTTCTGGAACGATGTGTACGAGTTCGATGTTCTTCCTCCTGCTGATACAGATTGAGGAGGGAGGTTGCACTATAACTTTGTATTAATAACACTCAATCCTTCCTGGAAAGTTTCTGCAAGTAAAGTACCGTCCTTGGTATACATAGTCCCGGCCATCAGTGTCATGTTCCGGCCAGAGCGTAGACTCTTGACGTTATAGCTGATGAAGTCAGACAATGCAGATGTGACAGTGGGAAGATCTTTAGTGAAGTAGATTGTATGATCCAGCGAGACACTGAACTTGGTTGTGAACACTTCCATCATATTCAGCCGCAGGTTCGTGCTCAAGTAGAAGTAGTCACTGATATATGCTATCGCTGCATATGCAAACAGTTGTGGGTCCAAGATAGTCTCCTTAGGTTTCACCCAGTACCTCAAAGTCCTTTCACTTGGAATCATATTTCGTTCAGACTCTGAAATGCTGTTCAGATCAAACAGATCTGCAGGAAGCCTCCAAATAAACGGTTCTCTTGAATAACTCATCATACCTTTTGCAGCCTCGGCCTCTTCTTTCTTTGTCTTTTGCGCCCAAAGTTTGAAAGCATCCTCTTGTGAAAGCATCTGTTCAGGAGCCGCTATATCTTTACCGATAACCGGTCCTGGAGCATTGTGATTCAGTTGTCCCTCCATATGAGATGCTGAGCCTGTCAAGTGACAGTTCTCCAACATACACGTCGATCTGAACACCAACTTGCCATTTTGATACATGTCAATTGCTCTGCTACAATAGTTTTTACCATCTTTCAAGCCATAGACATGATAAAGCAATTCCGGAGTGGGCTGAGCCGCAAAGAGGAAGTGACAGTGTAGAGACACTGGCCTCCAGCTTTGTTCACCAGTGTTAGTGTGTAACAAAGCAGCAAGTGTAGCCTGAGCGGCCAAAGTTCCTCCGAACAATCCTCGGCCCCGATAAGGAATAAAGAGCTTGGAAACGTTTGTGAAAACCGAGTCAGATTGGGATGAAGAACCTGTGGGAGTGGACACGTTCTCTCCCACAGCATGACGTAGGTGTATAGGAGCACCTATACGAGCCAGGGTGGAAGCTGAGACCTTTTTGAGTGCCAAAAGACTCTCAAATGCAGACATAGATAAGGAGATGGGGCTGAGAACAAAGGGAGAAATGATTGAATCTGAGAAAAAAAAATAGAAGATGAACAAGATGGAAATAATAAGAGGGGGGAACAAAGGATGGGCATAAAAAAAAGGATTCACTACTAGGTTCATTTACTGAATAAAGAAATGGTATTGAAGTAACGAAAGCTGAAGGTTCTCTGAACGGAGAGAGCCGAAAGTTGTAACGTAGAAATTGAAAAAAAGATCCACGAGACTATGCTAGATTAAACTGCTTAGAAGAGGAGAGCACCAAGGAAGAGCAATCCAGAAAGAGTAAGGCCAGCAGCTTGCTTTGGAGCAGCACCCTGGGCAACAGTGGATGCAATGGTAGAAGCACCGGCAGCGGAAGAGGAGGTGGCCAAAGTGGTCTCGGCTGCGGAAGAGCCAGCAGGGGTGGAGCCAGAGCCAGAGCCAGATCCAGATCCGGAACCAGAGCCGGAACCAGAACCAGAACCAGATCCAGAGCCAGATCCAGAGTCGGAACCGGAACCAGATCCAGTAGCAGTGGTAGTAGCTGGAGCAGAGGTCTCAGTGGCAGTCTTACCAGCACTAGAACCAGCAGCACCAGAAGACTCAACGGTCTCGGTGGTGATTGGGCAGTAGGTGGTAAGGTAGGTGGTAGTACCCTCAGTGACGGTAGTAAGGGTGGTAAGACCGGTGGTAACAACCTCAGAAGAGCACTTGTTGTCAACACAGTGGGTGACAGTCACGGTAGTAGAAGCAACCTCTTCCTTGGAGGAAGTCTCATCAGAGGTGAGTGGGCAGTAAGTAGTGTAGACAGTAGAGGTTCCGCCGACATCAGAAGTGACGGTGGTGACACCAGTGGTAACAGTCTCCTTGTGGCACTTGTTGTCAGAGCAAGAGGTGACAGTAAGAGTGGTGGTTGCAACCTCATCCTTAGAAGAAGTCTCAGCGGTAAGTGGGCAGTAAGTGGTGTAGACAGTAGAGGTTCCACCAACGTCAGAGGTGACGGTGGTAAGACCGGTAGTGACAGTAGACTCAGTGCACTTGTGGTCAGAGCAAGAAGTGATGGTGAGAGTAGTGGTTGCAATGTCACTTCCAGAAGCAGTGGTGGTGGCAGTAGCAGCAGAAGACTCAGCAGAAGACTCAGCGGAAGACTCAGCGGAAGAAGATCCGGAGGACTCGCTGGCACCTGCAGAAGAGGTGGTAGCCTCAGAAGAAGCCTCAGAAGAAGAGCTAGAAGACTCCTCAGATGAAGAGGAAGAGGAAGAAGAGGAAGAAGCGTCTCCGACAGTAACGGTGTCAGAGAGATCGTACTCACCGTCATCAGCTCTCTTCATGAAACGGCTAGAAGAAGCCTTTTTGATAGAGAGGTGGATGTTAAGTGGGTAAGAACCGTCACCGCTAGTGATGGTGTCTGGAGAAACGTAGATCAAAGTGCTGTAAGCAGTGGATGGGTAGTCCAAGTACTCGGCATCAAGCAAAGTAGAAGTGGTGGTGTCGATGTAATCAGAAGAAGAAGCATCGGTAGCATCCAAGAGGAAAGAACCCTTACCGTTCCACTCGAAGTTGCTCTCAGACTTCTGAGTGATGGTAACGGTAGACCATGGTCCCAAACAGATTGGAATGTTGACCTTCCACTTTGGCTTTCCGTTCTCAACGTAACCCTTAAGCGAAGGCTTGCTGGAACAGGTTGAAGAAACAGATGAAAGAGAAGAAGAAGAAGAGTTGGAGTATAATTCGGCCTTAACAGCAGAGATAAGGGACAAAGCACCCAAAGCGACAGTAGAGAACTTCATTTCTTGTCAATCGTGTGTTGAAGGAGAAAAGGGGGATCCAAAGCGAGGCACAGCCTCTACTTATATTGGATTCCCAAGCGATTAGCGGGAGGAGTTTGTAATCGCATATTACGCACTTCTTTTTTTTTTCTCTTGTTTTCCTCTCGTTTCTTTTTAAATTCTCAGCGCCCCATTCACGAGAACAAAAGCGCGTCTCGATGAAATTAATCGCCTAATCTGGTTAAAATTCCTTCTTGATTGTTCAATAGATAGTGGGCCTCAACAAGAGTCATTGGTGTTTCAGGTTCCATAACTACAACAACAACTTGGGAATTAGCTCTCACAGTACAGTTGGAACCCGTTTGTTGATCCCTCACTTCCTTCTTCCAAAGAACACCACGTTTCCGCTGATCAAGTCCTTCCTTACTTTCTTTCTTTCACACAAAATATGTCATCGTTTCTTTTTTTCATTATCTCTTTGGGCTCCCTAATTTGTAATTTCAAAAGTATCGAATAAAGCAATGCACATACCTCAATTGCACCACACAGGCGCCCCAAACTGTCGTTTAATAACAATTTCATCTTTCATTGTGTGCGTTTTTGCCCGTACTGCGTCTAATATCCGCCTCTATCTCCCTCTCAATTCACTCAATTCAACCTTCCTTTCAATTTACTTCCTACAATCCTTGCCACGATTAACTGTAGTTTCATCCCTTTAACCATCTAATTCAATTAATTACTTCGTTTCCAATACATGCAGATCTCATCACCATCTCATGATATGTATGCTTCTAACGAGTATCCCTTAATTATACCCTATTGGGAGATATTCACGCTCGTTGCGAGCCTCAATTCCGGACTCCTCCTGCCCCCTTCCAAAAAAAAATCGCGCTCTCCATTATTGTTTGAAACTCGTTAAAAAATATGCACTCCCATGTCCTCCTGCATCTACAGGAGGCAAAGCAATTGTGTCACCGCCAACCAGAGACCACGCTTGTTTGTATACACATGTTCCATGTCATTTCTGACGCCTTACAGCCCTTTCTAGTCAAGACCCCCTTCCATCATACACTTACCTGCTACTTGGTAACCGTTGAAACACGCAATATCAGTCCTATTTCATGCTGTGAATGCGATGCAATTTCGATTAATTCGGAAAAAAATCCTATGCACAGCTCTTGTTTAAATTCAGATTATTTTTTAAAATTATCTAATCACCACTCTTGTCCGATAAACACCGATACCCTGAATGTTAAATAAACAACGCCCTTTTTTCAACAAAATGACTTTGGGCTGTCATCATAACTACATACCAACCTGCACACTTACTCGTGCATATCTATCTCTTTTGGCTGTAATGTAGTTGGAATGATTGAGGACCGCCTACTCTTCGCGAGGGCACCTGCTTTGATGTAAAATTTCTTTTTTTTTCATGATTTTAGAAGCTTTGCTTGTCTCGATAGAAGCGGAAGTCAGATTCCACAACAAGAATGTGTGGATCCACCTTATTTGTCAACTTTTCGTTTCAGTACCCGTTTCGCAAGATGTCTACCCCGATTTGTCAACGGTTTGAAAGGGGGTGAGTGTATTGACTAGTTAAAGGATTGTCAGTTAGCTTACACTGCATATTAGTAATGTTTTGTGAAGAATGCTGGAACGATAATGCCGTACTGTGTTGCTCTAGCGAACTAGAGACGTTAAGGTATTGCAGAAGTGCAAAGGCTTGTAGAACCGCAAAGACTTTAGAGGTGCATCTTTCCGCACTTTATGGTGCTTTATATGTGATCCCAGTTACCGTTTAGTAGATTTGTTTCAACTTCCTCATACTTCAAGTATACATTTGTCTGTATGACAAGCCTGGAATATGGCATTGTAGAAGAAGAGCAGTCGCTTGGAACTCTGAAGTGAAGTCAAGCGAAGTCTCTTCGGAAGTAGACAGTGCCAAGAAAATGCCAAGATGGTACAATTGTATTTAAGCAGGTAACCATAGTCACCTGATGGAATAAGGAAGGGTGGGAAGGGTATGGGTGTAGTTTTATTGTCATCACATGTGTGAGATCGAATGATGAAGTAATATACATGCAAATACAAAGAACTGATGTTACATCGTACGTATTAGGGATTTTTATCGCTCAATTAGGAAATATTGACTGAGTATTTTTACAAACAAACAGGATCTAATTTCAGGGGTTAAATCGCCACTTTTGACATATCTGCACATGGTGTTCTGATAAGAGTGGACAGATAAACTCTAATTGACCTTTGTTTGTTGTTAATTGCATGTATTAAATGGAATCTACCAAATAGCCATCTGTTCTTTCAGTAAGGTAGAATTTTCCTGAATACATAGTTAAGAGTATGTTCTGGACAATTACTGACAATCAAATACACACTCAATACAAACAAAAGATATCCAAGAACATCATAGAAACAAACCAACTCCCCAAACAAGCTAGTACAGCCACTCTAACCTTCACCAGTTACCGAAGGACATAATTGTTCCACATCTACCCACTGCCAATGCAACATAATCCTTGCCGGGGTCCTGCCCCGCCACCCTAGTGCCACTCACCGCACCCCACACTTCCCCCATATTTATCAAAATCCCCCCGCCTGAATTCTTCCCCTCTCAACATATGTTCACTCTCTCTTCAACGTTCCCAGCACACACGTCCGACGTGCGTTGTCTGGCAGTTCATGACGATATAGTGCTCTCTGGATCACGAGACAACACAGTTCGTGCCTGGTATCCGATTCCAGTGATCAATTATGTCTCTAGTGCGTTTGTGAATGCTCTGACTGTGGTAAAGAAAGGACCCGAGACCCTTGTTGCCAGTGCCGGTAACGACAACATCGTGTCCTTGTATCCGCTGGGAGTGGCAACACAAGACCCAGAGTACTGTCTTGTTGGACATACGGCGAACATTTGCTCTCTGGATGCAAAAGATGGCCAGATTCTCAGCAGTTCTTGGGATGGTAAAGCCATTCTATGGAAGGATGGCAAGCCGTTGATTACAATGAAGAAGCACGAGGGTCCTGTGTGGGCAGCACGGTTCTTGCAAGATGGATTTGTCACTGCCGGTGCAGATGGAACAGTGAAGATCTACAATTCTCAAGGTAAATTGAAGCATTCTATCGATGCCCACAATAACGTCGTTAGAGACGTCAAGGTGACATCAACTGGAGACTTGGTCACTTGTTCAAACGACAACACCGTGAAAGTTTGGAAGAAGGACACATGGGAACTGCTAGCTACCTACAATGGCCACATCAGTTTTGTGTATTGCGTTGCTGAGCTTCCAGATGGCCGGCTGGTTTCGTGTGGAGAAGATCGTACTGTCCGGATTTGGGATAGGAAGACCAATGAATGCGTTCAAACCATTTACTTGCCATGCATATCGGTCTGGTGTGTCGCGACTACTGCTAAAGGTGACATAGTTACCGGTTCTAGCGATGCCAAAGTGCGTGTCTTCACTTCAGATCCAAAGAGAGTTGCCAGTCAGGCTGAACTCGAGGAGTACCAGCAGGCCCTCGAGTCATCGTCTGCTCCCGAGGGATTGTACCAAGTGAACAAGCAGAAATTACCAGGATTAGAAGCTTTGAATACACCAGGTAAGGAAAGTGAGACCAGACTGATCAATAAAAACGGACTCGTTGAGATATATCAATATACCAAGTCCAAGTGGCAGAAAGTTGGAGATTTGGTGTCTGCTGCTTCTGATAAAAAACAGGAGTACAACGGCAAGCAATACGATTATGTGTTCAATGTTGATGTGGAAGATGGTCAACCTCCGTTGAAATTGCCCTACAACGTTAGAGATAACGTCTATGACACAGCAGAGAACTTCCTGGCTAATAACGACCTTCCTCATAGCTATTTACAGGAAGTTGTCAATTTCATCCTACAGAATGCACAAGGTGCTACTATTGAGACCAAGAAGAGTATCTTACCACAGAAAGAGTACATCAGTTTCGACGCGTTGGAAACAGCAAAGATCGCAGCTGGGTTCCGGAAGTTGAACGATACCCAGTCTAAAGATGTTCAATTGGATCCGCGCTCAGTTGAAAGCATGATCAATGCCGAAGATTATAAAGGATTATTAGATGTGTCTGCGAAAGTGATTGAAAACTGGACTGATAATGCCAAACTAGTTGGCTATGACATTCTACGCGCGATCGTGCAAAAAGTGAATCCGTTCGATAACTTGTTCAACTTGATCAAAGCGGGACTGGAATCGAGCAATGCTAAAGTTCGTATGGTGTCTTTGCGTGTTCTAACTAATATCTTCAAGGCATCATGGGGTCCACAGACTTTCTTGGATCCAGATGTGTTAAAAATTGCACTGACTCCACAGATTAAGAAAGATGCAGAGACGAGCAAGGCAATGAACGCTACAGTTGCCACATTCCTGTTGAACTACTCAGTGCTAGCAGAGAAGACAGGCGATCCTGAGATCATCGGAGCTGTTGCGGACGAGCTCGAAAGCATTGTGAGAACGTTGGCCAAAGACGAAGAGGCCGCATATAGAGCATTGGTTGCTGTTGGTACATTGAACTGTGCCAAACGGTTACTAAACGGCAAAGAGATGGCTGAGGTGCTGAGCAATGGCCGTGGAGAACGGTTCGAGAGAGTTGTTTCGGAGATCTAATGAGAAAATATCAATAAATTACTTATAGTTATAGTTAGTTAGTGAGTGGATCTACTGGATGCCACCTTTCTTCAACGATTCAACAACCTCCTTGTAGACGTTGTCAACAGGCATGTTGCACGAGACGGTGACAACCTTACCCTGCTTCTTGTAGTAGTCGACGACCGGCATCGATGTTTCACGGAAGACTTGGAATCTCTTCTTCAAGGACTCCTCGTTATCATCGGATCTGCCTGAGGTCTTACCTCTCGAAAGAACACGCTCCAACATGACCTGATCTGGGCACTCGAAGAACAGAATGGCTCTAGGAGATGCAACCTGCTTCTCGAAAGTCTCTGCTTGGTCCATCTTACGAGGGAATCCATCGATGAGGAATCTATTGTGACCCTCGTTGTAGTTTTCCACGATGGCTTTTCTAAGTAGAGCAACGGTGATTTCTTGAGGAACAATCTGTCCCTCCTTGATGTATTGGGCAATAAGAGAACCGTACTTGGAGTTTGGATCCTTTTGTTCGGCACGCAACAAATCTCCAGCACTCAAATGGATGAATCCGTAACCTTTAACTAGGAGAGCACACTGGGTACCTTTACCAGAACCAGGGCCACCAAGAACGTACACCATTTCGAGTTCGTTTGGCTTGAACAGTGGTTGTTCAGTGGATTCAAGGTCCTTGTGAGGTTTTGGAGTTGGATCCACAGTTGCACGTGGTGGTTTAGAAGGATTATTCAAGTTGTACCAGGTAAGACCAACGGCAGCAGCTCCGAGGAGAATCAATGGAGTCAAATTCCGCTTAGGACCTTTCTTTGGAGCTTCAGAGCTCGAGCCGGCTTTAGAACCAGCCTTTTGAAGCATAAGTCTGCCAGTGGCGAATCCACGGCTGACAGTTCTGATTGGAAGTGCCTTTAATGCTCTGAAAGGAGCAGATCTAACAGGAAGAGAAAGCATTGGTTAGCAGGGAGAAATTAGCACGGGGAAATTTTTTGATTTATGGGGTGAGAAAGCGATGAAAAGTTAGGGGGTGAAAATTTCAAGGGTCCGGGTTGGCCAGGAGTGACGGAGCAGCTTCTACAAATAATATAATAAATATCATATAACTATAGCTTCTAGTGAGCGTCGGTTGGCCGTGACAGCTCGACATAGCTGTGAACAGCTGCAAATATCCTCGCCCGACTGTAATTCCACATAGTTGTCGCTTGCTGGGCTGGCTCCGCCAGCTTGGCTAGCAGATTACCATCTCAAGGCAGACATGTCGTTTCTGATTCTGTTGTAATCGAAGAGAGCCTCGATCTGTCCAGCACCGGCAAGAGCAATGTCTTGATCGTACAAGTTGTCGCTAGCCCATTTCTGAAGAGACTTGTGAGAAACGCTATCGACACTCTGAACAAGTTCATGAACAGATGGCAAGTAACCTCTAGTGAAGTAAGTAGAGGCAAGAACCTGTGCCTCTTCTGCACCGGTTGGCTTGGAAGTACCGAATTTGACCTTGAGGGTCTTCTTGGCGTGCTCCAATTCAACGTCGGAAACAGTACCGGTGGTGAATCTGTTCCAGTATCTGAGAGGGAAGTGAGTAGCTTCATCGAGATAACCGGTACCGGTAGAATTGATATAAATACCCCAGAGACCAACGTCAGAGTAGGTCAACTGGAAGTGACGGAAGTAGTCAAGCAAATGGTGTTCATAAGAGATCTGGGAAAGCTTGGAAGACTCGAATGGAGTGAATTGAGAACTGTTACCAAGGTATTCTCCGTAGATTTGAGATGCAACCAAACCAGTGTAGAACGAGGTGTCGTGTTGAGCACCAGGAACTTTAGCAGAGATTGCAATGTGAGCCTTTGGTTGAGTGTCATCTCTAAGACGGACCTCAGAACCCAAGAAAGAAGCAGGTTCGTAAGGCAATCTAGCACCTTCAGGGATAGACAACTTGGAAGCGTACTTGACCAAAGCGTCATGGTCAGCATCTGGACCGACACCAACGAGAGCAACGTTAGATGAAACAACATTCTTGTTGATGAAGGAGACGATATCGTGAGGGTGCAAAGTACGGATAGTCTCAGCCTTACCGTAGGTTGGGAGAGCCAAACTAGTACCTTGGAAGGCAGTGGCAGTCATATGTTCGATGACCATCTTTTCAGGGTCATTTTCAAAGGCTTCAGCTGCCTTGGCAGTGTTCTCAGCCTCGCGTCCAAAGTAAACTTCATCTGCAGCGACTCCGTTGATACCTCCGACCAACTCTTCGATGGCAGCCAAAGCTGGTTTAGCATTACCAGGAGCAAATGAGGCGACAGCCAAACCAGTGAGTTCCTTTTCACCAGCAGAGCTGAATTTAACACCTTTCTCAACAAAGGCCTTCTCAGCAGGAGCAGAGTGCTCGACAAGACGTCCCAAAAGAGTGGAGACACCCGAGTTGTATGCATTCTCAGCTCTGGAACCAGAGTTCAAATAGATACCAACAGATGAAGTTGGAACGTTTGATTTCTTAGAGATCACGGAGAGTCCGTTGGGCAACTTGGTGAAGTGTGCCTTGGCCAATGCTCTTGCACTGGTACTGAACGTTCTTCTCGACAGCATCTTGACCGAGTTTTCAAGGTTTCGTTAGAAAGAAGGTAGTGTTATTGAGAAGCTTGAAAAATTTTGTAGCCAATGGGAGTGGGGGTGATTGGAAGGTCCCAAAGGATGGATGGGTCGACCGACGGGTCGTCAGGGAGGAAGAACCATTTTATATTGGTCGATCGACCCGTCTCCTTAGCAGTGAAAAATTTACAACTCAAAATTCACCCACCTCAAAATTCACCGCCGACCCTTCCTTCCCTCAAACCACCACTTCTTCTTTATGAGCTCGTTGGTTAAAGGAGCGAAGTTTGCACGGTTTGCGAAACCATCGTCGGTTCCATCGACGTATCTGGATACAAGAGTGTTGCGGGACAACTACAAGCGTCAACAGATGGCAGAGAATGAGGTTACTACTAGAGCATTGAAGTTTATAGCTAGAAATGGAGCATTACCACAGAGAATGAGACTTGAGGCTCAGATCAAGCTTAGTTCGATGCCTAATTGCACGAGATCGACCCAGTTGAAAGGCCGGTGTGTGGATTCTGGTCGTGGACGCGGTGTTCTGAGAGATTTCCGTCTGTGCCGGTACCAGTTCCGTCTTCAGGCCCGTGAGGGTCTTCTTCCAGGAGTGAAGAAGGGTGTTTGGTAGAGACGTAACGTCATCACATGTACATACAGGGACGTTTGGATGGTTTGGATGGTTCGAATGTCCGACTCTATACATAATTATACAATGATTCCGTAAACTAGTAAAGAGTGGATGAGTAGCATATAATTATCATACGCAGTTACCGCATAGCAGTTACCACATACGCATAGTTATCATACGCATAATTATCATACGCATAATTATCACATCACAGTACCTCTACAGCCACCACAGACGGTTTGGACGGTTCGAAGGCTCCCGCAGCTCTATACAAAACTTGCATATAATTATCGTACAATTATCACAGTAACCTCTACAGCCACAGCCAGTAGACCAGCTCCAACTCCCACAAACTACACATCCTACACTTTGTATCCTCATGAATTACTGTACACACGCTATAGTGGCCAGGACGGCCCAATGAACCATCCCCACACCCACTAACCATATACCTTGAACATGCAAGCCAGCTTGCATATCCTCCACCTTACACCCCAACTATACCTAATAAGCAACCTTCTTGGCCAACGTGTTGAAGTCATCGTCAAGAACCTTCTCATCAGCAGGCTCATTAACAATTCTCTCATGTGGAGCCATGATATCATTACGGGTCTTCATGGTAATCGGATCTCTCTTGATGATAGCCTGTCTGTATTCGGCAAATGTAGCAAAAGTTCCATGCTTTGAATCCTCAATTGTGATCTTCTCCACCACCGGCTTGCTCACCTCCTTCTGCAGAACCCGGCAACTAACGCTCATGTATCTCTTGCAAACCTGTGCCAACATTTTTCAATTAAATCTAAAAAGTTTCTACCGGTTTTCAAAATGAGGAGAAAAGACTCACTTTAAATAGCCGTGGAAAACCGAAAGAGGTCACGCAAAAAAAAAGCTTCCAAATCGGGACTGATTCGGATAATTGACGGGATTGGTGGAAACTGCAGGCTAGCAGTGGCTGATAGCCGATATGGGGAGGTGGGGCATCTCAACGGATCAATTTATTGTTTGGTTCAGGGTGGCTCGGGTTGGTTCTATACTACTTCGGATCTACACTTGAACTGATCCTTGCTATTCCGGTGCTTCCCCTTGCTACCCTCCCATTGTCTCTCCCTCTTGGCCCTGATTTAGCATATTATTTTATTACTGTGGATCTATAATTGTTAAAATTCATTACACCCGTGCACCGAAGATCTCTTACTAAGGAACTGAACTAACTGACTACGGAGGATTGAACTGACTTGGGACTGGGACAGATCAGGACGAACACACCAGGCGGGGGACCCAACGACGGGGGACCAATTGCTGCTGCATTGTGTGCATCTATCGCAGGATTCAGTTCGCGTAATGATAACGGTTGCTGTTTTGCAACTGTATAACCCCCTCCTTTGATTGCTTCTCTACAACCTTCCACCATCCTCTCTAACTGCCTCTTTATTACTATGTGGCACCTAACATCTACCTAGCCACTCTCAGCCTAATCTAGCTACCCCCACATGTTCATTTAATACTCACTTCAAATTATTTTTAGATATTTTTCACCCCCAAAAATTTCTTCCCTCTACATGTATCTTTAAGAAAAGAGATGAAGTTTGCCAAGTCGTTCCAAAAACAGCTGGAACAAGAAACGTTGCCAGAAGAATGGGTCGACAAGGCCATCCAGTACAAGTCACTCAAGAAGATCATCAAAAAAACCTCTGAAGAGCTCGAGAAAGTTGGTGTTTCTAGAGACGATATGACTATCAACTATGAAATTTCTAAAGTTCATAGAAACGTCCGTCCTGTTTTGAGAATGACCGTCTCTGCGCTCGATGAGCAGCTCATTGTCGACCAATTGGATAACCTCGGCTACAAGTATGATATCAGAGAGATTGAGCCCGAACAGCTCGAACAGATTGACACTGTTGCTCCCACTACTGCCTCCACTGCTGCTTCCAAAGATTTAATCCAACAACAATCCCAGATCCCTGAGACTATCGACGAGAACACTGAGGTCCACAACATCCTGCACCCGGCAACGAGTCCACAATTGTCTTCTGCACAATCTTCAGTCTTCAGTGGCCATTCAAGCTCCCTATTAGAACCTCCTGCTGCCAATGTTCCACTGACTAGAACTTTATCCAACCAATCCTTGCAAGAATCCATCGAATCGTCCATTCAGGCCTCTTTGAAAGAACTACCCAAGTCTGCAAAGAGCTCTGTCGTCGCTTCTAACCACATCCACGATAAGGAACCTCGCTATCTTATCACCGTTTCTTTGCATGAGGATGCAAAGTTCTTCCAAACTCTCTACGATGAAATCGAGGCTTTGAACAATTTCAGAACTGAAAGAGAGTCAGAAATCGTTCAGTGGGTCGAAAAGATCGCATCAATGGTTGCCAAGGCTTCTTCTCCAGAGGTTCGTAGGACAGATCTGTACGTTTGGCGTCAGATCTTCCAACTTTATGCAGAAAAACAGATCTTCTTCTCCACCATTGAAAGATCCGCTGGTGTTCTTAATAACAACACTTCTAGAGTCAGATATGCCAAGTTCTTGCAAGAAGTGGAAGACAGAAAACTCGTTAAGAAGTTCAAACAGAAGTCCTCCTTAGAGGCATTTATGGAGTTTAAAGAGATGAACGATGCCATCTTGAAAGTTTCCGACTTCCAAGCCTTGAATATCTTGGCAATTTCCAAGATTTTAAAGAAATTCGACAAGAGAACCCACTTAGAATCGAAAGACCTGTTCCCTGAGCTCGTTAAAGATGACGAGAAGTCAGATATCATGGAAGGTTCTCTCGGCAGTGATGTCTTCTCCGTCATGGGCCATCGTTTGCTTAATATCATTCCGCAGGTAGACGATTACCAGTGCCCGATTTGCTGCTCTCTAGCTTACAAACCAATTCGGCTTGATTGCGGTCACTTGTTCTGTCTTAGATGTCTCATCAAGTTGAGAAGGAAAGGTGACGACAAGTGTCCACTCTGCCGTAAGAACGTTGTCATGACAGCTGACGAAGGTAACTTAGATGTATCACTTATGGAGTACATGAAACTCTACTTCCCCAAAGAGGTCAAGCAGAAGGTTTCCGAAAACGACAAAGAAATCATCAAAGAGAAGTACGGCAAAGTCGTCGACCCGGATACTCAGCAACCTTGTGTTATAATGTAATATAATGGATCTTTCCTAGCCATCTGACAAGTCCCTAATTTTCCAACCCTTAAATTTTCACTTTTCAAATCTCTTCCCTTTAACTATCACTCTTCTTTCTAAACAAATGGACAAATACGACCGGCAGATCCGTCTGTGGAACGAGTCTGGGCAACAAAGACTGTCTTCGTCGACTGTATGCCTCATAAATACAAACACATTGGGCTCAGAAACGTTGCAGAACCTTGTGCTGCCTGGAATAGGAAGAGTTGTCCTGGTTGATGGCTCTAAACCTGTCAGTGAGCTGGATCTGTCCAGCAATTTCTTTTTGAACGAGGATGACAACGGTACAAGGGCGGAACAGGTTGCCAGAAACATCGGAGAATTGAACCCGGATGTTACTTTAGAAGTGGAACATAGAAACCTGGACTCATTACTGGATGATACTCAGTTCTGGGACTTCGACTGTGTCATTGTGGCAGGATATCTTGATGCGGATCAAGAGACTCAATTGTCGGAACTTTTGTACGGGACAAACACTGTGTTGGCATACACGACTACTGTTGGCTTCTTTGGATTGCTGCGGCTGCATTATAGAGAGAGAACCATTGTAGAAACACATGATAACGATCTGTCAGACCTGAGGTTGGACTGTCCCTGGCCCGAATTGCAGGAGTATGCGGATTCGATTGATTTGAGTGCTCTGGATGCACAATCGCTGGCAAATGTACCTTATGCGATCATTCTCATCAAGGCAATGCAGAATGCGAAGACGCCAGCAGAGGTGCGGCGTTACATCCAGTCGCTGGGAGCCAGCGATGAGGCTAATATGGAGCAGGCAATGAGTCGGGCTTTCATGGTGTTGAAGAACTCGAGGCAATTACCTGGAGAATTGAGGAAGGTGCTTGAAAACGATGAAGGTAGTATGGGACAGGACAAACAAGGGTTGTTCTGGACGTTTGTAAGCGCTCTCAAAGTGTTTTACGACCGTCATGGAGTGCTACCACTGAGCGGAGTGTTGCCAGATATGGAGAGTGACACTGCGCAGTACATGAAGATGGTGAAGTTGTACCGGGACAAGTTCAATTCGGACCGCGAAGAGGTTGCCGAGATTATACGGACCCAGACATCCGGACAACCGTTCACAGACTTTGAGTTAACTACTTTAGTGAAGAACTGTCGATACATGCAGGTGCATCGTGGCTCCAAGACTCTGTGGCCTCGTGACTCGCAAAACATCAACTACATTGGATTGATGGCAGTGAAACGGTTTTACCAAGAGAGAGGGGTGTATCCGGGCCCTGATGACCGTTCTGAACTGCGGACCACCGCCATATCGCTGCTATGTTCCACCGAGAAGGATTTCCCCGAGGGACTGGATAAAGTCCTGGACGAGCTCTGTCGGACCCAAGGAGCAGAGATACATAACATTGCGGCATTAGTCGGCGCGATTACCGCACAGGAAGTGATCAAAGTTGTCACCAACCAGTATGTAACGATCCAGGGAGTGCTAGTGTATGATGGTATCAATGGGAATGCCACCACTGCCTGATAGATATTAAACACGTTTCAATTCTGCTCAGATTTGAATTACTTCCTTCAGTCCCTTTAAAGCCTTAAAATCCCAATTTTCAAACTTAACCAATTTGGTATCACATGTTCTTTTCCGAGCAGATCGGCCTTGAGGCCACAAACTTGGAGGATTGGAGATTGGAGACGACCGAGTTGGGTAACGACAGGTGGAAGTATGAGCCTGGTGCCAAGACAGAGCAGGATGAGTGCACCAAGTACCTGCTGAATGTCGGTAAGAGACCCCAACCACCCCACACCTCGTTCCCCCTAAGTGCCTCGGAAGCTCTAGACAACGGAGCGACGTTTTTCTCGAACATTCAAGACAAGAACTCAGGTACTTGGCCAAACGAGTACAAAGGTCCGATGTTCATGACCATCGGATACGTTGCTGCGTCTTATTTCACCCGCCAGACCATTCCTGAACCGGTCCGCATCGAGCTGATTAGGTACTTGGCTAACACTGCACATCCAGTCGACGGAGGATGGGGGTTACACGAACAAGATAAGTCCACTTGTTTTGGTACGGCCATCAACTACGTTGTTTTGAGACTACTCGGTGTTTCTGCTGACTTGCCTATGATGGTTAAGGCCAGAGACACCTTGCATAAGCTCGGTGGAGCCATCGGATGTCCTCATTGGGGTAAGATCTGGCTGTCCATCTTGAACTTGTACGACTGGGACGGTGTGAACCCGGCACCAACAGAGCTGTTCACCATCCCATACTGGGTTCCTGTGCATCCAATGCGTTGGTGGGTCCATACGCGTGCAATTACCGTCGCAGCAGGGTATCTGATCACTGCTCGTGCTCAATGCCCGCTAGACGACCTTCTTCGAACGATCAGATCCGAGATCTTCACCAAACCGTACGATCAGATCGATTTCAAGAACAATCGTAACAACGTTTGCGGTATAGACCTATACTACCCACATTCCACCGCTCTTAATATTGCCAATTGGGCCATGGTTCAATACGAGAAGTGGAGACCGGATTTCGTTAAACGGTACTGTAATGCGGTAGCTTATGACCTGATCCTAAAAGAATTGGACAACACCTCATATCTTGCCATTGCTCCAGTCTCCGGTGCATTCAATGCCATTGTTCTGTATTTGGAACAAGGTCCTGACGGTGAAGGTTTCCGTCGTAGTTACGATCGGATGACTGAAGAGTTGTTCCTGTGTCCACTTGGTATGACTGTAACTGGAACCAATGGATCTCAAGTCTGGGATGGTGCATTCGCTATCCAGTACATGTTTATGGCAGGTATTGCAGAGAAAGAGAAATATAGAGACATGATCACTCGTACGTTCAAGTTCCTTGTGAGGTCCCAATTCGACAGCAACTGTGTCCCTGGATCTTACAGAGACCCTAGAAAAGGTGCATGGCCGTTCTCCACTAAAGATCAAGGTTATACTGTCTGTGACTGTACTGCAGAGGCCATGAAGGCTATTTTGATGGTTATGAATTCCGAGTTCTATTCGGAATTACATTCATTATTTGATTTATCGAAACTTCACGACAGTATCGACGTGCTACTGAACTTGCAGAATTGTGGTAGATTTGAGTTCGGTTCGTTTGCATCCTATGAAAAGATCCGATCGACTCCACTGTTGGAACGGATCAATCCTGCTGAAGTGTTTGGTAACATCATGGTGGAGTATCCATATGTGGAATGCACCGACTCTTCAGTGTTGGGACTTCTTTACTACACACGTTGCCAGCCATACAAATCTAAAGAGATTGCTACTGCAGTTGATATTGCCATCAAGTACATAATGAGAGCACAGAACCCGGATGGTTCTTGGTACGGATCTTGGGGAATCTGTTACACATACGCAGGTATGTTTGCTCTTGAAGCACTGTACGAAGTGGACAAATCGTACGAGAATTGCGAAGTGGTGCGCAAAGGTTGCGATTTCCTCGTCAAACGTCAATTGGAAGATGGCGGATGGGGAGAGACCATGAAGGCCAGCGAGACACATACTTACGTTTCATCGAAAGAGTCGTACGTTGTGCAGACTGCATGGGTTGTGATTGGATTACTTCTCGCAAAGTATCCGGATCAGGAAGTGATCAAGCGTGGAGTGCAACTTCTTATACAGAGACAGCAACCTAGCGGTGAATGGTTGTTCGAATCCACAGAAGGTGTTTTTAACCACTCGTGTGCCATAGAGTATCCAAACTACAAGTTCCTGTTCCCTATCAAGGCCATAGGACTCTATATAAAGCGGTACGGTGACCTGGAACCTGCCCAGTCACATTAATATTAATCTTATGAATCATGATGTTCTAACGAATCCTTTCTTCACGGCTCATCTTTTGCGTATTACCAACCAAATTCTCCACGTATGACGAGAACAACTCGTTGTCTTTCGATTTATTGTCAACTTCTTGGTCCCAGCATGAAACCATCTGCAACAGTTCAGTCTTAATTTTATTCAGCTTGGACAACTCCTCTGGCATGCCTCCAGCCAGTTTATAGTATGATTCAGGTTGTAATTCACCATACAGTTGTTCGATCCGACTGTCAGTACTTTGAAGGATCGCCTGGAACTGTTCCTCTGTTAATCCGGTCTCTGAAAACGCTGGAACCTCCCTCATCACCTCGTTATTAACGATTTGGGATTCTCCTGCCAGCCTTTTAGGTTCTTCCAATTCATCGAGATTGATCGGCAGTCCAAGGCTCAACAACAATTGACGCCGTATAAACGACCGTTTCCAATCCACTTGTTTCAAATTCGCTGATTGCTTCATTATTCGGTCATATAACTCTAAACTTCGTTCTGTTAACCCCACTCCATGGTTCGACTTTGAGAGATTCCCAGATTCAGCCTCTCCATTCAACATGCGGTCAACCAGCTTTTTAATTTCACCAGATTGCGCCTCGTAATCTCCCTGGTACTTGAATGCAGAGTCACTGGCCTCCTTATCGAGCCTCTTATCAATCTCAGAAGCCTTATACGAATCCTTAGCCGATTCTTCATTCAAATTCTCATGATCTTCAATTTCACCTTCTTCAAAGTCTCCAAATCCATCGCCATCACCTTCATTAAAATCACCGAAATCATCTTCATCGGAACTATGTTGCAACGGTTCTGTCATTTGGAATGCACGATCGATGGTGTGAAATCAAGTCAATTATGCAAAACAATGGAAAGTCCACGAGACCGTTGATTTGTACAGGACAGGACACGGAATTTGAAAAAATGAAAAATTCAGGATTTTCAGGCTAATGCTACAAAAGATCCAACAAGAACGGAAAAACTAAACAAGAGTCAAGAGAACAAAGATTGAGCGGAGAAAAAAAAAAACAAGAGGAAGTTAGAATTAAACCAGTGAGAGATCGAAAAAGAGAACATTGCAGGTTTGCAATTGCAAGTCCGAGCATTTTTCAAACGGCCGAGCGTCAATCGCATATGGCCATCGATATACCAACACGAACTCTTTGTTTTCCACCTTCTGCAATTCATTTTAGGATTTGGTCCTACCCACGTGGGGCTTGGCAATTGCCCGATTAGGAAACTGGTCCTGCAGGAAAAGATTCAAGTCCTTAGTTACAACCATTCAGGGTGC
This sequence comes from Xiuguozyma insectalens, assembly GCA_030574155.1. Classification (NCBI taxonomy): domain Eukaryota; kingdom Fungi; phylum Ascomycota; class Pichiomycetes; order Pichiales; family Pichiaceae; genus Xiuguozyma; species Xiuguozyma insectalens. Next base: position 265,177 of record JAJMEL010000004.1, on the reverse strand, counting down.
AGAGAGCCATGCAAGCCCCATTCAAAGCTAACCGCGTAGTTCCCAAAATGGAATAGTCCGAGAGGCGGGTCCGGGATGTTGGTGATTGGAACCCCAAACAAAGTTCAGAAGTACATCCTATATATTTATACCCAGGATCCGCGTTTTCATCAAGGTCGAGGAACTCTACTTTTCACAAAACCAGCTATGCTTGCCTTCCTTACACTCGCTTGTCTTGCATTAGCAGAAAACACGGTCACTATTGACAACGATGACTTTGTCAACTACGGATGTAGTGGATTTGGTTCATTCGCTTCCGATGCTAGGGACAAGTTTGGAGATACCATCTCGTACGGATCTTCAGTTAAAGTTCAACAGGATTCCATCAAGGTCGCCAGCGACGGAACCTATTCTTTCACTGCCTACGCACTTCCAGACAGAGGATACAACGTTGAAGGTACCATCAACTACATCTCTCGTGTGCATAAATACCAGGTCAAATATGATCCAACCACCACCGGTGGAAAGAACATCGACTGGACATATGACGACACCATCTTATTGAGAGACTTCAACGGTGATTACATCACTGGTCTCGACTGTAACTCCACCGTCGAACAGAATGGTGCTACCATTCCAGCCGTGACTTACCACGGTGACGGTTGGGGAGGAAGCACTAACAGCAGCTCCACCACTACTCGTGTCTGTATGGATGCCGAAGGACTGTCTCTCATTAAAGGTGATATCGAGAACGGATTCTGGGTCTCTGATGAGTACGGACCTGGTGTTTTCAAGTTCTCCTCTGAAGGTGTCTTGGAAGAATACATTTATGCTCCAGATGCTATCATTCCTTACGTTAACGGCGAGATCAACTTCTCCTCTAACAATGCCCCACAATGGGACAAGTACACCGTCGACGATCCAACCTCTGGTAGAGAGGACAACAAGGGTTACGAAGGTATGGACACCTCTCCTGATGGTAACACTCTCTTTGCTCTCTTGCAGGCCTCTACTATGCAAGAAGGTGGTGATAAATCCAAGCATTCTTACAATGCCAGAATGATGAAGTACGATCTCTCCAGCGGTTCTGCCGTTGCTACCGGTGAATATGTCATTCAATTACCACTCTACACCAATGCTGAAGGTAAGGAAAAGACTGCTGCTCAAAGTGAGCTTCTCTACGTCTCTGATGACCTCGTCATGGTTCTTCCAAGAGATTCCGACGCTGGCCATGGAATGTCTTCTACTGAATCTCTCTACCGTAAGGTCAACCTCTACTCGATCAAGGATGCTACCAACATTCTTGGCAAGTACGATGGTGAAAACGATGCCATTGCATCTAGCAAAGGTAAGTTGAAGGATGAAATCACTCCTGCAACCAGCTACGAATGGATCGATATCAACGATAACACTGGATTGGAGAAATACGGAGCTCACAACGGTGGCTCTGACGATTCTGGACTTCTTAACGAGAAATGGGAAGCTATGGGACTCATTCCAGTCCAATGTACCACTGATGAGTACTACCTCTTGCTTCTTTCCGACAATGACTACACCACTACCAATGGTTACTACGACTTCGGTACCAAGACTTACGACGCTGGTCAAGATTTCGACAACCAGTCCTTAATGTTCCACATCAAGATTCCAGCCTTGACTCATGACTCTACTTGCTCCAACTCTTCCAGTTCCAGCTCTGCCTCTAGCTCTAGTTCCAGCTCTGTTTCTAGTTCCAGCTCTGCCTCTGTCACCAGCTCCAGCTCCAGTTCCAGTTACGCTAACTCCACTGTGACTGAGACATCTAGCGAGACCACAGACTCCTCAGCCACTGCTGAATCTACCGTCACTTGCACCGAGACCCAATGCCAAGAGCCATCCGCTACCGATGTTGTCACTGTCACATGCACTGAAACCAGCTGCTCTGAAGTCCCTGCTCCATCCGGTGCTTCCACCGTTGTGACAGTCACCTGTACCGAGGAGAAATGTGAGCCAGCTAAGACTACTGCATCCGAAGAGTCTACTACCGAGCCAGCTGAGACTACTACCGCATCCGAAGACTCCACCGTTGTGACAGTCACCTGTACTGAGGAGAAGTGCGAACCAGCCGAGACTACTGCACCAGCAGAATCCACCACTGAGCCAGCAGAAACTACTACCGAGGCTACTACTATCACCACTGAAACTACTCCTGCCGACATTGAAACCTCTTCTACTTCTGCATCTTCTTCTGCTAACTCTACAGAAGTCGTTAGCACTTTCGAAGACAAGGCTGCTGTCTTGCAGTCTATTCCACTCGCTATTGCTCTGTTAGCACTCATTTAAAACAGACACATAAATCTTTAAACAATACAAATAACTAGTGTTTCTTAAACAACCCTGTAACACCTTTGACAGCTTTAGAAGCGGTACCTCCAACGGCTCCGACAGCCTTAGTAGCGGTACCTCCAACCGATCCAACAACTTTACCAGCCTCTCCTGCGACGGCAAGTCCTGGGTTTGGAAGTTTCTTTTCAGCACTGAACACAGTCTGGTATCCAGGTGTGAACTTGAATTGAAGGTTGAGTTCACCGGCTGGCTTGTTATCTTCGTCGACCAATGCAACAGTGGTATCTTCCCATCCTTCATGGAATGGATTCAATGATGCAAGCGAGAAGTTGAATTCTCCCAATTCATCATCTTGCTCGACACCGATATCCCAATCGACAACCTTGAATCTAATCACAGATCCAACACGGTTGGTAAGCGTAACTTGGGTTTCCTCGTTCCATTCTGGCTCCAAGGTCTTCTTCTTGGTCTTGGTCTTGTAAACTTCTTCACCATTCAAATACAATCTGGTGAATGGATCAGACTTACCATTCTTATCAGCAGCAGGAAGTCCTGAAGCACTGAGAATCTTGATGTCCAAGATACCAGAGTTACCAATAGAATCTGCTGGTGGTAACTCAGTGATATCCACTGGGATGTATCTACTCTTGATTCTCAACTGGTTGGAACCGATCTTCAAGACCGTAGGGTTGTCGTATGTGCTTGCAAGGAACTTGGCAGTTGGAAGAGTCACCTCTCCAAGAGCATCTTTTGTAATGTTGGAACCCTTAGTCTTGGTGAACCGGAAGGTCAACTCCGAGTACTTCAACTCTCTGATCATAACATCACCAACAGCAGAAATCCGCTTATGGCTGGCTCTAATTGGTGCCTCAAACAATGCATCTCCATGCTTATCCACAAACACTTGTAAGAATCCATTCTGACTGAACTGTCCATCTAAAGCAGAGAATGCAAGAACACCAGAGTTATACTTGGTGAGATCTTCAGGCTTGAGAACATCCTTGTTCTTAACATCTTCGAACTCAGCCAATTCTTCCTTTTCAGCCTCAGCATCTTCCTTCTCTTCTTCCTTGGCCTTAACAGCAGCTTGCAACTTAGCATGCTTTTCCTCGCGCGCTGTAGCAAGACTTGGAGTCTGAACAGGCAAGCATGAGAAGAATGCCAAAGAGTAAGTAACAGAACCTTTAGGACCTTTACGAGAAACAAGAACGTTCGTTTCGGACTCTCCAATAGTCTCAATAGGAGTTCCATCATCATCGTAGTCAATAAACTTATCGAGTCTGACTTGGAAAGAACCCAGAGTTCTGTCTGGTTGGTTACGTTCAACATCCATAGCTTCAATGGTAATACGTTGATTAGCAGAAGAAACTGGAATGTAAATAGCTTGGTTGAACTTAGGATCAACAGTAGACTCGACAGCGATAGTACGTCCTCTTTGAACACCATTGACCATAAGACGAACATATGGATCGATAGTACCGAACTTTTCAACGTTACGGAGACCTTCAGCCTTTTCAATAAAGACACGAACAACTCCGATAGGTTCGGTGTATCCAATAGAACCGGCAACTCCGCTCATATGAACAGAGCTCCAGTCACAGGACAACTTGACTTCACCTTCACCGTTATTCATTGGGAACCAAAGGTTATCAACGTAGGTAGAATCGATAATGTCGGTGAGTTGCAAAGTGGATGAACCAATGATATTGTCGGTCTTCTTGGTTGGATCTTTCAAAACGGCACGAACAGTACAGTGAGATCTGTCAGTGACAATCTCATCGACAGCCAAGTTCCAAGATGCTTCCTTAGCATTCTTGACAGCACCAGAAGTAAGTTTCTTTTCACGGTTAATGGAAAGTTCAGCAAGAACAGAGCCAGGCTTCTCATCGTCTTCAGAGTAAGAACGGGCACCGAGCAACTTGAGACTGAGAACACCAGTGTTAAGATCTGGAGGAGGAGAGTAAGAACCATCTGGCATCTTGGAACCGTTGAGAGCCTTCATCAACTTGATTCCGAATCTGATGGTTCCAGCAGGTCTGTTGTTTCTCAAAATTGGGAGAGTGATGTCAGGGATTTCCTCCTTGTCCATGATATCTTCCAAATCGTACAATGCAGCACCCATGAATTTATCCTTACGACCGTCGGATTCATTTTCATCGTAAAGAACAATTGCAAGAGGTTCAGTAGAGGCCTTAAGCAAGACGTTAACAGTTTGATTGAAGACAGGTTCGGTAGTGTCTGGGACAACATCGGTCTTGGCCAAGATGGTACCACCGATACCGAAAGTGAAGTAAGGATCGATGGTATTGTTGAAAGTGTCTGCACCTTTAAGACCCTTGGCCTCCTTGATGTTAAGTTCAAGGATACCCAAGGCACCGTTAAGACCATTACCGGCGAGCAACTGTTCCAAGTTAAGCTGGAAAGAGAGAGGATTAAACACCATTGGACCAGCAAACTTGAGAATCATCTCATTGATCAAAGTGTAGATACCTGGAATACTGAACACTTCAGGGGAGAAGATTGAATCTCCACCACCGAAAGGTCTAGTTATAGCGTCGAAAATTGGAGGCTCCATAAGCGAGACGTTAACGGTCTGGATATGAGGGAAGTTGGTCATCATTCTGAGACGGAGACGGATCTTGGCATGCATTTGAGCGTCAGAGACGTCGATTGGGAAGGTCAAACCAAACAGTTTAGCCTTGACGATAACCTTCTGGTTGGTGTGGTTCTTGAGTTGTTTGACGGTCTGGTCTTCAAGAGCATTAGGAGAGAAACTGACCCACCAGTCCATAACAGTGATATCGTCACCAGTACGTTCCAAAGTACGCACTTTGTCGACTCTTGGAGCCTTAGTACCGACGGTGAAAGTATGGATCCAGAGCTGTTTGACGAAGGCAGGAATAGGCAGGTCTGCGAGGATTGGGTTTGCCTGAGAGGTAACCTGTTCTGCGACGTAAGGTTCAAGGAATGGCCAGAACTTGGCGAGCAAGACGTTCATCCAGTCGAGAGTCTCGAAGTCGTCTTCAATTGGCTTGACAGAGTACTCACGTTGAGCTTCCATTCGGATGGATTGACGATACTGACGGATCGAAGTTCTGTAGTAGACGGCGACCGGGAGAACGACAAAGAAGACAGGACCGAGAGAGAATCTGAAATAACCGAGCAGCCAAGACAAGAATGAACCCAGAATGAGGATGGCCACGATATGGTACCAGTCACCATAGGCATAGTCTGGCAAATACTGTTCCAGGAAGGTGGATCTAGTCAAGAGGTCCATAATCTGGTCGTCTTGAGTCAATTCGTCACCTTCTTCAAAACCGGCAACTTCCTTCCAACCGGTGAAGGCTGCATCATGGGGTTTCCTTTTGTTTGCGAGTTTCTCTTCGAGTTTCTTTCTCAATTCTGGCGATATCGATTCCGAAGTAGCACCGGCCACGTTCAGCGGTTGCAAAGTTGTCTTTGCACGAGCCAAAGGTTTTTTAATGGCGGCCGAGGCCTCAGCTTTCACATTGGTAGAGCTGGCAACGGCTCCAGAGGCGGTTCTCACAGGTTCCGTCACTGTAGCTGCACCTGGTGCAGCAGGAGTCTCACCTGCCTGCACTGGAGGAGGCACACTTTCCTTGGAAGGAGACTGAAATTTGTTAGTAAACTGTTGTTTGGCGGCGATTAAACCGGCTTTTGTTGTCCTTTGTTCGCAATTGAACAGCCTGATATGGTTTACGAGCCCAATTCATCGCGGCAAGTTGACAATTTCATAACTACTTACTTCTGCCATAGTGAGGTTAAGAGGGCAGAAATATTTAAGGTGAAATTTCTGGATTTAAGGGGGGAGAATGGGGGAGAGAGAGGTGCACGGGTGTATCCTAATTAGGCAACAGGAAGCAGATAGGACTTGGAAGACGCACTTGCAGAGAGTTGTTGGATTAGTAAAGAGTTATTTATGACGAAGAAGGCTGCTGGAGCGACTGGAAATGCTAGGACTGGCACTGGAACTTCTACCAGAATTGAATTTTAGGTTGTTTTTGCGATCGGAGGATCTGGAATCGGAGTGATCGGATCGGAGTAGTTTACCCAGGTGGAACTTGTGGTTATCTTCCGATTTATGCTGTCTATAGAAGCGGAGGAAGCCAGTTGGGCGGTTTGTAGAAATATTGGAAGCAGCAGCATTGGTTTCAGTGTTAGCTGTTGAAGAGCTGGTGGTACCAGCTGAGGTAGTGGGTGTGATTGTAGCAGTAACACCAGTATTACCACCATTTGTTCCGTCTGGACACATCACACCCTCGTTATTACCCCTAAAGGTGACCCCCGCAGGACCTCTGAGAGGCTCCCCGGATATATTAGTAGTGGTACTCGACTTTTCGATCTTGGATTCGGCGTCCCGGATGAAGGTCCAGTAGACGTTCTGACGCAGCAACGAGAGAATCATTTTCTTTGCCTTGAGTAGAACCATGGGAGGATGCACAGATTGACGCTTGTCCTCGTTGAGAAGCGAGGTGATGACCTCTTCGGGTAGATTGAGTTCTTGAATAGAGCCAGGAGAGATGTATCTGTCAATGATTTCTTTCCATAGGGAGTCGACTTGTTGTGATGGAGACGAGCCTGACCCAGCCTTGTCAGAATGCTCTTCTAGATGAAGGTCGGCGAGAGAGTTTGACACAGCCGATACTCCTCCTTTAGCATTGTCCTCTCCTTTAGCCTCGTCCTCTCCTTTAGCCTCGTTCTCTCCCTTGTTCTCGGCAACGACCGATTCCTGGACGGGCCTTACCCTCATCCACTTACAAGCCAACACCGGCGAATGTGTATACTCAGGATGACAATGCCTATACAGCTGCTCATACCGGTATGCATCTAGCAGAAAATCAAGATTCTCTTGGCAGTGAGCTTGAGATATGAATCGTCTGAATCTAGTTGGTTCAAAGAAGTGTTGATTTGGCAAGAGAGAGCCGTTGATGGCCGTTGAACCTTGCATGAAGTCCAGCTGGGACAGATCGTAGTTTGAGTCCGGATAACAGAGCCGTACAAGGTCTTCCAATGCCGGTATTACGTATCCCTTCATGAGTAATCAGCACTCAGTGAAGAAGAAGAAGATGAAGAAGAAGAAGAAGTGATATGTACTGGGGAGAGTTTAGCAGGGGTGCAGCAGGGAGGGCATTAGCCCCGCGGATAAGTTTATGGGGACTTGGCGGGACTTATGCGGGACTTATGCGGGACTTATGCGGGGATTCTACGGGGGTCCAGCGGGAGTTCTACGGGGCTTCCTGGGCCCTACAGGGCCGAGGCTGAGGACGTAACGGCGCGGATCGCGCGGTAAAACTGCGTGGTACGACAGGAAAAAAAAACAGAACGGTCGATCGACCCTAATATCAAAATTGTTAAACTTTCCCCACGCGTCGATCGACCTGAAGACTCAACTATCTGTTTCCTGCCCACGCAGATCTTCCCGCCCCCTCTGTCCTCCTTTATTTTTACCCCACTCCCTTCCCTCCCCCCTCCCCACGCGCTAAACCAGCCACCGATAAGGATTTCAAACCAAAAAAATAATTTCTATCTTCTTTTACTATGGCTCGTTCTTCCAAGGATAGCCTCCGACAACCCGTCAACTGCTCGGAGAGGCCCACAACGCCGCCACCTGCAGACTCATCTTGTTCACATTCGCCTCCATTGACTCCTCCTTCCCATGTTATCAGCAAACTCACCCCTTTGGGCAAGTACTCCACAGCCACCACTATCGGTTCTACACAGGAAGATCTCGATATGCACCTGGAAAGACGCCATTCCAGGCTACAGGCCATGAAATCCCGACTGCTATGTCATTCAAGCATGATCAATGACAAACTCGACCAGTCTCGCCGGTCCCTCGAGATCAAACGGTCTCAGCTCCAGATTAGACTTGATAGAGCTTATCAGCAGAGGAAGAGACACCTTGAAAGGAAGAGGTCCATTGCTGCGGCTACCATTTCGTTCCTACAATCGAAAAGCTCACAATCATCTGGATCAGCCAGCTCTGCCGGTTCCGACGGCTCCTATGGCTCATCCGGCTCATCCTATGACGGATTCTTACCAGAAAGACCTACCTCATCTGCAGAATTCGCCAAATCCAGACTCTCCCTGGTCAAACAGGTTACAGATCTCCAACAGAGTCTATCTGACGAACCTCCATCCTGTTTCGATCAGTTAAGACCCCTGCTGGCCAATCTCACCCTCTTCTCCAACTACTCTGCTACCGCTACGCAGATCGATCTTCGCACCGCTTTCAAGCTTTTGCAGTCGCTGCCAATCTTGAAAGCCATCGCCATATTCTTCCACGATCGGGTCCCGCTGCCGCACGCTGACACTTATATGGCCAGATCGTTCCTCTACGCCCTTACTATGATCGTTGAACACCAGTACTGGATCCATGTCAAGTCTACACCAACCTACCTTGTCATGCTTGACAACTCAAACCTCGACTCCGTCTACAAGCAGCTCTGTGATGAGTATGGTGCGTTCCGCAAACGCTCGCTCGATAACTACTACTATTCGTACATCACAAAAATGTTACTGTACGACGCCAACCAGGTCTGGGTCTCTTTTGAAGCCATTGTCAATGGTGAAACTCAATCCAACTTCGCTACTGACTTCAGTGACTTCTTAGCACGCTTCCAAACGTTCCAGTACTTACATCTGATACGATCTATCGCTTCCCTGATCGAATCAAACTCTCAACTTCGCTCGCATAGAGAGTACCTGGAAACTATGAAGGGACTGACCGACGATCCGACGATCCTGCGTCATTACGAAGACACAATCAAAGAGTGCCAGCATTCTATCGATCACAACTCCGAGGCAATGTCTCAGTTCGGCAATCGTCTCGAAAAGAAGCTCAATATTCGTCAGGTGTTGCAATGGGAGTCTGAATTCTATGACCATTATCAAGAACACGTTCTTCAAGACTCTTCGCTTTCAAGGGACAACCCTCTCACCGTTTCTATCAAACCTGAAAGCACCTCTCTCTTTGTCACTTCAGCCCTGTGCGGTCTACCTGTCTCAACAGTCCCTTCTACATTCTCATTGAACCAATGGAGGAAGATTATGTTCAAAGTCTACCTCGAATACAGACAGTATGCTTCCACAAAGGACTATTCGACTTTCAACTTCCTCAAGGCAGGCCATCCAGGACGCAGAAGTAAACGTGCCGGTATCTCACTGTTCACTCCGGCTTCAGCACTAGGTTCTGACGACGGATTCCTAGACTATGTCAACTATAAGTACGAGCCAGATGTTGAATCGCTTAGACATTGGCTCGGATTGAAGACTTTCAAAGAAGGTTGTTCTGAAGCACTGGAGAAGCTTCTAGGTATTCAAAAACCTCAACATTTCATCACTGAACTCGCTCAGATGGTGGAAAAATGCTTTTACTCGTTACGAATAGTCTCCAAAAACCGCCATGGTAAGTTGGTGATCGGCAACTACCACGATCCAGCCACCGTCTCACTAGTGAGTGATTCTGTTCAGACTATTGAACGAGTCAAATCAAATGAACTCACTCTGAAGGAATACTTCGACACTGTCTTGCAAATTCTTCAAAGACATTTACCTGACTTCCTAAAGAGTGAATGTGATACGTTAATGCAATGCACAGTCGATCACCGCTTTATTCACCAGTTTGTCGAACTTATCACGGACTCTCTAATCTTCTCAACCAACAAGTCCATCAGAGAAGGATTGAATTTCGTTGGAAGCAGAGTTATTGAGTTTGAAACTGAGCTCATGGAGTCTTCCCAACCATCTAGGGAGTCGCCCTTAGATATGAGATTCCCAATTCTATACGAGAAGATGCAAACCTTGGAACCTGTTCAATCGATTGCTGAAGAGAATATCTATGATTATTATAACGCGATGCTGCTGAACGAATTGACCGAGCCACTGCTGAGAGAGCAGGAGTTCCCTGAAGTGTTTGAAACAGTCTCAATTGAGATCACCCAGCTTCATGGTCAGATCCAATCGGTAATAGTGTTACAAACTCTGATGGTTCTGTTGGCGAGCTATTTCGGACAGGAACGAGATTTGTTAAATTTCGCTGGCTTGTTGAAGCAACTTGATAGGTTCCTGAGTAGCTACTTCGAGAAAGGAACCATGCCATTGAACTATTTCTTCAAATGTCAAGTGTACTCAATCATCGAACGCAACTTGGTTGATAAACCACCTTTGAAATTTAACCACGAAGCGATTTGTGGATTGGTCGACCAAGTTTCCAAGACGAACATTGGAGGTTCAAGCTCAGTTCGCAGCATCTATGGACGGACATTGAAAGAGATGATCCAATTGCACGGAGCCACCAGACAGACAGACACCGTTAAGACCCAGAGGTTGCAAGACAAATTCTTCCAGGCGGAATTATTTTCAAGACGTCTGGAACTTGTGATTAGTAATTACTATAGGGTTTATGACAGTGCCTATGAGGCATACTGGAACACTCTAAGGAACTGTTGCCGAGAATACGAGATCATAGCAGACCCAAGTGTCTTTTGTAACGAATAATAAAGGAGCGTTATATTATATATGTTGTATGTAGTGTATGAGTGTAAAAGTGTAAGTTTATGTCCAAATCAATGCCTTAATCCTCAGCTTTATAGTCAACAACACCACGTAGGATCTTAATGACACCATAAACCTCATGCTTGATTTCATCTTGGGGAGGTCTATGGTTCTTTGGTCTATTTTTACGTTCAGAACCTGGAACAGGCCAGCGACATTTGATGCAAAGACGTTTGCATTCTGAACAGACCGGCTTGGTTTCACAGCATCGTTTCTTTCTTTGACGGCAGGTAAGACATCCACCTCTGGATCTCTTAATCTTACCTTTAGAATCTGTCACTGGATCGGGTAACGTCGATGGTGGTTCCCGAGGTGTTATACCTGAAGGTATAAGTTCTCCAGTGTCCAGTAAAGGTGCAGCCTTAGATGGGGGCAAAACTATGTAAGTACTGCTCTTCACATTGTAGTACATAACACCTTGGTCATAAGATGAAGAAGAAGGGTTAGGTGTGTATGAAGTGTTAGTGGTGGTACTTGATATTGGAATGTTGTTAGACATGGTTGTCGAAACGGTCGGGGATGATTCCATTCCAACCGATTCAAGTCCATTGGGTCCAATGTATGCAGGATTTGAAATCATCGACTGTTGCGGGTGCTGGTGCTGATGCTGGTGCTGATGCTGTTGAGGATGCTGTGGGAGATGCTGTGATTGCTGTACCTGTTGTGAGTTAGGAATTTGTATGTGAGACGACTTGGACATTGGAAATGAAGGTGCATAGTAGCCAGAGTAAGGGTCAGATGAATTGACAGAATTGATCTGCAACGAAGAGGCAGGATTTGTCATCTGTTGAAGGTTGGAAGCAACCATCGGATTCATGGAGACGGGATCATAGCCTCCGTTGATCATGTAGGAAGAATCTCTTAGCGAAGGACGATGATTTGAAAAGGAATTTGGGAGGATGTTTTGAGAAAGCGGATCATCTCCAGGTGCTTCCTGGTTACGATCACTCTCTTGATCTCTATGCTTAGTCATCGTGTGAGAGACCGGCTTGTCAAGGCCCGAGTTGCTGAAGGCGTCGGATGTTCGATCCTTTATATTCGTCGTTAAATCAAAATTGCAATGCTTGAGGCCATACATATACATCTCTGCAGAATGGCCTAATAGCTTATGCAGTTGTACAGTATGCGCTCGACAAATTAAATTAAGCAGTTAAATGGGGAACGCGAAACTGAAACTTTGTTTTGCTTACCTGGTCACTCCGATTGCGTCGTTCTATATACTTTCAGAGTTAATACCTTCCATGAATTGACGGAATATATCTTGCATTTATATACAGATGAAGCTGGTACATAACTATTGCTACTTATCGCAAGCAGCGAAGAATTTATTCCGCACCCCATCGAGCGGTTTTTTTTGCAAAAAAAAAAAAGAAAAGTGAAACCCACACAGAATGCCGAGGCAGTGCAAAACAAATAGGTAGTGGAAAAAAAGAAACTCTAATTTTTTGTTTCTTTTGTTTTGATGCGTTTTTTTCATACAGGACAGACGTGATGGCAATTAGCAAGCCTGTAGAGAATTTATTTCTTGTGATTTAATTGGCACTACCGGCATATCTTGATGCTGTCTGTATGCTTGAAATAGAAAGTTCGCTTTTTTCATAAACTAAACATATCTTAATCCATGTGTCATATAGAAAAAAAAAGTAACAAATTAAAATAAGACCGATCGGTCAGTGAACGCAGTCAAATATAACAAGGTGATCTTTAGAAAAGCAGTCAACATTTACTAGATAGATCGCCTCATTGTACTTGCATGACACCCTCAAACCTTGATCAATTGAGCAATCTAGATGATCTTCAATCAGCCTCAATGAATTCCAGACGGACGATCCGGTCATTTCACGTGTCAAATGCCCCTTCAGTTTGAGGGAGGTTAATCGGCCCGGAAAAAAAAAACCGTTGCTGTATTGCCACTTAAATTAGAACAAAACTACCTACAAACAGATTTCGGTATTTCGGGGTATTTTGGCGCCCAGCTACAAAATCTTCTTCTATTAATAGGCGATTTTATCGAGTTACTTATTATGTGAACAATAATGACGACATCGTTGCATCCGGATTTAAAACTAACACCTTTGATAGAGTTACTAATCCTCACTCCACTCCTCACTCCTCACTCCTTTTTTAGATGGAGATCAGTGAAAAATTTACATAACAAGAGTAGAAAGAACAATATGAGAACAAATAAGCAGTTAAGATCAATGTTCTTCGGTCACACTTGAAACTGCGTGATGTAATTCCCTCAACGTTTACCCGAACGTATTTCCCCGGAACTGGTGTCCATTAATTTCCGCTAGCAACCTGATCTACCTCGCCTACCCTATAACGTTTGCGGTTTTTGCGCCCCCGTTTTCCAAATCGGGACTAGCAGCAACCACCAGACCCCAGGGGTAGCTGTTATACAACCCGCATACATTTGTGGGCTATTACAAAACAAGAATCGTTTCTTTTTTTTTTCTTGTTTTTTTTGAGGGGTGCATATTCGCTATCTCTATCTGATACGTGTGCATATTCCACCATCTCTATCAAAACACCCAGGATTTTTTTTATTGTAATTCTTCCTTTCTTTTGTTACCTTTGATTGCCCTATGAAGCAATTGATTGCGCTTGTAGAGCAATGCAGTTCGATAGTTTCAGACGCCACAACAGAACTTACAAACTCGTTTGCAGGTTCCGAATCTAATAGGATCGGCATGGAACTCACAAAAGTGTTTAATCTGGTACAAGAATCGGCTTTACAGAATCGTAAACTCCAAGTGGAAGCGATACTGAAGGATCGATTGGAAGACGAGATCCGCGCACTCGATCAATGGGTCGATCAGCTGCAATCATCATCATCGTCACTGCCTGCTGGCAAGCAGATTGGCCAACATTCGATCCACAGCCTTTTCTAAAGAGTCTAGCTTGATTCCTAATGATAGTAAGATCGGGTCCGACGTCACCATATCACACTTCTCCACAACATTCACCACATACGGCTCGCCCTTATTGTCCACATACGTGATGCACTGCTCCAGATACTTTTTGGAACTCTTCAACAAGGTTGACAACGAAGGATCGTCTCCACCTGCTCCTCCAAAGATGTGGTTCCAAAAGCTATCAGTATCAGCCTGCTGAGCGCCTCCATTCACAGTCTGACGTAGTCTCTGGTATTCATCCACTATGATCCGGTGTATCGTTCGAGTACGATCTCTTGAAATTGCCGACCGAACCTTATCGGCAAATGAGATGCGTCTCTGCTTATCAACGATGATGCACCACGGCCTTTTGGTGACACGTTTGACACTTTGAAACTCGACACTTAGCTCCGCGTTGTTAACAAAGAAGTCCAACGACATATCCTCAGGGATCTCGTCGTTGTTATGATGCTGATGAACACTTTCGAACTTATCCACTGGCAGTCGATATTTCGGGAAGATGTATGCAGGGTTGGGTGATTCCAATGACCCTCGAGCCTTCGATACTTGGTCATATACTCTCTCCATCTTACTTAAAAATACCTCCGAATCCATATTCTCATCTCTTTCGATACTCTCAATTGTTTCTATAGCGTTGTAAACCAAGTCGTGGCAGTCCAGCAGCTGTCTTAGTATGAACGTCTCTCCGTCTTTCAATCTCAACACACACGGCTTGCCGCCGTTGAATGAATGTGCCTTGATCTGGACGTTCAACCCGACAATCTTGAAGTTCTCCCTTTCAACAATCCCTTTCAACATCTCCGACTTGTGTGATGATACCGGCAGCTTGAACACCGTCTCGTTCTCTTCAGACACCTGCCTTAGACATGACCGTAGTCCTTCTTTAATCTCCGGCAAATGTGGCCGAACCATCTTGTTTAACAGCCAGTTCAATTCATTTGTTTCATTCTTTTGTAACCTTGTTTCGATCCCCTCTCGTGTTAGAGCAGGAAACAACTGCGATGTCATCCTCTTTTCCAATTTAAACCAAGAAGAACTAAGTGGTGATAAATTGGGAGAAATCTCCCTGAATTAATTTCTCACACTTCTTCTTTCTGAGAACTGTACGGAATTGCCATAATTTGTCTATTGTCATGTCACTGGACACTGCTTTGGCGTTCCATCCGCTTGAGTACATCCTGCCTAAGCAACAGCTGCTGAGTTTCAGCGTCCCTTTCGGTGAACAGCTGCCATATGAGCCCGTTTTGGTTGGTGAAGATGAAGTTAGCGTGGACAGGAAGGATTTCGCGTCTCTGTTGCCTTTGAAGGTTGCCGAAGACCTCCAGTACGTGCAATTCAAGCGATCTGCATTCAAGCTACCGAAAATGAGCACTTCCAACGGTGATATAGTGCCGTCGGGTGACCACCTGTCTCCCTTAGCTAGACATCTCTTGGAAAGTACACCAAATGTCACGAGGGCAGACTATTCGAAACCAAAGATCAAAGTTAAACGGATCAAATTAGGCGGTGCGATCGATCCAGAGGAGATTGAAGAGTTGCAAAACAGTGTTATCAGCATGGAGACACAGGTGCAGTCCACGGAGTTTGGAAAGAAGCATCAATTGGAGCAATGGAGCGATTCTGTGACTTTGGACCAGAAGGATTTCATTCAGGAGACTCCCAAACTGCAAGAACTCGCTCTTTCAGACACCGTCAACTGGCAACTGGCATTCAGTCTCATTTCCAAGCTTGATTTCGATTCCATTGACTCAATTCCATCGGAAACTTTGCAACAACTTGAAGTCAAAGCCCAATCTGATCTAATCAACGTCGACACCTCCTCTCCCGAGACATATCTCAGTGCTGCATCCGTTCTTATCACTTTACTATCCTACGGTGTTACTAAGGGCAAGATATACAGCGAAACATCGTTATCCTGCATCTTTGATCTACTAAACCAGCTGCAAGAATCCATTCTGGAACTTTTCTCTACCACCGACAAACCTTCCTTGGGAAGATCTTTACTACACGACTACTGGAGGCTTCTTGAACTTGTCACAGAATTCCTCGGCCAGACAACAATATCAGACACACTGATCACCCATTTCGAATACTTTTGCTTCAAGTTTCTATTTGCAGTTAATCCAGAGTCAGAAATTGCTCCTTCACTCGAGCGCATTCGAATTGCAGCATCGCATCTGCTTCTAACAATAGCTACAAAGTATACAGATCAGCAACCTTTCTTAATCAATGAGGTTTTCAGCAATTTATCGAAGTCTACAGCCACCGTCACCGTCCGTCTCTCAAAAGGTGCTTCCGTGCAATTGATTAGTCATTTCTTGGTCTCCATCGTCCAGACACCCACCTGCCAAACTTTCCCTGTTGACGATGAGTTTTGGCACATTGTTGGCTCTAAAGCTTCTTCAAGAGCTACACAGAAGAAACTCGTTCAGAGTATAGTGACAGATTTCATGGACTGTGTTGCGATCAAAACCGCACAATCGACTGCATTAGCTGAACAGATTGCCTCAGAGTATATGTCTCGGTCGGCTAATATCAGCCCTTCGATAAAACAGTCTCTAGAATCGATGGTCGACGACTTTGTTTCGATGCTTGACTATGCGGAATACTCAGGATCTGAAACTATCTTGAGCAAACTCTTAAATGCTCTACTATACACCGAAGGTTCCGTGGCTTTACAGGCCTTTGCTCTCGAAATGGCTGGAAAGATTGGATCTCGTCTTCTTGAACTCCAAGATGAAAAGCCACAAACTGGTACCACATCTCAAGTGCTGAGCAATATCCATTCTAAACCTGGGTTCTGGTATTTCTATACAACGACTCTTTCAAATTTGAACAGAGAAGAAGATCAGAAAGAGATTCTCAATTACATGCAGATCTTGAATGGAAACTACACTGTTTTAGACGATTCCAACCCGGCTGCGTACAGGTACATTCTGAAAAATAGTGAACTGGCTAAAAAGTATGTTCAGTTCTTGGCGTCTGTATCTCAGAATCTAGGTAATGACCAGATTAAACTGAGATACGTCGCTATCAAAAACCTATCGTTTCTCATTGATAGACAACCATTATTGATGAGCTCACAATGGCTGAAAGATACCATTTTCACGTTGCTGACAGGCAACTCTGCATCTGTCACTGGATCTATCTTGGACCTGCTTTCGGGATTTCTTAAGAAGCATACCGATATAGCTCCAGAGTTTGCTGAAGTGTGCACAGCAAAAATCAACGATAAGAGCGTAGCCGTGCGTAAGAAAGCGATTGGATTGGCATCGTTTATATACGACGTTTGCCCTGCATTCAGAAGACAGATATCACAGAACTTGCTGGCACGTTTGGATGACGAAGATCCCAATGTAACAAAACTGGCCGTTTCAACACTGACATCTGCCTGGTTCGATACTCCAGATATCGATTCTTCGATCAAGTCGATCTTACCTGCTGATGAGTACTTTGAAAGACTTTTGAAGGAATACTTACTTCCAAGCCAGGATTTGGATATTAGGAGCAGACTTCTACAAATAATTGATCGCACTACGGAAATGGCTACTGAGAATGATTCCAGGATACCCGAATGCATGGGATTCTTGGCAATCGTGGCGAGAAGTGATGGGTCACTGTTGTCACAAGATCAACTACTTTCATTGCAACCATATCTCACAGATACAACTGTGTCTTCGGAGTCATGCTATTACATACTGCAGCTGTTCCAAGTCGCACTCCCATGGATGATTACCCTCAATCCACGGTTCATCAAGGATTGCCAGCAATCGCTGCTTTCAAGGTTGACAAAGTTCAATTCAAAAGAGCTACCATTGGCTGTTGAATGCCTATGGATCTTGAGTAAGCGCAACAACACGACTGAATCCGTTGCAAAAGCTGCAGCAAATACGTTGAGATTGCTTAGAAAGAACCCAGAAAACCCGCGCTTACTCTACCTTGCCGGTAGTTTTGGTAAAGTCTGTGACTTCGAAAAACATAGAGACATGTTCGTGGGTATTGCAGAGAAAGAGTCCACAACTTCGTTCATAATCAGACACATTCTTCCAGTTTGTGGATCCGATAACCAACATGCCAAGCGAGCCGCGATAAGGAACGTGCTTTTTATATGCATCACGCATCCACAATTGTTCCTCAGTAACCAAATATTAGGAATCATGGACTCTATCTTTGATACTGATCTCAGGGATATCGCTATTGATACGTTAGCTCTTTTCTTGCAAACAGAAGACCAGAAAGCTGATTCAAGAAATGGAAATAAGACACACAGATCATCGGATCAGATTGACCTTGCAGCTTTCCGCGGAGACTCTGTTCAAAATATCAATGATAGTATATGCTCTTCACTGGTTCAGAGATACCTCAACAATGTTCTTGAAGCATGCATTGATCAAGAAATTCCTCGGCAGGCCGTGGAATTTGTTCGACTTGTCGTTAAACTTGGCTTTGTTAACCCTAAGCTTTGCTTCCCTACAGTTGTCGCCTTGGAGACCTGTGAAGATGAACATACCCGTCATGTGAGTCTCGATATCCACAGAGAGTTGCATAACAGGTACGAAAGTTTGTTAGAACCACTCATCTCCAAAGCTTTGAAAGAGGCAGTGAGATACAGGCAAAAACACTACCACAATATGAATTTCCCTGCATTTTTACAGAGGTTCCTAAAGATATCTCGTGAGAATGTCACAAACAGAACGATGGTGCGTATCTATCAAAAAGTTGGAGAAACTTTCAGACAAGTTAATGTGGACAAAGTGCTCAGTTCAATCAAGAAGTGTGAAATGGCAAGAGACTATGCAACTTTCATGGCACTGAACTTGACACAGGTTGAATTTGAAACGCAGGAAGAGGTTCTTAGCGTTGTTAACGAAGTAAGCAGAGTCACAGCATCACAAATACCAAACTTGATAGCTGCTGATTACGAAGAGAAAGAGAAAGTGATCGCACTGGCTAAAGCGCTTTTTGCGATGTGCCAACTTGAAGATGTGCTTCTTCACAACTACGAACTGGGCGAGAAGACTTTGATAAAGTTCCAAGAGTCTGAAAAGAAACGAGCATTCCGCAAACCAGTCAAGAGAGTGGAGAATGATCAAATAGAGATAGACACAGGCGAGAACACTGTCTCGGAACTTATAGAAAAGCTCGAAGAGTATGCATAATATTTATATACCATTAAGGAATGACTCACGGAAGTCTGCTCTTTGCCGGATGTATTGACGTAGCACTGAACGTTTGAGAGATGTCAATTGACCTTCGTTTGTCAGGTCCTTCAATAGAGATGGCTGACATGAGAATAGGTTCGTAAGTTCTTTAAGAACTTGGAATCTGCTTTCGATTTGGGGCAGTGACTCGTCTGAGTCAAGTTTCTTCTGCAATGATTCAAAGTCGTAACTCTCCAACGTTGAAATGTAGTGGATAATATCCTGGGTAAGAAGTAGCGAACCTGCTGAGCTGACCGGATACTTTGCAAAATGAAGAATCAAGTCTTCCAAAAGCGCATTAGTGATTCTAGTGACAAGCTCATACTCTATGTCTGGATTTGCCTCGAGTTCAGTGTTCAAAGTTCTGAAAGTGTAGTCGATAAACCTCGTAAGCTTCTCACAAGTTTCCGTCTTATCGACAGCGCTATTCTGAGTCCGTGGGCTATAGTCATCAGTAGATTGGCCATTGAGGATAGTCTTGATGGACTCATCAATTAAATCAACAACACTACTCAAGGTGATATTGAGACCAATCTCAGCATCCTGAAGGTATCCGTTGAAAATATTGACGAATTTGCTTTTCACAGACTCGGATAAAACGAGAGGGTAGAAAGATTTCTTCACAATTGTAGAGAGAAGATACAATTCAAACACGATATTGTTGAATTTGTTGATGAATCCGAGATCAACATCTCCTGCACCGGATTTGAAGAATGAGTTCAATTTTTGCTTTGGAGTGACAACATCTGTGTAGTAAAGGTTTTCCAAAGAACCCATGATGTAAAGCTGGCCCAATTTGTACATCATGATCTCAAAGATCTCAACCGGGTACGAATTTGTCTTAGAAGACAGCTCTATCGATCTATTCAGAGCTTCCACAATGTAATTGAGCATTCTACCAGTGGCCACGAGTGGAGTCTGGTCATGAGCAAAAGCATTCCGAGCACCTGCCGCAACAGCAATAGCAGCCATAGTGGAAGGATCAACCTTACTTGAGGAACCGATGGCACGTTTCAGCTTCTGACGCCATCCTGAACTCGAACCTGAAGTGAATCTCTTGACTCTTCTTGAATGGGGAATAAGTTTCTTGGCCTTTTCTTTAAAGGAAGTACCGGTTGGGCTTAAAGGCTCGTCCTCCATATGCGTATTTAACTCTTCATGACCTTCTTTATATGCGGCAACTTTATCCAACAGTGCATGCTTTGGCTCTGCTTGTGGCATGAACGAATCCAACAGTTCAATAAGATTCAACTTTTCGAGTTTGAAATAGGCATCGTCTTTGAGGTATTCATTGAAAAGATCGTTGTAGGCCTTTTCAAGAGCTGCTGACAGATCATCGTTATGAGTAGAGACGAGGCTTTGGTACGTATCGGCAGCCATCAGATGAAGTATACGAAGGTATGCCAACCGTGAATATGACGAAGCCAAGCTTAAAAGATACGATGCACGAACACCGATAATTTGAGAGAAGAGACGTGACACAAACGCTTCAATGACCCGGCCACTATTAGACTCAAAAGTATCTTGAATTTCCAAGACCGTGGATGTCAACTGTGAAGATGCCGATTTTAGAAGCCCGGATGTGCCCTCATCCAGCTGGTAATCATTAAAATTAGGGTCACCAAGTTCTACCCAGTACTGTTCAGAGACTGGAGTGGCCTTCATCTGGGCATTCAATTCATCGAAAACTTTGCTCTGATCAATGTATAGATCAATCAACGACTGGCCACCATTGAACTCAAAGAGGATCCTGGCCAAAGCCTGAGTCTTTTTAATATCGGCCTGTTCATTGTACTTGACAAAGTTATCGAGCTGATCTGATTCGAATTTGTTAGCCAATTCTTTGATAGTTTGTCTTGCCACGGCAGAATTTGATAGTGAGTCCTCATCCGAA
Source organism: Xiuguozyma insectalens (assembly GCA_030574155.1). NCBI lineage: Eukaryota > Fungi > Ascomycota > Pichiomycetes > Pichiales > Pichiaceae > Xiuguozyma > Xiuguozyma insectalens. The sequence goes on along the minus strand of JAJMEL010000004.1, from coordinate 244,283 downwards.
CTCAACTTGTCCGATAAGCTGACCAATTGACGCAACAATCGTGCCGTCTGATCCATCTGTTGAGGAGAGTACCTGGTCAACATTTCCGGAACCTTACCGTGATAAAGTTCGTTGTAACATCTTGTCAATGCAATCATTTGCTGTGTATGATCCTGAGTCTCATTTGCTTTCGTAAGACTCTCACCCAATGGACCAATGCTTCCACCTTGCAAGTGGCTGGCGCGATCAGACAACTGGTTAAACTTTCGATTCAATTGTGCCGCAGATCCGTTCAATCTCTCCACTTCTTGCTTGTATTGCAAACCAGCCTTGCGACTGCGTTCATTCATACGCACCTCTTTCTCATTGCACTCTAAAGACAGATCGTTCAGCTGTTTCTGGACCAATTCAAACGTACGAATGTAAGGTTTAGGATCGAGATACTCGACACCGTTGTTGAACTTGGATTTGTGTTGGACGTTCTGTTTGGACAGTTTGTCCACAAATTCGGGCACCGTCAGGTCTCCGAGGAAGTTGTCAAGTTTCAACAGCCTCTTTGTTTCTTCATCGAGTCCGTATGGTGAAGCCATAGTGAGATCAACAAGAAGATCAAGAAGAAGATGTGGTGCTTACGGGGGGAAGAGTTGGCGGACCCCAGGAAATATTTAAATTCTCCAGGGGAAGGTTAAATTCACGGGGGATTTGAAAGTTTCACGGGGCTTTGATAATTTCTTCCTGCTTAGTATCACTTCTTCTTCCTGCAGGGTTGGGGTTTTGGCGGGGTTAGGAATGCTAAAGGGGCTTCAAAATGCGAATGAAGTACATATAACTGAAGGTATATCAGAATCCGCTGGTCATTATACGGAAATGGGATCAAAACAAAGCAAAAGACAGGCCTTTTGTCTCAGGACACCTTTTCAGGATCCCTTTCAGATCCCTTTCTGAGCCCTTCTGATTTTTCCCCGGATATTTCCAGGTGCACAGATGTCAAAATTTACAAATAACACGTTTAAACCACGTAGATAACTTTCTTTCTGCTTATCTGTCCTTCTTCTTCTTGACCATGTCAGGAATATCTCCTGGAAATATGCCTCTAACGCCAGAGAGCACGACGGAAGGGAAGTGTACCAGGTCGAAGGCACTTCGCTGCGTGGTTGACTTGACTCCACCAAACGATCTGCCGTCTCCTCCAGCTTCCCCCCTCAATTCTTCATATGATAAGTTACAAATCACGCAGACACTTATATCAACACTTGTGTGTCTATCGAATCTACTATGCATACCTTGCACCGAGACCAGAATGAGACTGTTTGTCACCGCCGTTGTGGAACGCGGGAATGTCTCTTCATCGGTGGTGTATGCCAGCGTGGTCTATTTGATATGCTTAGTAAAACTCACAAAACAGCCAGAGAATCACAACAAATGTCATGTTCGATGCTTCCGAAAGCTGTGGCTAACGTGTGTGATTCTGGCATCGAAGTTCCTAGAAGATCAAAACTATACGCTTCGAGCGTGGGGTCATATCACTGGACTACCACTGGATCAGTTGAAGTCCATTGAAATGTCTGTTTTGGAGACGCTAGACTTTAACATTTGTATTGACGATAAGATTCTTAACGAGGTTTCCAATGCCATCGAAACTGCCAAGTTGCCTGCGACGCTCAGAAAGATGAGACTGGCGCGGCCTGTAAGTGCAGATTCAGATGCTGTTCATGCTACGAACAAACGGAAACTAGTTGATGGATCACAATCGACCAATGCCAAACGCAGAGTCATAGCTTAACTTTAAGATCTGATAGAACTATACACTATATATTACTTTAATGCCGGATAATGTCTTATTTCAAATCGTCATCATGTAATAGATCATCATGACTCCGATGAACTCTACTCCGCATAGGTCCGCGAGTCTCTTCCATTGAACTTGCTTCACACCGTAGACTTGCTCGGCAACGTGGCCCTGTCTCCGGTACAGACAGTTATAGCCAAGGTAAAGGAAGTTTGCAAATGCGTATAATGCATAGAACAGAACGTCTTCGTAAGGAGGAGGCAAGTAGCACATCTGGTAAGACAACGTTGGTGCAATGTCATCGACCTGCTTACCACCGACCACAAACTTTTGAGGCAATGCTTTGTCGTAGAGAGTCAAGATTTCGACTGCAGGTCTCCAGATACCCATAGCCATCGATAATGACTTGACGTTGACCTCAATGGCGTGTTTCTTCACTCCATTGACGTCGTATTCATGCACCACTTCGCAGTAGTCATGATCGTCACCAGAAAAGATGATATCAGGCTGAACAGCTTTCAAGATCTCTGTAGAGTGCTTAGGATCGATCACCGTCTGATACTGATAGCCTGCCCAGACCGGGAATTTCTTCTTGGACTCCCTAAGTGGGCCACAACTGGTTGTATCTGGGTTTCTGTATAATGGCACGTGCTGAAGAAGGATTCTGGGTTGGCTCTTGGCAGGTAGAGAAGCCATGAACTGCGTTGGAGGTCCATACACATCGATGTCTTCAGTGTTCGAGTATGAGACTCCATCCACAGAGACAAACTCATGGCCAAGGTGACTGAAGATCGTATTTGGAGTACCGAAATACAACTTGAACTGATCCATCGCATGCTTCTTCACCGCATTACCGAATCCAATGTCGTGGTTACCAGTCACATCCAAATGAACATCAATTCCATGCTCTCGGCAACTTCTTGGCCTGAAGATATTGTCGAACCGTTCAAATTGGGCCTCATAGTACTCATCCGAGGCACTCCGGCCATTATCGAGCAAATCACCAAGGAAAACGATAGAGTCCGGGTTTAAGTGTCGAACCAACGCCCAATAATTTTTGTACAGATAGTTGTCGACCGTGAATTTGGACAACGATAAAAGAGGTGCCGAATATGATGGGTATGTGTGATTATCGATCAACTGAGGATCTGCAATCAACAGCATGTTGTAGCCACCGTTAGAGGCAAAGTTACAACTGTGTGCATAGTTAAATGGTTGGATTCTTTGGAAAAACACGAACAACACCAACCAGATAGTCAATGGAATGGTAAGGATCTGGTACCTCTCGCTGATCTCACGTGTCCATTCATTTATTGATGATTTGTTGACGTCTATACCTAACGCACGCATGTCTATTCCATCTAAACTCTCTCCATTAGACAGCTTCTGGTACCCTTGTTGCAAGATTCCCTTAACTTTCTTTATAGGGCTCAGAATCCTCATTTCGGAAGAGAGTATGCCTTATCTATCTATCCTTTGTTTGTTCTTGTTCTTGTCTTTATTTCTCTCTTGTATAAAGAGTAAATTTAGGGTTTATAGCTCTATAAGTCAATCCGCAAACCCCTTACTTTGACCTTTTGTTTTAGAACAAGAATAACAAAACCTTTCTCAAACAAAAAGGATATGAAATTCAGTAGCCAAGAATAAATTTATTTTTATTGCCCAGTTTTATTGTGATGCGTCGCGTTTTTTTTCTTTTTCTTGTAAAGCTGCATGGGGGTTTTTTTTTTGGGGGTGTACCTTAAAGATTTCTCCCTCGTTTAGTATCACTTTCTTCTCCCTCTTGACAATGTTAACAACTCTGTTGTTATTATGTCTTATAGTCTTTGTACTACTGCTACCATACATCAAAACAAACCTGTCGGATATCAGTCCGGTCGCATTGGAATCGCAGTCGTCCGTGGGACCTACAAGGCAGCCTGGCGAATCGGCCATCTATAGATCTGTCGATGTTCCAAACGGGATGCCTTTGACCGGTGGACTTGGCATAAGGATCGGATATCAGCTTCGAGACGGCAATTTGAAGGATATATGGAGCATTGCACTGAGCCATGGTGCCAAGACAAAGATCAATGTTGCAGGCAAGTCGTACTCGCTGGACTGGATCAATGGTGCTTTAAACGAGATAGCCGATAAGGTCGAGCCGTTCAAGAAAGTCGGCGTACTGTCTGATTTTGATACAATCGAACCTCTGTTGTTCTTGATGTCGAGTCTATTTGTCAGTGAGAAGACCATAGTGAACTTGAACTCGTTACCGTCGGAGCCGTTGGGACTGGATCTTGTTGTAGTCGATAAGAAGCATCTGTTCAAAGTGGCCAACATGAAAGGTGTCAAGGTGATCGTTGTGGATCCGACCGATACCACTGCAACATCGTTTGACAATTTCTTTGATCTGACACAGGTCACTAGGACCACTTCATTTAATTATAACGCTGCACAAGACTACAAAACAAAGTTCAACAATCAACCATACTCGGAGGTGAACAATTCAAATGAGGTCAAATTCTATCAAAGAAGCTTTGTTTCCAGCATTGCATCACGTTTGAGATCGTTGCCGATGGACTTTCCCTGGACCAACACCGATTCTCTGCTAATATCCGTGTGTTCATTCGATTCAAACTCTAAAAACTCAATGATTATCAACCTGCTCTGTGGATTGATGGAAAGAGTGGACTCGGTGACCATTGTTCCCGAGCAGGAGCTTGATTCCATTGCAAAACTAGTCAATTACAACCCCACGATCCTCTCTGCCAGAGACAAATCACTGCTTTTGCTTCTAAAACACTCACCACAGTCCCTTTTGCATAAATTCCTGCTGTCCCGTGCCGAACATTTCAATTCCGAAGGTATATTTGTCAAGTTCGGTAGATTGGCTCCGTTATCGTTGAAACTGGTATACTCCCAACAGACAGACAGTCCTTTGAGTTCATTACAATACAATACTCTGCGGTCGTTGCTTGGATCCAGAATCATCCGTGAAAAATACCACCGTCTGGCTATGGGACCGATTCTCAAGACCAATCTGTTTGATTACCGTGTCGTCGGTGGTGGACAAGGCAGCTCGACTAACCTGACTCAGCTTGGAGTCGCCTCTAATAGTCTTGAATTGAAAGTTGTCAAGAAAGACGAGTCCCAAAAGTACGGCTCGTTGCTTGCTCGCGGATTCTCCATTGGAAAGGACGACACCGTTCACTTTGGCGAGGATATGTGGATTCCATTAGATATAACAGGGTACTTTGCACGCGATGGATGTTTCTATGAAACCAATTGATCTGTCCTCCCTCTCATATATATAGTAACGACATAATGCCCAAGTCCTTCCTTCCAGTACCCTCGCGGTGCACGGGCTTCTCCCCACACTTGTATTTTTCAAAAAAAGACAGAGCCCCTTTAATTTTTGATCCCGCTACATACCACTTTCTTTTCCTTGCTCCAACCTCCATTGTCGATATTGTGGAGTCTTGTCACGCTTGAAAGACAAAGAGAACAAGGATGTCGAGCTCAGAGGTATTGAAAGTGTCAAACAATGGTATAAGAAGTCGGTCTGGGACCAAAACTGATGCTCACAACGGTCCCCAAACTATAGAGATACCTGATCTGACCGCTCCGAAGACTCCAATCAACCTATCACACGGGTTCCAAGCACCAGCAAGCAATGAGAATGTCTTTGTGGATCACTCATTACCAGATAACAATAATCCATATGGTAAACAACCGATGAATTTCCGGTTAGGCAGTCCTCCAAAGCCATTGAAGGTGTCTAATGCTGAAGATAAGCCTGGAGGAAACAGAGAAAGAAGTCCGCAGTATCAACAACTAGGCGAAGGTTTTAAAATCAGTACATCAGTTAAAAGGACTCCTCCTTCTTATACGTTGAATATCCTTGTCCGTGATTTCACCAAACATGCAGAGAGGAAGCTGAACATGTGTCTAAACTCGGTTCCGTTGGATCAAGAACCTGATATCGTGTCTTTACTGTCCGAAGGTGTTGATCCTGCCTTCGATAGGGCAATAGCCTCGCTTGGATACCTTGCAGGTGGTTCTAGGAAGCGTGTTACCGATGCCGTGATGCACTGGCGTCGTGGTAAGTCCGAGTTGAGAGAGATGGCTAGGACTAGGCTCGAGCAAGAGATGCTTCAATATAGAGAGCTGGAATCTTCTTCTAAAAATAGCGGCAATAAAAATGGTACCAGAACAAGCAGTGGCTCGTCATCTGTCGTCGATAAAGTAAGACGGAGTGCCAGTACTGCATCAAATGTGTCCGAACTGGACAGTTCTGCGGATAAAGTTGAACACGCTGAATTGACTTTCACGCAGGCTGATCGTCAACTCAGCATTAGTACCTACATTCTTTGGAGGGTCCTCATTGAAGTTGTTAGACAAACTCCGGCTTCAGAGGACAGTAAAGCCTTGGAAGAGATTACCTACAATTATCTTCGGAGTATGGATCCATACATGGTCTCTCAGAGTCTGATCCATGCTGCCAACTGGTCGCTTCTCGCAGAACTGCTCGGAGAAATGTCCAGCAGAAACTTCATTGGTGTTTCTGACAGATTCATCGCAGACCTTGAACAGTTCCCATCTGGTTATGGCAATGACAATGTCAGTGATGCTTCTCTCAACCTCCTCATCCATGGAATGCGTAATTTACAACTATCAAACGTTTCCCTTGAACGGTTTGAAGAAGGTGCAGATTTCCTCAAGTCTATAGCAAAATTCTTCAGAAGATGTGAAAATGAACACCTTTTTGCATCCTACTGCGAAGTTCTTACAGAGTTGCTGTTATCATTGGCAGGATCTCTGACTGCTGAAGTTAACCATCCGACATGGGTCGATGCTGTTAAACTTGTCTATTCAAAGGCTATCAATCTTAGTCACAGCAGTAAGCCAGAATTCAGAATCCCGGCAACAAACCTTTTGGTCGCTGCGCTCTGCGTTTCTCCTAAGGAGACTTTTGACAAGCACTGGCTATTGCTTATAGAAGATCTCATTGCCCATCTTAAACCGAAATTGCTTGTCGAAGAAAAGACTACCATCGTCATATCTATTGCTCGTCTTTTATGGGCATACCTGTATCGGTATTCGGATACTTTGAACGCTAAGACACGCAAAATGACACATATTGCTTCGCTACTGTTCACACAACAAAATAATAAAAAGGATTGGATCACTGATGACCCCGTGTTGATCCAAGCTACAAGCCAGATCCTTCGTATCATGGCTTATTCACAGTTGAACTTTACATTAGAGAATGTTCTCTTACCATTGCTCAAATCTGCATTCAATGGATACTCTTTGGAAGGTGCTAATTATGATCACATCACATTAGCTATCCGCAGCTATTCCGTCATTCTCTGGGATCGAGAAAAGGGTAAACAGCCTCCATTCCCGACGAATAGTATCATCGCCACTTCAATGGACCCATTACAGTTTTCACACGAGTCTGGTGAAAGCGTTTTCAGTGCCTCATCGTCTAATGCTGCCGTCCACGCTGAAGTTGCCGGTTCATTACAGAATTTGCTATTCTTGCTTGAAGAAGAACACGGTTGCACCACGCTTGATACTATGCCTACGTCAAGTTATGGAGGTAGAAGTGAAGGTCTTAAGGGTCATAGCCATTCTAACTCTGCCTCTGGTAGTTTGCAACGACTCACAAGTCTTTACTTCCACACTGATAACTCGAAGAGATATAAAGGATTAGATCTCTTTGCTACGACAATCGCTGCAGTTACTTGGATCACAGATGGAGAGTCTGCAATATATCGTCGTATTGTGGATATTCTCGTGAAAAACAGCATTCATTCAGATGAGACCATCGCTGCATACTCCACAGATGCTCTCAAGTTGCTTATATCTGAAAAGAATCCTGGTGTGATCACGTCAGCTTTTGCTACACAGGCATTCTTTCTTGATGAAAAAGCAGCAAGTTCCCTTAAGCATGAATTTACTGCTTCTGATCAGTACATACATCTGTTAGAAGTGTATTTGGAGACATTACAGAGCTGGTTAGAATCACTCGTCGAGCCCGAAGAACTCGAAGAGTCTCCTGAAGAGTTGTACAACGTTAATGCTGAGTTCTTACAAATCCAGCCTACCACTGTTCCAAGGTATTCGGCATTGCAATTGAAGACTATAGTCAACATCATTGATGATGTTGAAGGTAATGGTTTGTTCTTCTTTTTATGTCACGATTCTAGAGTTAGATTCATTGGTGCCCAAATTCTTCGTCGTGTCACCGAGTTCGATCAAGTGTTGACTGAACTCTCTGGAGACAGCTCATCTGACGTTGAGTCCACCAAAGTCGCTCCATCTCCCGGTAAAGGTCACCATACCAGAGCCAGATCTAAATTTGCTGCAGATTTCGGTACCAGAGCCATCCAAGTGCTAGAGTCTCTGGATCTTCAAGAACTTATTCGACCAAAGAAACACCTACTCTCTGAAGCAGAACTAAAGAGATACCTCAAATATAAGGATAGGAAAGCCACTATTGTCAAAGTTGCTGAAAGTGGTCACGGTGTTGATGCTGCACTTTGGTTCAAAGTTTATGATGAAGTGTTAGAAACTTTGGCTACACAATGTCCCATCCAAACAGCCATTGCCCGGTCTCATAGTTGCATCAGACTTGTCCAACTATATGATCAAATATCTACACTGGCTGCCGCAGACAGCTCACAACCCACTGATACTTCCTTGGTGTGGGATTATATGCTTTTCTTGAAGATTGCATGCTACTCCTTGACATCTACCTCTGATCAACGGGTTCATCTACCTGATAAAACAAATCATAACAAGGGTCATGGCCGTAAACGTTCACAACAATTGTTTACAGTGCAGCATCAGAAGATCACATCGGCTGTGGCTATCTTTAGAATCACATTGCCTTTATTGGCCACGAATAATTACAGATTGAGGGATGCCCTAGTTGAAGGTCTTTCGTGTATCAATGTGAACATCTTGCACGCATTTTTGGAAACCGCAGAATCGGTTCTTGATTCGAAGAAGGTCGGTTCTTTCTCTTGGGCCACTACTGAAATATGCTGTGTCTTGCACAATGCATTATCAAGGTTTGTTCAAAAGGGCAATGATTTTCTTGATGATTGGGTGCTTTCCAAGTTGCGCAGACTCCTCGAGTCTTCATTAGAAGTTTTAATGAAGCCTAGCTCCCAACAGGATTTCAATTATCAACGTCTCAGGAAGTACTTCTGTGGGTTGCTGGAAGTTGTTCATTCTGCACTTTTGGCACGCAATGACGTGGACAGATGGTTACCATTTAAGTTCCGCAAAGATGCAATTACTTGGATGAACCAATGGTCTGGTTATGGATGTACCGCCTCCTTATTCCAAGATCGCTATAAACGTATGAATGCAGATGCATCACAACAGAAGAACTCTGTGACATTGCTTGCGTCATTGGAGTTACAGAGACACCAATTGCAGTACGCTTCTATCAGTTGTATCACCGAGCTTTGTGGTAGTAAAACGATTGAAGGTTCGGATTCCATTAATTGGGAACTCTTCTTCGATCTTATTGATGCCATGCTCAGTACGCGGAATGAACGTATCAGTGGATTTGCTACAGATGCTTTGGTCAAAGTCTTGACTGTAAACGAAGACGCCTCAACTATCTTGGATAAAACTATTGCAAAGTGCTACATAAGCAATGCTCAGCAACAGGGTTATGCGAACGCTGTTGAAAAGGCATTTGAGAACGGCATGTCTGCAACCTATGAGCTTTATAAACCTTTGGCACTCTCACTCTATTGGGCTGGATCCGACAGTTACTCTGTGCGTGCATCTGGTGCTGCTCTTGCAGAATTAACAGAAGACAAGCTTCTTGGCACAAATGGATGTGCATCTTATACAGATGGTCTGATGAATAGGTCTCGTGCCATATACAAGCGCGCACAGTTCCAATTGTCGAACTACTTCTCCACACATGCACCTGAGCAAAGATTCAACGTGATCTCTGAACTTACCAGAGTGTTCCATGATCTTACACCAGATGCAAGACGTGGACTCGTTACTGTGCTTCTCCCATGGATTCAAGCTATGGAACTTGACAGCACCTCTTCCAACTCACAGATGGCTCTCAGAAACTTAAGTGAGATCACAATGAGGTATGGTGGTCGATCAGGACTTCAAAATGAAGTTGAAGCTCTGTGGGTTGCCATGGGCTCCGGATCACACGGAGGAGGCGCTCGTACCGTGTTTGACTTTGTCTCTGGACAGTCCCTCAAATTGAGGAGTTTAGGATTCATTGACTGTGCAAGACAAGTGATTGTGTCACTGGCCACTGTTCCTGACTTTGATCTCGTGTCTATGCTGTTGGAAGGAATTGAACCTAAAGCGATGGTTCCAACAAACTCAGAGGAGGAATCATCTGTGGAAGAGATTTCGTCGGAATTGCCTTACACTGCCGACCTCTCTGCTGCATCGCAATTATCAACTAGAATTCCTTCGCTTTCAAGAGGTGAATTGTATTTCATATTCTTGGTGGATTTGGTTTTACAACCAGATAGCAGAGAAACTGTCAAGTCACAGTTACCTCTTCTTTTACATCTTAGTTTCATCTTCTTGGATCATCAATTGGCCATTGTTCGTGACCAGGCTCGTGCATTACTGACTCACTTAGTTCGTCAGTACGTTACAGAGAATCAGGATGTCTCCAAAAATATTATTAAGACATTGAGGGCATCTGAGGATGTTTGGGTTTACAGTGATTTTGCATCCGATAAAAACGGCAGTCGAATCCCAGAGAAAATGGATGTTCTGGTTCGTGACGTTCTTTCAGCATTTGAACCTACCTTGCCTGAGTTGCAGAAAGAATGGTCTTGTACAGCTATGGAATGGGCTACTTCATGTAAAGTGATCCACTTAGCTTCAAGATCATTCCAAGTGTTCAGGTGCCTCGTCTCGTTCTTGGACCAACAGATGCTCAGAGATATGCTCTCGTGTCTTGCAAACACTATTTCTGACGAGAATCAAGGTATTCAAAGCTTCGCACTTCAGATCTTGATGACACTTAATGCAGTCACTGCAGAGTTGTATTCAGAACAATTGATCGATTTCCCACAACTATTTTGGGCATCTATTGCTGCATTGACTACAATTCATGAACATGAATTTGTGGAAGTGTTGTCGACACTATCCAAGTTCATTTCGAAGATCGATTTGGATTCTGTTGATACTGTCCAATGTTTGATATCCACGTTCCCAACTAAATGGGAAGGCCGGTTTGAAGGACTTCAACAGGCCGTAATGATCGGTTTAAGATCATCCAATGCATATGAACCATCTTTGAAACTACTTTGCAGATTGGATCTACTGAATGATTCCGAGATCATTGGTGTTGGACAACAGAAAGTATTGATGTCTACCTTGGCCAATATTCCTCGCTTTTTGCATGCTCAGACTACACATAAGTTCCCCGAGGAACTGACAAATGCTGCCAAACAGATCGGTGTCATGGCAGATCGGAATGGAGTGACTGGATTATCCAGGATTTTGGATTCATTGGTGACAGGTCGGTTCAGAAATAAAGAGGATTTCGTGTCACAGCTTGTTAACGTGATTAAGCAACACTTTTTCCCAGAGTATTCTGCAGATACTTTAGTGTTCTTGCTGGGCATGCTGTTCAATAAGACGCCATGGATCAAAGTCGAGACTATGGTTATGTTGAAACACATTTTCCGAGCCATAGACCTCACCAGTGATGAGTTTGTTGGTTTGGGTGCAGACTTGGTGGCCCCATTGTTGCGTCTTCTTACCACAGAATATGTTGATCAGGCGTTGGAAGTTCTGGACGAGGCCACTGCGATCTCCGCATCCCCATTCGACAAACACTATCTGATGATGAGCGCAGGAGATGCGTCGATGCGCAAGGAATACGAGAAAATTGCTACACTTTTCGGAATCCCTGATGAAAGCGGATGGTCTGTTCCAATGCCGGCTATCTCTACTGCTAGAACGAGAAACAACATCCATTCAGTGTATTCATCGTGTGTTATCAAATCTTCTGCCGAGAACTCGGTGAAGGAAGGTGCAGGTGCAGGTGCAGAAGAGAAGGAAGCACCCAAGGAAGAGTCTGCAACAGATGAAGCTGTTTCCAAAGAATTGGTTTCTGAAGCCGCTTCTGAAGTCGCATCCGAAGTCGCATCTGAAGTCACATCCGAGTTCTCTGAGATGGCCACCGTTCCATACGTGCAGTACAATCCATTGCCGCCAGAGGTTCAGTTACAATTGAATCGTACAGAAACTGGTGGACAACAGGACGACACAGATTCATTGTCAAACATGTTGGCCACTTTGGAAAACTTGGACTCATTTTTCACCAAAGATACCATCGATATGGAATCGTATGGCCACCAATACAACAGTTCTGTGGACACTCGGTCCACGGCCGCTACGAATGACAGCTGGGGACCAAGCCCGGTGTCTCCTGTCTTGGATGGGGCTTCCGGTTACAAGTCATCTGGATCGTTCCGTACATTGATGGAGGAAGTTTCCATTAAGAATAACGGTAAGCGTCGGTCAGGAAGCACCCTCAAGGATAGAAACAGCGGGATCTTGGAGTCACCTTCAGAGGGACTGTTTGGATTTGAACTATTGCGTTCTCGCAAGAGCAAGCCTACACGATACGTTCCTGGAGATGCTCCGTGGGGTTCCCACCTTGGATCACCACTGGCGCCTCGTCCTCCTCAGATTCCTCGCAGTCCAAGAGGTGTGCCATACAATCGGAACTCCCGGTTCAGCAGGTACCCAAGGCGCTCCAATCCTCCATTGTTCGGCGAGGATCAGCACTAGCTTGCCATTGTTACTGAACTACTCTTCATTCACCGCTCCACCCACTCTACTACGCAATAATATACTTATACATATACTAAGGCTCGGCTTATCGGTCGGATCTGGAATATTTCAATGGGCGTATTTTTCACTATTTGACTGTGATCGGACTTTCCAAATAATCTTGCCCTTGTAAGCATCACTTGCTCTTCTTGAAAATGGGTTTAGTTAATTTGACTTGTTTGAATGTCAGCAACCTTTTGAAGTCTGTTGAATACTACAATGCAGCATTCGGTTTCAAAGAGGTCTTGAAGAAGGAATTTGCAGACTATACATCGAGTTTCCTGGCTTGTGATGGAGATGACAGCCAAGATATTACTAAGAGACAGGGATTGCTGGAATTACGTCAATTGAAGAACAGCAATGCTAAGATCATCAACGGTAACGTTGCACCACAACAAGGATATGGTCACATCTGTCTGTCTGTGGGTAACATTGTTGCTGCCGAGAAAAAGCTGATTGAAGGAGGATTTGAGTTCAAGAAGAAGCTGGCCGAAGGTAGACAGCATAACATTGCATTTTTACTTGATCCTGATAACTACTGGATCGAACTGATTCAAAACGAGTTACAAGACAAGGACCAAGATGTGTTTGATCCGAAGTTCACCAAGTTCAACCATACGATGATCAGAGTGAAAGATCCAAAGAAATCGTTGGTGTTCTACGAAGGTATATTGGGATTGCAGGTGTTGTCCGAGCATGAATTCCCTGACGCTAAGTTCACAGTGTATTTCTTGGGCAATACTAGCACTTCTAATCATGAACTGGAATCGATCTCCGGTCAAGGTGCCAGAGAGTCGATCATTGAATTGACACATAACTGGGGTACTGAATCTGACAAATCTTTCAAAGGCTATTACATTCCAGGTAGCGAGCCTGGTGTGATTGGATTTGATCATTTTACAGTGTCTGATACCAAGGCAAAGGAGACGGTTGCCCGTGCTACAGAGTATGTTGTCTCTAAGTACGACGAATCATCGCAAAGAGCTGTTTTACAAGATCCAGACGGATGGAAGATCGAGTTGGTTAAAGCATAGGAAAGATAGACGTTGTTATTGTTACATATATTTATTTGGCAGGATCGAAGTTCAATGAGATGCTGTTGACACAGTGTCTTGCATCTGTCGGGGTGTTAAAGCCTTCACCTTTGAAGACGTGTCCAAGGTGTCCGCCACAGTTGCTGCAAGTGATCTCTGTGCGTTCCATCCCATGGCTTCTATCGGTATGTGATTTGATTGCTCCAGGAATACCGTCATAGAATGCAGGCCATCCGCACCCGGAGTCAAACTTAGTGGTGGATTTGTACAATGGCTGGCCACATCCTGCACATGTATAGATACCTTCCTTATCAAAATGATTGTAGATACCTGTACCAGGCCGTTCGGTACCCTTCTGACGTAGCGCCACAAACTGTGCCGGAGATAGCACCGCACGCCATTCAGACTCTGACTTGTTCACTTTGTATGACATCTTTCTCGCACTTACAAGCCTTCTAAACATACAACTTAAGTTCAAGGTTCAATAGCCCAGGAAGAAAAAGTGATGTCTAGCAGAGAGAAATTTATAGATCTGAAAAGTTTCAGATAAGCCAGATCTGATTAGTAATAAAGGGCTCGATGAGGGGTAGAATGAGTGGAAACAAAAGGGTTAAAAATAGACCTTTAGAACAAGAGAAGATCTGCAATCACAATGGTGTAATTTACATGCGCATCTAGGCCCTTCCAAGTTAGTCTACCCCGCACTTCCGTCTTCGGTCTTAATAATCATCAACTAGTTCCAGCCCAGGTTTTTTTTTTCTCGAAATCTTTCCCCGCTAAGCATCACTTCTTTCTTTCTGGCCGGATGTCGCAACGGCCGCCAAATCTTGATAAATTGATCGGACCAGAACTTCGAGCGGCTTTCGACCGTATTCTAGATGATAGGGACTACATCGAGGCGCATCAATCGGTTCCGTGGCCTGAACTGGTGTCATTAATCCAAACTCTGCTCAATCAGATCGTAACCACCATCTATGGAGCCAATCTCAAATACACATCAAAGGAGCCGTTCTCAGGGATTGAGCGCTCAATTGAATCAATACTGAGCAACATAGATAAGAAATTACAATTGATGGACACCTCGCCACCGTATACGATTGTCAGGTTGGTCGAACTGCTCACATTCACCACCCCAGGTTATCAGTTGCCGCCATCGGATGCGACAGAAACCATCGTTCTACAGCAAGGAATCAAACAGTACCAACTACAAATCAACAATACGATAGATAAGAATGAGTCTAATGAAACAGAGTACAACGAGTTCCACGAAAAGACGGCAACTGAAGGAGATGAAGTTAGATTGACTGACGTGTATGCGTATAAATATGTCAAATCGATAGAGAAAATCGTCAACGTGGAAAGCACAGTTGCAGACGTGAACTGGGATTTAGACAATGCTGCCATTCAGCCTGCCACGCCGCAGAAATCCGAACCTCAAGGCATCAAAATGACCAAGGTCGAATGGTCTGCCACGACGGTGATGCCACCCAAGTGAGCTACGAACTTTATTTGTCTTTCTTTGCATCGATTGACTTCGTAGACTCCGTCAAGCGTTCCGGCTGCGCTGGCCGTGCCGGTTCGTCCAATAGAATGTCCCGCAACTTCTCCTTAGCAACTTGTTTAGTCTTCTGTGCCGTGGCATTCGCAATGGCAAGCATAGGACCAAGCATCTGCGTATTGTATGCAAACCATAGAGTTGTACCGACGATAATTGTCAGAATTACTAGCAGTGGGTTTCTAATCACTGCCATGAACTCGTTCCATCCAAGTACAAACACCAATGCATACATCCACCATGGGATTGAAGTTCGGTTCGCAATCACTGATCTTTTAGCATCAATATAAATTGCATCGATCTCCTTTTTAGACCGCTGCAGAACTTTGTTCTGTTGCGATGTGGTCAGCAGTTTAGCAAACTCGTTGGCCTCCGCTCTTTCATCTTCATCCATATAATAATCATCCTCTGTCACTAATTCCACTTCAGGAACTATCTCTAAACTCGTAATAGATGATCTAGCAACACTCAATATGGGTAACAACTCCAATGCAGTGGTCCGTGCCTCGCCAAACTTGGTGTCTATCTGTGTGGTGTTCTGCCACATGGTGGGTATGCCATTGTCGTCATACTTGAAACTATCTTCAAACTTGTTTCTAAGAATCCGAGCAACGGTGTCCTCTGTGATGAAATCATGAATGATCTCTCTGTACTTGAGCCAGAACTGTTTGTTAATCTCGTCATATGTAGCAATGTTGGTTTCTTTATCTAGTCCCAACTTCAAATCGTAGTATCCTTGTTCTGTCTCATACTTTCCAAGCATACTCTTTTTAAGTTGATGGAACGCTTTCAAAGTCTCGTCCCAAGTGGTCTCTGTTGGATTCGTTAACAGCTCCACAACACTTTCTTTGAATTTCTGACCAAACCGTTTTGTGGTGCGTGAAATCAATGCAGATCGTTCCTTCTCTTGCAATGTACAGGCAGCATCTTGAACTGATGCATTGAATTGCGACTTTTCTTTGTCGAAGACTAACGTGGTGGCTCTCTCATATGCGTCAAGATCGTCAACAAAATCCTTGGAAACTTGTTTGATGATTGCTTCCAAGATCTCCCCAAATGGATCTGTACGTCTCGAACGTTTTTCCTGCTGCACATCTTCGGTGAAGCTGCTCAACAGTTGTTCAGAAAGTGCATGCAGTCTTTCAATGGCAACTTCACCGAACTTCTCATTTATTCTATCAATCAATAGGTCACGGCTGTCATTATACACAGATGTCTTGTATCTGGATGCCTGAGAATCGTAAGACTTCAAAGCATCTGCTTTTAAATCAGACATCTGCTTGGCAACCTCGCTGGAATCTCCCTCGAATGAACACTTGTTGAACTTCTCCAAAAAACCGTCGTAGACACTGTTGGATATCTCGTTACAACGGAACCTGGCAACCAGGATCTGCTGGGTTGGCAAATCAAGATCTTTATTCAACTCTATCTGTTCCCAGATCTGTTCAGAATAGAGTGCCCATGCATCTATTGGAATTCCACGATGATATTGTGGTTTGAACAGTTCACCAGAGGAAAACTTATCGCCCAACTGTTTGATGTCCTTCTCGAACTTTTCCGGTTGGAAATGCTTATGAGCCACCGAGGCAAATGACAACTCAAAGAAATCACTCAATTGGTAGTCGTCACATTCGTCTGGACGATTCATATCTGCCCAGATCTTGTTGAGATCGTTGGTGAGAGACTCGGAAAGATTCGATAGTGGAGTCACACCAGTGAAGTCTCTAACAACAAACAACAGAAGACACTTCTGTCGACTCTTGTGGAACAATGACAGATTAACTTCCATCACAGTCTTCAATAGCTCCATGTTTGCACCTTGGTACAGACCGACTTGATGTTCCCAGATGTTGACGATGAGAACCTCTGAAGTGGCCAGTGCAAACAACGCAGACTTCCTCTCAAAATCCTTATCATCAGCCTTTTCACGTCCATCTACACCTTCCACATCCAAAACATATATGTCTTTGTCGTTTGCGATGCGTCCAGATTCCGTTTCGTCGCTAGCAATGTAGTTGGCGTGTGAGAACCACATTCCCTTCGTTGTCTGCTGTCTCTTGGCTTCATCCATCACGTCGAACTTTGTTCCAAACAACCGGTTCAACAATGTTGATTTACCTGTCGACTGGGATCCAAACACTGACACAATGTGGTAGTTAAGACCGTCCGAGTTGTCCGTGTTTGTTGCATTGATGTACTCGAGCAGATCAGTGTTGAATGATTTGTTTTCGTCGACCAATTGCAGCGTATTCGGCGTTGATTCGGCTTGAACTGTACCAGAAGACTCGACAGGAACCTCTTGTACGCTTGGCTCGGCCAATCCTTCGTCAGATGGCTGTTTAAACGACAAATCGGTTTCGCTCATGGAAAGAAGAAGTGACACTTAGTGGATCAAGTTTTGAAAAAGTGATTTTTTCCTATTTAGGCGAGTATTAAGGATTTTTCAGGGATTTCTTTTCTCTCGCTTAGCATTGATGACGTCTTTGGAGTTGTTACCAAAGGAAGTTTTGGACAAAGTGTTTAACGGACTCGACGAGAAAGACCGTGTAAACTTCTTGTGTACATGTTCAGGCATATACAAGAAATGCCTGGATACGTTGTACAGGAAGACCCCGGTTAGGCTGATCTGGTATGGGCCAAGCGCTAAGTTGGAGAAGACCCAGATGGTGCTGGAAGCCATGAAGAGAGAGCAAGTGACGGGGGAAGTTCGGGTCTTGTATTTGAATACGGTTACTGGGTGGATGAGGAAGAGCATTGACCTTGGATTGACCGGAATGGATCAATTGAGGAAGTTGGTGGTTCAAGTTGAAGAGGTCTCGATGTTTTATCAATTGACTAGCCAGTTACCGAAATCCTTGGAAACATTGACGTTGGAGTTGAAATGCAAGTGGTTGAACAATTGTGAACCGCCTATAGTGAAACGAGGCCGGTTGAAAGTGTTGCGGGTTGTCACAAAACCGTTGCTGCACCACCCGATCAGAATGAGAGACGCATGGAAGATACTGAGAACAGAGCAAGGAGAACAGAGCGATCTGATAAAACAGTTAGATCAACAGAGACGATCTACACGACAGGAGAGACGACTAGAGCAGTTTGGAATGGTCCTTGCTGATCTGATTCTGGCCAACCGACAGACCATAGAGAAGATCGATATCAGAGGTATGGATGCATCAATCGTGTTTCGAGACAACCGGCTACAGAAATTGCACAGACTCACCTCTATCAGAGTTTCATGTGAGAGTATTCCAAAGCTATACTGGTGGCTGCCTAGGTTGGAACGATACAATCAGGACCGGCGGCCAGTTGGAACATCTAGGATCCAGCCTTGTATATTCATATACAGTGCGGTCTTTCAAGACGGGGATATAGAAGAGTCCGATCCTCGATACCAGCTTCCTGGCCACTTCTTTGGTGATTCACGGCATTCATGGCTGCTCTTGAATCAATATGCACAGCTTTTATAACTAGATAGTGCTTAATCATCACCAAAACTTTCCTAACCTCCTGAAAATCCCTAAAGCCAACTGCCCCTATTAGGAAATTTTGAAACTTTCCAGAACTTACCCCAATTCCCACCACTTGGTTCTTTCTTAATTAAAATGGGATCAGCTGCTGTGGATGCGAAATTGAAGAAGTCGCTTGCAAGATTCA
This sequence comes from Xiuguozyma insectalens, assembly GCA_030574155.1. NCBI lineage: Eukaryota > Fungi > Ascomycota > Pichiomycetes > Pichiales > Pichiaceae > Xiuguozyma > Xiuguozyma insectalens. The sequence goes on along the minus strand of JAJMEL010000004.1, from coordinate 225,430 downwards.
AGGACAGAATCGAGAAGGGCTCATACTACGAGGCTCAGCAGACAATTCGGTCGATTACGAATAGATACGTCCATGCTAAGAACTATGAGGCTGCCACGGAGCTTCTCTATCAGAGTTCGATGATCCTTACCGAGTACAACAAGTACGACGAAGCATCAGACTTGTACCTGTACCTTTTGGAGGTGCTTGAGATAGAAGACAAGCCGCTTAATGAGTTTGAACGATCCGATATCTTGAAGATTGTGAACTTCTTGAATTCATTGCCGGACTCAGATGCTAACATCCCGAACTTGGCCAAGGAGACGTCACGGTTTGCCACAAAGAAGACAGGAAAGGATGCGGGAATCCCATCGTTGAACAAACAATTGGGTGAGAAGTTGTATTTCTCTGGTGATGCTGCAGAGATCAACCTGAGTCAGAGATACCTGTTCTTGAACGAGGAAGAGTCTTCGTTGCAGTTACTGTCCAAGCTATACTTTGACACTTACATAAAGGAGGGCGATCAGTACAGCTTTGGATCGTACCTAGCCCGGTTGGTAATCCCTTATCTGATGCTGCAGAACTTGAAGTTTGCATCTAAGAGTGTCGATATAATGTTGGCCAAGCTGCACGGATCCAACTATGACTTCGAATTCAAACCTGTGGGCAAGACCAACATTTTGGAAGTGGATCCAACAACGAGCGGTCCAGACAAGAAACAGAGTTGTTACCGTCTGATCAACTTCTTACAACTACTTGTTCAAGTGTGTCTCCGGTCGACTCCAGATAACGGGAAGAATTTCAAATTACTTTACAGCAGGTACAGGGTTACATTGGATGAATTCAACGGGATTCCTCAAATGATCGACCAATTGGGTCAACTGTACTTTGGAGTGACTGTGATACAGAAGCAGGGTAATCTGCTTCAAGATATGATGGGTAGTTTCCTTGGCGGTGGAGGTAAATAGATCTATGTAATCAATCCAGCGAATATGACAGCTCCTGGCCACGGATGATTCGGGATTCGTTCAATGCGGTGATCAGTTCGGGTCTGCCACTCTTCTGCAGTTCGTGCTTGGCCTCAGAGTACGTACACCATTTACGCTGGCGACGGTTCTGCTCGGGCCACTCCGAACAGATCTCCACAACAGCAACTTCAAAGAAGTGGAACTCGCTGCGTGGGATCCGGTCACCATCCACAGTCAAATCTATGCCTTTGAACTGCTTATCGACTTTGCTCTGCTTCAAGAACCGGTGATCTTCCACGGCTTCCAACTTCTTCAACACTTTAACGACCACTCCGGCCTCTTCCCACGTTTCTCGGCGGGCAGTGACTCTAAAATCGTCCACTTCATCGTACTCGACACCTCCCTTAGGGAAGATCCATTGATCCTTGTGCTTGGAAGAAGAGATCATCAACACCCTGTCGAAATCATCGCTCATTACAAGCGATCCAGCCACTATTCTAGCATATGTAGCCTGGTTGTAGATTTGAGTTGATCTACCCTCTCTAGACTGCTTGGTTTTCGTGAACGGCGGGAGATTTCGTGTCAATTCCTTGTCAACATCCTCGATCTTCACAAAGAACTTGTCTGACACCTTCTCGAGGTCAACATTCAGATCTTTAGGGTTAGACATTGAAGAAGTGAGTGATACAGCACGGGATGAAAAATTATTGGTAGCCAAATAGTACGTACACAGCTAAATAAAATGTTGAAATAGTGAGATAGATGATATTACTATATTAACGGAGACGACGGGCTTCTCTCTCAGACTCCATCAAGCAGAGAATGTCGTTCTCTCTGACAGGACCTTTGACGTTTCTGACGATAGTTCTGGAGGTATCGTCGAGGAACTCGACTCTAACTTGGGTGACACCACCTCTAGAGCCAGTTCTTCCGAGAACCTTGATGACCTTTGCGAGTGTAACTGGAGTTTTCGTATCCTGTAGGGTTAGTATGTGAGTGAGGGTATGGGATATAGAGAAAAGAGAGGGAGAATTCAGATGCCACTGGACGTACTGATCTGGATGGCCGGTGGGAGTAGCACAGCATGCAAAACACCTGGACTGTAACACCTGGACTGACCTGGACTGACCTGAACTGACATGCAACAACCTGTGACGAGCTGGACATTACTACCTGAACACACCAGTCATCCTGACATCCTCCAGTCAGACACCGCTCAACACAACAGAAAGAACTCTCTTTCCACAGTATCAGCAAGTACCCAGTACAAGGTGTCCAACAAACGTCCAACAAGTGTCCTTCCACCGTCCAATGTCAACGTCCATCACATTCTGAACAGTTTTGTCAACTCCTCCCTCCTTATTCGCCTCTATTTCATCTTGTTTTACTTACCATCTTGTCTATTAGAAGTGATTCTTAGATGTCTAAGTACATTTGGCCTGGAAAAAATTTTTCAATATCGACGGTCGTGCGAGACCTAAAAACTTTTTTCAAGCTGCGTGATGGCGGGCTGTTTGGACCATATCGGCGCGTCGATCGGCGAGGGATCAAGTGGGTCGATCAGACTCTTCAAGTTCTCCCCACTACTCGATTCCTCCACAAATCCAATCACTGCTTCTTTCCAATGTCGTTGGTTGTTTTCGGTGGAAACGGCTTTTTAGGTCGACGGATCTGTCAAGAAGGGCTCAGAAGAGGCTTGAAAGTCATCTCCGTGTCCAGCTCCGGTCATATTCCCAACAATGTCAGCGAACATGACAACCTTTGGATCCCTAAAGTGTCCTGGTTGAAAGGTGACGTCTTCAGACCGGAAACGTATCCTAAAGAGATCGCCACTGCAACTGGTGTCGTCCATTCAATTGGAATCCTGTTGGAGAATCAGAACTATAAGAAGGTTGTTCGCGGTACTGACGACCCATTCAATCTGATCGAGAGCTTCTTCACAGCACCTGGTGGTAACCCAATGGCTAATAGGCCTAAAAAACACCGGGAAGAAACCGTCAACGTTTACCAAGATGGACAGGCTGAAGCTAACGGCAGACTTGCCGAGAATCCGTTCGATATAGAGAGTCAAGAAGACGAGAACCCGGTGCTCGATGCAACCTATGAACGTATTAATAAAGAGAGTGCCCTGGTGCTAGCAGAGGCCGTGACTAAACTAAATCCAAACAAGCCTGCATTCGTCTATGTTTCTGCAGATAGAGGATTCCCTGGTATCCCATCGGGATACATCGAATCAAAGCGCCAGGCAGAGTATGGACTGTATCAGTTGCAACCAGGAATCCGTCCTGTCTTGCTCAGACCAGGCTTCATGTACGATGAAGAAGGTGGCCGCGATAAGTTCCGTAACACTGTCAAACATGGACTGGACGTTGCCAACCTGGTCAATTCCAAATTGCTCAACGGTGCATTGGACGGTGTGATCCGTCCAGCTATTTCCACTCAGACTGTTGCTCGTTGGGCATTGGATGAAGTGCAAGACCCTGACTTCCATGGACCCGTTCTCATGGATCAGATGTTAAATGTCAAGAAGTAATGAATCTACGCTACGTCTACTATAGGGAGACTGCCGTATATACGGGTCCAAATGCTCCCAGTAAATCTCCTTCCCCCACCCTCCCCTATTTTACTCAACCTTCCCTGCAGTTGAACTCACTCCCACCTCCACTTTATTATGTCCCCCCGCAATTTCTTAGGTCCGATAAATCTTGACCAAGTCGACGTCACTTTTTATTCTTATGTCTGAACCTCAATCGTTCTCTCCATTGAACCAAAACTATAATGCAATCGTCGATGGCGACGAAGATCCATTGTCTTCGTCGTCTGAAGTGGTTTCGACCAGGTCCAGACCTCAATTCCGCGGTGCCTTCACTTCCTCTAGCAACCTTGCAACAGGTTCATTCAGTGTCAGCAATCCTCAGGCTCAAATCCCAGTTCAAGCTCCAGTCCATAGAATGTCGATCTTCGTAGACCCTGAAATGGATAAGACCGAGCTCTATGACAGGGTCAGCTACCTGAGAAGTATGCGTCCGGATAAATTGATCGGTAATGCTCAGCCATTGACAGATTGGTCCAAATATACAACCAGCGATGTTAAATTGTCTGGTTATAAAAAGAAGGGACTGCGTGAATACTATGAGGAACAGAATGACCTTGTCGATAGGTACCAGGATGTCGATCGGTTGCTTAATACCGACGTGCGTCAACATATGATTAGAAACTATCAGGACGATTCTCAGTCTCGTCATGACGTTCCAGGTCATGTTGTTGACGAAGGTCGCAAGGCGCTCGGAAGTGAAGATGACACCTCTGATGCCACCGTTAAGACCGCTATCTATGCCAATTTTGCAATCAATATCTTCCTGTTGCTGGCTAAAGTGATAGTGGCATACTCTTCCAAATCTATGTCCATTATTGCATCTTTGGTGGACTCTGTTCTCGATCTCATGTCCACTTTGATCATCTTCTTTGCTAACATGTACGCTCAGAGATCCAGCTCCAAGTTCCCTGTCGGTAGACGTCGTCTTGAACCATTGGGTGTTCTCGTCTTCTCCATCGTGATTATCGTCTCTTTCTTGCAAGTTCTGATCAGTTCTGCCGAGAGATTGTTCAGTGATGACCATTCCATCGTTAGATTGTCAACTTCATCTATACTTATCATGGCTATCACTATCAGTTTGAAACTTCTCTGCTATATATTCTGTTGCAGAATCCATAACTCTTCAGTGGAAGCCTTGGCCGAAGATGCAAAGACAGATGTCGTCTTCAACACGTTCTCTTTGATCTTCCCTCTTCTCGAATATGAACTGAATCAATGGTGGATCGATGCAGCTGGTGCTTGCTTACTCTGTATCTATGTGATCAGTCAATGGGGTTCCATTATGGTTGAACATATCGACCATCTGTGTGGATCTCATGCCTCTAAAGGTGATTACGACGAAATCTTGTACTTGGCTCTTAGATACTCGGAAAGGATCACGGCAATCAAAAATTACCTTATCTATCACGAAGGAGATCTACTGAACGTGGAAATCGATGTTGTTCTAGAGGAATCTCTCGATTTGAGAAGCGCACACGACCTCGGTGAATCTTTACAGTATGCTATAGAGACGTTACCATTTGTCGAAAGATGTTTTGTTCATCTCGATTACAGGGTCAACAACTATATCGGTCACATTGCAAGGCAATAGATGGACATATTTGAAATTTTAAGCCTCTGTTTACCTTCCTTCTCCTTTAAGTTGAGGTTGTCTGTGCAAAGCCATCGTTATTTTTAGAAGGAAAGAAATTTCAGGAAAATCCTCCTTCCAGGAAAAAAAGAAACGAGTAGATCTAAAAAGCTCGATTTAGGCTCATCAGCCTCCAAAGGAGAAGAATTTCATTGGCCGATCGGAGACGTTAGTCGAGTTATTCAGATTAGTGACAGTTATATTTACGCGGATTATCCATTATGCATAGAATGCATGGTGGCGGATAAATTTTCACGTCCCTTTCTTGGCGTGGTTCAGGCATTTATAATGCATCCGATCTACAACCTTTCCCAATAGATGTCTCCCGTTTACATGAAACTGTTGTTGATCGGAATAGTTTGGCTATTGGTTGGTTGTGGAGCTGTCGATCCTACAACCACCGCTGTTGCAGCGGCAGCAGCCACTACAGCTACTACCGTTGCAACTCCGGCCGCTGCAAATGCTGCAACTACAGCAACTACTGCAACTGCTCTTCAGACCACGCAAGCTGGTACCGAAAAAACCGCGACGACCGCGACAACGGCGACAACTGCTACACCGGCGACGGCAGCGACCGTGGCGACAACTACAACACCAGTGACGGCGGCAGCAGCTGCGACAACGGCGACAACAGGCACGACTCCGGCCACAGCAACTACGGGTAAAACCACCGCAGTTACCACGGCAAAAAACGCTGCAACTACAACGCAGGTTACTCCAACGACCGGCACGACAGATACCGGGACTACCGACACAGCAGTCGCTACTGCAGATACAACAAGTACTAACACGGAAACCACTGAAACGGATAGTACTGAAACGGATAGTACCAATACTGACACTACCAATACTGACACTACGGGAACTGACACTGCAGAGAGCGCGACCACAACTTCCAAAACGGTTGTCTACTACACAACGACGATCAACGGAGTGGCCACGACCCCATCTTCATATTACACGCAGCAATTCACCCAAATGTATGCATCCATAGACACCCCACCGGCGGGTTCGATCGGCCTCGGCTCTATCCAGGGTACTGTCGGCACTTTGCGCAAGTACTCGGTAGTGACCATCACTAAATAGCATAATAGAGTTCACTTCTTCCACTGGTAGGCCTGCCACTACACATACCTAATCGTAATCCATTAACAAATCCCATTAACTAATCCTAATCCTAATCCTAATCCTAATCCTAATTCTAATCCTAATCCTAGTTCATATAATAACCAAAACCCGCTTCTGAGATGCACCCCGTGCACCCACGCCAACTGCGGCCGTTTCATCTCACTTTTTCATTCTGTACATGTTCGATCTGTTCTGGTTCTTAGGACGTACCGCTAACCGTAAGAATACAGTTCGAGATCAACTAGCCAACGAGCGTTCCTTTCTAGCCTATTGCCGTACCTCGATCTTGTCCCTTGTGATTGTCATTGCTATAATCCAATCTTTCAATAAAGTTATCGTGGAGACGATCATCTATCAGTTACTAGAGGCTAACGATAGAGAAACTAAGAAATCTGCGCACATTATCACAGATTACCGCTTGTTCAACAGCTTCTTGAAACGTTATAACCATCTAGGGTTCGCGTTCAACATCGTACTGCTCTCATTTGCAATCATTTGCACGACTTCTGGATTCTTCAGGTATATCGTCAACTTAAACTACCTTATCAGCGAACATAAGTTCTTGGCAGGTAGCAAATCGATCCTCTTCATCACGATCTTGGCCATCGTTTCCACACTGATCAGTTTATCTTTAATCATTCGAATCCATGGTTAGAAACAGATTCACCAAGATCATCTCCAAGATCGACCCTCATAAGTCTTCTCGAAACGAGACCAGAGACCATCTGTCAAACGAAAGAACAACTCTGGCTTATCTTCGAACAGGTATCAACTTCTTCCTCTGTGGTATCGGCATATTGGAACTGTCCAGGTTCGCTATAACCGATCCTATCAACCAGTTGGGTGATCTATCTCAATACCATGAACGACCAGATCTCGTTGACATATTACAGAAAAAGCGCAACGTGGTCAAACAATTAGGCGACGTTGCAGGATACTTGTGTCTAACTGCTGCAATTTTGTGCACTGTCTTTGCTGGAATCAGATACGCATTAACTTATCGACTTCTCGGACCGAACTTGAATCAGTTTTGCAGCGGTTCCGTATTCACTATACCTATCTTCATATTGTTGATAGTGGTAAGTATGAAGTAAGAAACTTTTTTCTATTTCATCTACTAACGTCAGGTAATTATTATCATATTCATTGTGGCATCTACAATATAAGCCACATACCTAAAACGGAGGGTGTGGATGTGCTAGATATGTCTTAATTATTTTTTTCCCTCCTCTCCCCTCTTGTTTGATTTCACCCTCCCTCTTTTTGTTTCCTCCTTCCTCTTGTTACCTTTGTGGTGCACTCTTTTTCTCTCTTGCTCAAATGAGACGACCCTCGGTCATCACTGCCAGGAGGCCAACGGCAAAGACTCCACTCAATTTAGCCAACTATGGCTCAATGCTACTTGAAAACACAGGTACGGTGGCCCGTGACCATCTCGCTTCAGAAAGAACATTCTTAGCTTGGCTTAGAACAAGCGTCAGTTTTGCATCTGTGGGGATTGCATTAACTCAATTACTAAAGATAGGAACAGAAGATGGTCCAGAATTGACAAATTTGATACGACTGGGTCGGATCATGGGTCTTTGCTTTGTGGCAATGGCAATCATTGTAGTGTTGATCGGTACAGTTCGTTATTTTGCAATCCAACAGTTACTATCAGAGGATGATGAATTCCCTGCAAGTATTGTAGGTATTGCATTTGTCGTGGTTAGCGTTACCGTGTTAAGTATAGTTACTTTCATTATAGTCCTTAGGGTTTGATATTACATAAATTAAACATTTAACGATTGGTTATAACTAGTCTTTCAAACTAGCTGGAACTCTTGGTTTTGGAGCACCGCGAACGTTGGCGATGTTTCGAACCACTGCAGCGACAATGAACACATCAAAGAATGCAACTTTGATATTTATTAGTTTGAGAGTCGTCTCGACGGTGCCTTTGAATAAAATTTCATCCCAGTAGTAGAGGAAGATTGCTAAAGAGGCAAGTCCACAAATCATTTGGATGGTCATGATCAATCCTGATAACGTGGATTGTCCAACCACTGTGATGAATGTGAATGCAATACCTGAGAACAGTTCCAATGCTGCAATGACGGTCAATTCGACTTTCCAGTCACCAAGTGCCTGGTATGCCAAAGCACAACCTCCTGATCCGAACAGTAGGATTGCACAAGTCATCCAAAGAAATCTGACATCGACCATTGTTGTTTGTTAGTTTGTAAGTTTGTAAATTAGCTGGGTTGATCTGTCCAGATCAATTCAATTTATATGAAACGTCAATCCTGGAGGCGGGTCCTGAAAAATTTCCTAATCGGGAAGGGGGCTAGTGTCAGGACTGAAGTGAGGCAGTGAAGGGAAGGAGGTGCATTGATTTGTGCGGAGGCTGATGCAGGATACTCGTGTGGCGCAGACACTCGTGTAGGCACACGTTTCAGATCGATTGTGTTTCTTTGTTACTGTGTTACAATAAAGGAATGGGTTAATAGGAATAGTTCTTAATAGGAGTAGTTCTTAATAGTAACAATTAGTAGATAAAAAGCAGAGTGATTTAGTAGGCTGAACTGGTAGACAGTTCTATACAACCAGCTGTACCTTCTTTCAACGTAACACAGCCAGCCAATCCACCAGGATCGAATTGAACTAAACCACATCTTATGGCATTAGCCCAACCACCATACTGATACCGTGAAATGACTGCACAGCCTGAAAATATCACATTGCCTACGTTGCCTACGTTGCCTACGTTGCCTACTATACCTGAGAGGGTACGATACATTAATTATTATAACGGTTGGCTACCAGCTGTCGCATGCAGCGTTAACTACTGCTCTGTTACAACCTATGAAGGTGAGTACCATCAAATTTGGCCCACCTATCATATCTAAATCGGTTGTGAAAACTCAAACTCAAACTCTCGTCTTCACTTCACCATCCATCTCTTGTAAACACCCTTTATTACTATAGAAGGACATATTCGGTTGAACTCATCGTTCAACCCATTTAACAATGCCTATACGCTTATTTGTCAGCGTTAGAGTTCATCTTTCTCTTACCAAATCCAGTAGAAGCAGCGACGTTGACGAATCTTCTGTTGTATAAGATACGCTTGTATGCTCTTCCACGTGGCTTCTTGGCCTTGTCTTCGTTCTTAGCAACCTTTGGAGTGGCGGCCTTGACCTTACCAGCACGACTTAATGATCCGTGAACTTTTCCCATATTTAGTTGTTGTAAGTTGAGTTGAACAAGATTCAAAAATTTTTCAGGTCTGGATATAATTTGGTGAGGTGGTGTATGGGTTAATGGAGGTAAGGGGGTTCAGAATAGCACGTGACTGGACTAGGACTGGGACCTGGACTAGGACTAGGGGGACTAGGAAGACTACTAGTTTATGTATGATATTCATACCTATACCTTTCATACATGTATCTATTCATACATATTCCTATTCATACATACACCTATTCATACATATACCCATTCATACCCATTCATTCCATTCACTACGCAGCACAGATCTGCGCACCAGCTTCACCCCGAGTCCAGTAGAACAGCGTATCTCCAGACACCATCCACCGGTAGTAACCATTCTCTGAAGGCTCACCGATCTTGAACACAGTGGACCCATTCCCCCATTCAAGTGGATACTTCCCCAATATATAGTACAGCTTGAGGTTCAACACATCCGACTCCTGTTGGATAACGAAGAAGTTGTCACCATCAAGGATTCTAAACTTTTGATTAGGAACACCTTTATTTTCGTAGCCAAGGTATTCCATACAGGGATACAGCTCGATCCCTTTACCATCAGTGACATAATCGTACAGCACCAACTTGTCGAGCGTGCTCACAAGTAATCTGCCATGGACTACAGCCATCTGACAAACCAGAGAGCCAACGTTAAACTTAGATGCTATTCTCCTTCCATCGTAGGCAGTGATATTACCAGAACGGGTTCCAACTAGAAGAAACTTGCCGACGAATTCAAATGACATTGGCTCCTCGTTCTCAAGATGAACATCGAAATGGTCTGAAGGCCGACGCACATGCCAGGTAGATCCACGTCTTTCAAATGAATACAGACTCATACCGAGAGGAGTACCTTCGTACCAGAACTTGTGCTCGAATTGCACATTGAACGTGATAAGATAACTCCGGTAGCCTGGGGTTTTCAGAGTGTAGCCAGATGTGTTGGCTCTATTCCGCAAAATCACCAATTCATGTCCGTACTTATCAGTGAGAGGTTCCAACCGTTCCTGAGGCCGGATTTCTGAGCGATCCACATCGAATTGAATCGGTTCCGACTTCACACGTTGACATTGCCTCAACCACTTATAGCCGATGACAGTCCAACGGATCTGCGTCATCCCATCTGAAAATATGTACAACTTTCCGTCTTCACTCACTGAAAATGCTTGGCATCCAGTTACATCGAGACTGGATGCATGGGTATCATTTACAAGTCCGATCCGTTGCAGCCGGAACTTTTGCCGTAGTAGATCTACCAGTCCCGACTGTTCTAGTTCAAACAAACTGGCCCCTCCGTCGTAGTCGTACAATGTTTCAAGCCACTGTTCATCAAATGAATCATATCCAGGTTTCACCAGGATTGCCCGAGCTCGTTCGATCGGTGAAAAATCAACCAGATCCGAAGGTATTTGATACGAAGGAGACACCTGTGTCTTAGACTCTGTACCAGACTCTGTCTGAGACTCAGCTTGAACATCTGCTGGCACCCCGCCAGGCGGGATCCGGAAGTATCTACCACGACTAAAGTAATAACCAGGTATATTCATTAATCTAAAAATTCAGTAGCCTAACAATTTCAGTAAATAGTCGGCCAAGATACCGAGCCAAAAGACATGGCCAGTATTGATGTTGTTAACAAACCAGTATCCACAGCTGGCAGGGTCATCCAGATCGACCTTGCGGATCATACTGTAGAGTCTGTATGCACCGTATGCAGCTCCAGCATAGAATCCAGGCCCCATTCCAGCCATATATCCGGCAGTAGTATAACAGAGCATCTGAGCTGCAGACAATCCTTTAAACACGGTCTTGGAGTTGTCACCCCAGGCCAAAGCAGTCGATTTGATTCCAGCTTTCACGTCAAACTTCTTGTCCTGGTGTCCATAGATGGTGTCGTAGTGCATACACCAAAAGAATCCCGACAACCACAATGGAATCATCACAGACAAGTCCCAAACACCCATTGCAGGGAATCCAACAAGAGCACCCCAATTGAAACAAAGAGACAAAGGTATTTGTGGGTAGTAGGTAAATCTTTTGAAAAGCGGGTATGCAGCCACGATAGGCAGTGACATCGATGCCAACCAGAAGCAGTCCGCTGGAAGTTGCAACAAGACGGCCAATCCAACAGTCAATTGAGCAGTTAAAAATACAAGAGCATTCTTGACAGGAACTCTTCCTGAGGTGATTGGACGTTCAGTGGTACGAGCAACCTGATTATCCAAGTCTCTGTCCCACAGATCGTTGATAGTACAACCAGCACCACGCATAACAAAGGATCCGACCACAAACAAAGATGCAATGTATATTGTATGAATCAATGGAGCTGCAGTCATATAAGCTGCCATTGTCACTCCCCACATACAAGGGGATAGGAGAAGTAAAGTTCCAATCGGTTTCTCAATACGCATCAATTCCATGTATGGAATCCATTTCTCAGGGAACTTCTTGAGGATTCCAAGTCCTTTCAAACGAGCCTCACGAGCTTGTTTGATCTCTTCCTCACTGAACCGATTCTGTTGTGCAGTGAGGGCTTTGCGATGAGTAGATGAGTTGTGTAAGGATCGAACGAAGGGTTTAAGGCCAATCATGGCTTGCAGCGGGGTCCGTCTAGAGCATTGAGTCACAAAATGTCTATAAGTGGTGAGCCTTGTCACTGATGCAAGTGGTCTAACCACATTGATCGATCTGAAACAAAACATAACACGCTCTTGTTTTGGGGTGCAGGTAAGGTTGAAAAAAATCTCGAAGACAAATTAGAGATAAAGAGATTGAAAAACTGATTGATACTTCTTTCTTTTTTTTTAACTCTTGTTCCCACCTCCCACCATGCCCAAACATAAGAGAAGCAGAAACGGGTGCAAGGCGTGCAAGAAGGCCAAAACCAAGTGCGATGAGAAGAAACCGACCTGTTCCAACTGTCTCAAGCACAACAGGAAATGCGACTACTCCCTGACGCTGACTTGGGGTGGTAGACCTTACAAGAAGCCCAAAATCGAAAAATTAAACAAGATTGCACAGATATCAAGAACTCAATTACAATTACAACCGCAGCCAAAACCACAACGAATAATCATAAACCCAATGCCGATTCCAGACTTGTTGCTGAAGTCGCCTTTCTTTCATGAAGCTTTCAACTTCTATATCAACGAGACGTCGCAAACGTTGACACCAACTCCGGCATTGATCTATTCAGACAATCCTTTCAAGCAATTGCTACCGAGATTAGCTATGCAAAACGATGGATTACTCTCGTTGCTTATCGCGTTCGGAGCATTCCATAAAAATGCAGTGTCGGACCCAACGATGATCGAAGGGTTGATCAAACAGGCTCTGGGTGCTCTGATAACGCTGTTACGAAACAGGAATACCGCTACAAGTGATCTTGCGCTATGTTTGACCACTCTTCTTGTTTCATTCATGCTATACGGATACAGATCAAAGGATTGGAGGCTACACTTGAAAGGTGCAGCCCAGATTCTGTTGCTCCGTGGTTACAGCAAGCCATTCTTTCAATTAGCTAGTAAAAACCAGGGATCGAAACAGCTCTACTTCCTTATAAGATGGTTCGCATACATCGATGTCTTTTCCAATCTATCTTCGAGCTTGGAACCCAGTTCCCAACAGGTTGAAGCCTACTTGAAAGATCCACAGTCGCTGATGAACCAATTTGACTACGCCATTTCAGATACAATCCCTCAAAACGACGAATCCTACAAAGGTATCGACTACCTGTTAGGATTCAACCTGAGATTCTTACCGCTTTTTTCAAGGATCTCGACACTTATCAAACATGCCAATATCATTCGACAGTTCGACACATCCATTCCTCCAAAACATGTCGAACAGGCGCTACTCATTGAGCACGAGCTCAATTCCGGTAACGTCGAATTCGATTCTTCATCTTATAACGTCATCATCGCATCGAACCGCTGCTTCTTGCTTATGGGACTGATTCACCTGTATCGAAGAGTGTTAAGAATTCCTCAAGATTCATCTCTGGTTCAAAAACTATCGAATGAACTGATCCAGATCATTAACGACCATGTCGACACTACAATCCCAACGTCACTTTGCCTGATCCATCCAATCTTTATTGGGGGATGCGAGTGCCAAGATTTAGGCAACCGTGAACTGTATTATAAGCATCTGTCCAATTTGAAAGATCAAAAGGCACCAAATGCACAGTCTGCATTGGACGTTTTACAACAATGCTGGCTCACAGGACAAAACTGGTACGATATCGTGGATATGGAAAATAATCATATTTATACACTTTTTCTATAGGATATACGTGACCTTCCGCTGCTGATTCTTCAAAGTATCCAACCGTTTAACGAGATCCTCATCACGTTTCAATGCAGCTTCAATATTTGCCAGTTCTTCATGTCTTTGCAACCTCAGTTCCGGATCGAACTTGGTAAATATGGTTGTGACCTTGCCGTTCTCTCTTTTGAACTTCAATATATGTGAATGGAACTCCCATAGTGACGTGTGATGGCACACACTGAGAACCGTAATGCCCAGATTCATCGTGTTACGGTAGCATTCTTTCTCTAACTCCGGTGAGATAGACGAGGTACATTCATCCAACACCGCAAACTTTGGCCGGTGATAGTACAGTCGTGCCATGGCCAGACGTTGCTGCTCACCGGTGGACAACACATCGAACCATTTCTTGACAGCATCCAGCTCACAGGTAAAGTCATCACTCGAGTCAGAGTCTGGGTCCTCCACTAATTGCTCCAAGTGAACCATCTTTAATAATCCAATTAATTCGTTATCGTTACAGTGACAGTCCGAGTCCGGATAGATGATCTGTTCACGCAATGTACCGTACGTGAAATAGCTTCGTTGCGGTAAATAGAACAGTTCTTTCCTTGATTCTGGTACAACGACGTGTCCACCATGCACCTCCCAAAGTCCTCCTAGGATTCTGAATAACGAGGACTTACCACAACCGTTAGGACCAATGATCAACAGGTTGTCACCGGGTTTGATGGAGAATGAGATCGATTCTGTTAGTACAGTACCATTTGGTGTCACCAGTGGCACCTTATCAAACGAGATCTCGTTTGCATATGAGATGTTCGGGCCTGAGATAAGCCGATCATCCATCTCTTTAGACATCAGATTCAAGTCTTTCAAATTGCTGTAGAAATCATGCAAGGATTCACTATAGCCTGCCATAGTTTGAATGTTCTTCTTGGACTGGATTAGACGGGACAGAGAGTCAGAAGCCGATAGTAGCAGACGTCTATTGGAGATGAAATCCGAAGATAGCTGTGATGCAAGCACTCGGTCAATATTATAGTTTTGCAGGTATGCTGTGGTGAAGACTGGGGCAGCACAAAGCATCAGACCGAAAGCACCCAGTCCATATTTGAATATGAAACCAACGGCAAATTGATACACAGCCAGTCGTCTCAACTCGTGCCTTTGGAACCGTTCAGATTCAAAATACGCTGTATCGAGCAAGTCTAATTCACGACGATGACCACGGAACAATGCAATCTCTTCCTTATGATCGATCACTTGGGAATGGAAGCTATGGAATTTACTCTCCAAAGCCGCACGGGTGGCTGTAAGTTGAGAGAAGTTTGGAGTGAACACTTTCAATACCAGCGTACATATATTTGCAACCATTCCCAGGAGCAGAGTACCTTCTGAGGCATAGTCACTGACCTTAGAGAGTCTACTTGCTGCGAGCGTTATATCTAGGAGAGGGTCGACCAATTGGAAGGGCAGGATGGAAAACGTCCGTGCAAACTGTGATATGACGGTTGTAATTAGATGATTTGGATCGTCCTCGGAAGTGCCAGAGTTCACCAGTTGATAAACGGTCGGATTACCAGAATTGGGCAAGTACTGGTCTAAGAAAGATTCAGTGAGCCCGGAACGAATCGATTCGGCCATCATACTCTGTGTTCTCTCTATAGATGAAGTGACAATGGAACTTGGAACACCGATAGCGAACCAAAGTAGTAGATACTTGAAGAACCGACGGAATCTTTTAGAAACCATCGAGGAGACCAGTTTACCGTCTAAAGTGGCAACATTCAACGTTAGAACGGCTTTTGCTATAAGCAGAAGAAACTGTGCCCCGAGATACTTCAAGACTTTGTGTCTGTTTCTAATTGATAACAACAGCACCACAGTCGGTGAGTTCATGACCCTTGATTTAATTCGTTGCCAGAGGTTCCCGCGCACCAAGTCCCTTTTACCCTTTTTGGAACTGGAGCTGGAACCTCCAGTATTGAAAATCACGTACAAGATGAGACAGTAGGTCGATCTTGTCAGTAAAGTTCTATGTGATGAATATAATTTAATTAGCGTTGTTTTGTTCATGAGTTGTTGCTAGTGACAGATCGAGCAGGTCAGCACATCGTCTATTTATATGAGTATTTAGGTGGTGAGCATGTGAATATGGTTCCCCACTTGATGGGTGAAATAATGCGGGGTAAAGAGGTGTAAGGATGGGATGGGATGTAGGGGACACGGGGGCAGGGCAGGAGGCCTCAGCTAAGCTACCGGGAAAACCTCACCAGCCTAACGACCTTCCTTGCTCTCCCTCTTCAGAACGCTCTTCTCATTCTCACCAACGGTCACCATCCGTCTTGCAGGATACACTCGTGCACCAGTCCAGCCGTTGCGGAATCCCAATTCGTGTGCAAAGATCTCGCCGAATCCAAGCATGACTCCGTTTATAAACGGTAGCACCAAATTGATACCCATTTTAACCAGAAAAGAGGCAAATGAAGAGACTGGCAAGGAGTCATCCGGCAGATCATCATTATCAACAGATATAACGTCGGCAATAGGCACGTCAACCGGTGTGTCAACTGGTTCGTTTTGAAGCAGATCTTCAAATGACTGTGCTTCTTCCATAGTGGTGGCCAGGAAGCTTAAAAAAAATAACTGGGGGCTTTGAAAGTTAAATAATGAAAAACTTCAGTGAGTTAAGAACTTAGTCACCGTAATGTCACTCGACGATAACCTTTTGTTCCAGAGAACACCGGACAGTCACCATATTGACGACAATTTGGAGGACGCGGTGGGATCGGAGTACAACGAGGCTGAATTGGTGGGGCGTGCATTGACTGCAATTGTCGATATCGGGTCCAACGGTATCAGATTCTCCATATCTTCCAAGGCTTCACATCATGCACGTATAATGCCATGTGTCTTCAAAGATCGGTTGGGTATCTCTTTGTTCGATGTTCAGTTGCCGGATTCTGCAGAAGAGACTTCGACAGCTAGGAAACCGATCCCTCAGGATGCTATCTACGAAATTATTCAAGCCATGAAGCGGTTCAAACTTATCTGTGAAGACTTTGGAGTGCCAAGCAACGGTGTGAAAGTTGTTGCCACCGAAGCTACGCGGGATGCTCCTAACTCGCAAGAGTTCAGAGAAGCCGTGCTTAATTCCACTGGTTGGAAAGTTTCTCTGCTCAGTAAAGAAGAAGAAGGCCGAGTCGGAGCCTACGGAGTTGCTTCTTCGTTTCATGACATTTCAGGACTATTTATGGATATGGGCGGAGTCAGCACACAATTCAGTTGGATGCGGGCTACTGAAGGTGAGTTCCATATGACTGAACATCCTGTCTCTTTGCCCTACGGTGCAGCATCACTGACTAGAAGAATGAAGTACGAGAATAGAACAGAACTCTACAGAGAGATTGTCGATGCCTTCGCTGTTGCATTTGACAGGATCGATCTGCCCGAGGAGTTGTTGCAAGAAGCTCAAAAGAATGGTGGATTCAGAATGTTTGTATGTGGAGGAGGATTCCGTGGATTCGGCCATCTTTTGGTCGCTCAAGAACCAGACTACCCGATTCAAACCATTATAAACGGTTATTCAACCACTACATCCAACGTCTCACGTACCGCTGACTATCTGCTGCTGAAAGGTGAAGTGCCGAAGCTAGGTCGGTCTAAGATCTTCCGTGTCAGTGCCAAGCGTGAACAACAGTTACCTGCGGTGGGTATGTTGATCTCTGCAGTTTTGGAATCGTTGCCAAGAATCAAAACTTTCCACTTCAGTGAAGGTGGTGTTAGAGAAGGTGTCCTGTACTCGCTAATGACCGATGAAATCAAGTTGGAAGATCCTCTTCTGACAGCCACAAGACCGTATGCACCTTTACTTGCCGATAAATATTGGGAACTATTGAGAACTGGGTTACCGCCAGACATCGTCCCAGAGGAGGTCAGTACACGTATCGTGCCTGCTCTATGTAACATTGCATTTGTCCACTGCTCATATCCGAAGGAGTTACAACCAACCTCTGCATTGCATGTGGCCACTACCGGTATCATTGCCGGTTCTCATGGTCTATCTCATAAGATACGTGCACTGATAGATATGGCATGCTGTGAAAGATGGGGTGGAGACATACCGCAAAGTGAAGAGAACTACTATCAGCGGTTGGAGAAGCTTGTCATGGAAGCAGACCCCAAATGTGGAGAAGAACTGATTTATTGGACCAAGTACTGTGGAGTAATGATGCATGTGATTTGTGGTATACATCCTGGTGGTAACATTCGTCCAGGCTCGCTATACTTCCAATTGAACGCCGCTCCTGACACAGATGACGACAATGAGGATGAACTGACGAATGCAGTGTATGTGCTGCTGCCAGGAGATGAGGTTAAGTACAGTTATAGTGTGAGAAACCGGATCTTGGGACTGCAACGGAAGATCAAGCGATTGAACAAGAAATACAAGTGTCCAGGCCGTGTCAAGATCTTTGTCAAGAGAATCGTCACTGATCCAATCTCCCCTGTTCACTCTCCGAACCAGGTCTCTCCGCTCGGCATTGACTCGCTCTCCCTAAATTAGCTCTATACTAACTAGTCCCTAATTCAACATACTTAATATGGTAATCTGAAAAATTTCAATTCCTCACAATTTTAAATCACTTTAATGTTAAGAAGAGGCATCTCTTATACGCGGCGGTGCTTACAAGAGCCGGTTCCGCCACCGACAGGGATCAAGTTTCCAAAAGTTGTACAGAAGTCTGAGCTGACAAGAGAACAAAGAGACAAATTGGATGCAGAAACGGAATCATACGCCAATCGAGAATACAGTGCTGAGGAGCAGGCCAAAATCGACAGTGTGACGAGTTCGCTTTATACACCACAGGATCCGATGGAGGGAAGCAAGGCAAAACTGATCGAACAGAGGTTAGCGTCTATAGAGCGACGGCTGGAGGCACAGCGGATACGAGGTGAGCAGAGGGTGAAACAGTTGGAAGCAGAGAAATTGAAAGCATTAGAACCTACATTGAAAGACTACAAGCGACCTATAGCGTCATTTCTATTGCTTGGATTTACCACGTACATGTTGATGCAATACTGGTGGTACGAAATGGATGCAGAGCTGAACATGGAGAAGAAAGAGGCTGAAAGCAGGGAGTATGAAGCCAGGATTCAACAACTACTTGACGAGCAGAGAGAGTTGGTTAAGAGGCAACAGGAAGAGGAGCAACAGAGTGGATGGTGGCAGCAGCTTAGAGCTAGATTACATTTATAGATAGATAGATACTCACTTAAAAGTAAACGGTACCGTCGACACCTTCGGCCTCTTTGATAAAGATTGCCTTGACATCGTCTGCAGCTTGAAGAGCTTCGGCAACCTCGGCCAGCTTCTCAGCCTCAAACGAGGCAATCAAAGTCTCAATATCGGCATCGATCTTGGCAGCATTGGCGGCGTCTCCAAAGTAGTCGGCATCCTTGACGGCAGATCTGATGGCACGCTTATTCTTCTTCTTAGCGGCCTTGACAGCCTCCTTGGACTTCTTATTCTGCTTTCTTTGCTCCTCGGCCTCTTTAGCAGCCTTAGCTTCAGCCTCCTTGGCAGCTGCAGCCTCCTCAGCGGCCTTACGGGCACCAGCTTCACGCTCCCATTTCTTACGTTCCTTGGCCTCCTTCTCGGCCTGTTTCCATGCCTTGATACGTGGATCCTCGTTATGGGCACGTCTAACCAATTCAGAGAGACGCTTGTTATCCTCAGTCTTACGCTTTCTTCTAGCGTTGTTGTTCTTCTTCTCGATGTAACGCTTATGGTCACGGTTAGAAGTGTCATCTGGCACATCTTCATCGAGCCACTCGAATGTACGCCAAGAGTCAAAGTTGTTCCAGAACTTGTAGAATGCTTCAACTTCCTCTTTAGTAGACTCTGCAGTACCGACACTTGGAGCAGGCTTGTCAGAAGTGGAGAATCTGGCCTCAGATGCAAACACTGGTCCATACACTTCAAAGAAGTCGTACTCTTCCTTCTCTGATGGTGGCTTAACATCAGCTTCCTCATCAACACTGTCGAATTGACGTCTCTTGACAGGATCAGACAAAGTCTCGTAAGCCTTCTGAATGATCTTGAAGAATCCGTCCTGGAATCCTCCCTTTTCACCCTGCTTATCAGGATGGAAGGTCAACACCTGCTTACGGTAGGCTCTGTCAATCTGGTCCTGGGTAGCGGCATGACGCAACTTGTTCAAACCCAAAACGGCATACAAATCAGCAGTCTTCCATTCTCTTGGATCGTGCTCAAGCAAGTCAGTATCGGTGACCTCTTCAAACTCATCCTCGTCCTTCTTGACATCTTTGGCTTTGGCAGCTTCTTTCTCCTTTTCAATCTTCTCATACTCAGACCAAGTACGGTTCTGAAGAGTTCTGGTTGCATGTGCAAGGAAGAATTGACCGACTGGCTCGATCTTGGTGGTAACTGGTGCCGACAAGGTGGCTCCAGCCTCGAATTCAGGTCCTGTAGATGATGGAAGGGACATATTAAGAGTAGTTGTTAAAGAGTAAGAAATTTTTCAGGGCAGGAGGAACTTTTTTTTATTTTATTTTGTTCCTCTTGTTCACTCTTGTTTCTTTCTCCCTATATATCTTCCTCCCCTCCCACACCCGTTCACCAGCAAAACTTTTCAACCTATAAGATTCTGTCCTTTCGAAACAATCTCTCCCCTCTAAGTATCACTAGTCGATGTCAACGGTTATACCAAAGCCTCACATTTTGAGGGATGATGACGCTCCAAAAGTTGGATTCCGTCCTGTGAACACAATCGCAGAAGCTGCCAAAGTGACATTCTGGTCGGGTGTCTTCCTTGGAGGTATGCAAGTGCGTCGGTACTTGCAACACCGTAAAGGTTCAGCAAGACCAGGTCAAGCCAGATATTTGTCGTTGTTCGACCTTACAAAGCATCAGTTTGTCTCGATTCCATTGGCATTAGGTACCTATTCATTCCTTTCGAACTCATTCTACAACTTGAACGATGGTAAGAGAACCACCAAGGCAGAAATGGCCTCGTCAGGTACGGCCATTCTTGTCGCTACGTTGTTTAAGCAAGGTATGGCACTTAATAAGAAGTTTGGATTGGCAATCGGTGTTGCATCATTCGTTGGATTGTTCAAATGGGCAGGTGAGTTCGTTGGCTCATACGATACAAACTTATCATGGTCCAGAAAGACAGGTAAGATTCATGATCAAGAATCTAGTGCTATTCCTGACGATTATCAAAAGCAAGGATTCTGGGAGGTTATGTACAGAAGACCTTTGAGTGAGACGGTTACTGATCTTGGTGAAGGTAGAGGTATTGCCAAGGCTTAGTTATTTTAGGTATTTATTTATTAACAGAGGCAGTGTTGCTGGTCAGTTAAAAGCTGATTCCGGTTCGCTGCATGGTATTAATGAGACGCAACAGGAACTGTAGAAAGATGCAACAGCATGCGCTCCGCGTATGTGCACTCACCACTCACTATCCCCAGTGGCCTTCTGAAAGGCATAGTCCTTCCCATCGATATTCGCTATTCCATCCTTCAAGTTACACTTCCATCTATTTCTAACCCTCTGCACCCTATCGTACAGACACAACATGATGTTAGCATCAGGATCATCGCCTTCTTCATCCGAATTTATATCATCGTCTTCAGGATCATCCAAATCGCTGTTGATCTCATCCGAATCGTCCAAATCCGATCCTAAATCTGAATCGGCGCCATCAACCTGATTCAGTCTCTTTTTCAACTTGTTCATCTTCGACCTACTCACTTCCATCTCAAACTCAATACTAGCTCCATCACTTTGTTCCAACTTAGGCCCACCTGGTAACACAATACTACCCAATTGTGTCGTATCTGTTCCATTTATCTGCTTTGCTGTATCGTCGTCCAATTGACCTAATTGTCCTCCCAATTGGCCATCCGGTTGCGGTAAAACCAGATCGTTCTGTGGAATTTGTAACCCTTCGGCACCACCATCTGTAAATCCATACGTACCTTCAAATGGATCCTCCTCTTCGTCTTTGATCTCCACTTTCTCCGCCTGCTTATCCCAACTGAATGATGCCACCGCCGTCCTGGATAACTTCTCTCTCCAAACCGACCGCAGATCCAACAACGTCTGCTCGTCTATCCCTGCATCTTCGAAATCTTGCCGAGACTCTTGAATCACATCCGTAATGATCCTCTCGTACAGTTGCGCACACTCTCCGTTAGACATCGCCAGAAAGAACAAATAAACCTTAGCAGGCTAAGTTTTAATTCACCAAGAATATTCAAAAGTAAGTGGGATGTGGTGTAGAGGTGTATATTTTCACTCACTTATTTTTACACACCATAGGTTCGCTCCCCCAGGCCAATATTTACCAACGCGGTGTTCACTCGGTTCTTCTTGACATTTCATCGTTTTAAGTATGGTCAACGTAGCCAGTGAGGACGGGAACATGTCTTATCGGACGATAGCACATGGATTAACGTACAAACACGAAACGAGGCACAAGAGGCGTCACAGCACGTCTCCGAAGAGGACTCAGAACGCGATCCCTCAGGTCAAGAGACGGCCTCTGACTTGTGTGAAGGATCCTGAAGAGAACTACAAGAGATTGGATATTGTTGGTGCAAAACACGACTTATCGAGACTTCTGGAGACAGAGAAGGAGAACTGTAAGAAGAAAGATGCTGCTGGAAGTGAAGACAGTGAAGACAGTGAGGATGCAGATGATAATGATGAATTGGATGATGATACGGGACGCGTGTTTAAATTGGCATTGGAAGCACCAGCTGTTGATACCGAGCCTCAATCATCTCCTGTGAACACGCATCAGTTACGCACAAAGGAATTGGCCATAAAATCGATTCCATCGTTTGAGACTCCCGTGCATGCAGACGAGGGTGACGATGGTGGTAACAAGCTTGCACCAAAGAGAGCTCACCACCAGCGTGTTGTTGACGGTGGAATTCAGGATCAAGAAAAGAGCCCTCTTGCAGATGTCAGCAAAGGCTGCATTTCCATGGATGAAGAAGACGGGACTGAAACTGCCGTTTTCAAAGAGCTTAAGAAACCTGCTGAAGGTGCTACAGATAACGTCGATGGCTTTTCCGAAATCGATGATGCTGCCAACTCCAGAATGTCCCCTGTTAGACTCAACCATAACCAAGCACTCTCACCACTCGCAAGACTGGATCTTCAAGAACAACAGCAACAAGAAGCCGATGATCAAGAGATGGGCTCAAATTCTGATATTGAGTCACCAATCTTCACCTCCGAACAGTTACAACAAGTCAAGCAATCCTTGCAGAGGAGTATTGATGAGTTGAATGAAACGGTTAAACGTAAAGATGATTGTATTATTACCAAGTCGCGTGAATTGGACGAATTAAACTCGAAAATGACTGATCTTCAATACGAACTGGAGAGTGTCACTACGGAAAGAAACCAAGTTTCTAATAGAATAGCAGCGTTAGAAGTGGAAGCCAAATCTGCGTCGACTTTCGCTGCCGAGGCTGATAAGAAGAGTAACATTACTGGTTTGAAGCTTCGATTAGTGGAGGGTAAATTGGAGAAGTATGAAAAGCTATACAAAGACTTGAAGAAAGTTGCCAAAGAGTCTGAGAACAAGTTGAAGGAGTTGACATTGAAACAGAACGAGTTGCAAAAGACTGATCAAACATTACGGAACGATATTGAGTTAAAACAGGCCGAAGTGAAAAGTCTGTTAGACGAGTGCGCACAATTGAAAGAACGCGTTTCAAGCGCCGAGAACGCCAAAGCCGAGATTCAAGAAAGATCAAATCAGAAACTGAAAGAGAAGGATCAGGAGATTGCACAGTTAAGAGATCGTGTTTCGAAGCTGGAGACTGAATCAAAGGAATCAAGCGTTGTCACAGCCAAATTGCAGGATTTGGAAACGAAACTGGAAGAGGCACAACGCAAGGTTAGTGAGAACGACAAAGAGACAGAGAAGCAACTAGAAAAGCTTGCACAGGATCTTTATCTTCAATACAGTGCCAAACATGAGCAGAAGGTGGCCACTCTACGTAAAGGTTACGAGATGAAATGGATGGGTAAAGTGAAACGGTTTACAGCAGACAACGAGGAGTTGAAACGTGAGATCGCCACGTTGCAGAAGAAGTTACAAGTGGAGACAAACGAGAAGAAGCGGCTCGTCCAACTCTGGGACGAGTACGTTAGTCTCGAGAAGAGCAAGTAGTTCACTAACTAATCGCTTAAGTATCTAATGTTAATTTTCGTGTAATGTGTAATTCATCCTTCACCAGCCCAAAGATTTAAATCATCAATAGAAGCGAAAAAAAAAACTTAGCCCAACTTACATCAGTTTCTTCCTCTTGAAAGAGCGTTGAAAATGTCGGTTGCAGCGGAAGGTGCGACGAGTTCAGACCGAAACTCTTTGGCCAATGACGATGCAGCTGATCTGGCTGAGTCTTACGATGATATTGGCAGTATTCATGAAGTACGTGTGATAAAGTTGCCTGTGAAGGAAACGACCGATATAGGCAGATCAAACACAGAAGAGGATTTAAAGGGCGAAGTTTCGCGTCTCCGTGAGTTGTTGGCACAAAGGGATGCGAGGATCGAGCAATTGGAACAAGAGTTGGCACAATACACGTCAAATGATGAAGAAGACGCGACGAATCAACGTCTCGATTTCATCAATCCTCTTGACACGCCGATGCGACAACATGCCGCGTTGGAACGGAATATGAAATCTCCAGGTTTGGCAGCACCTCCGCAGATGGACTTGCCAGAACGGAGTGAGAGACGTCAAGTTACTAGCAAGACTCCACGGTCGTTGGATCAAGGTATCTACAACCCATTGAGTCCTGCTACAGGCGGTGACTCAGACAGTGATGATAACGATGACGATGAGGACGATGGTCGCGAGATGATGATCTTGCTGGGGTCTTCGCCACGCAGAGGTACTCCAAGACGGTCACAGCAGCAGGCATTGCAAAAGTCTCCACTACGTAACACGATTGATTTCAGCGAAGACGAGTTTGAATTCACCGATACTACTGACGGTGATCTCAAGGTGAGAAGACCACATTACGAGACGATCTCGAACACTAAAGATTTATCTATCACCACTAAGAAACCGTCAGAGGCTCCAGAATTGCCAGAGCCACAGACTCCCGCCATGCAGAGTGGCAACAAGTTTGAGTTGAAGCAACCACCACCTCCTATTAATAACTCATCAGTCACGTCGTCACCGGCAGCTTCTACCAAATCGACACCAGCGTCAGTGTTAGCATCAGCAGTCCCTCCTTTATCTGCTGCACCTGGCCGTATGCATGGAAACTCTCCTATTCCTTCAATTCTTCCTACTTCAAGAACTGCTTCACCTGCTTTGGCAAGACAGCATGCTGAACGTATGCCTGCTAACATATTCCAGGTCAATAACAACACTTCTACGATGCGCAGTCCAGAAATGGCATCTCCTGCTACTGGATTCAGTTTCACTTCAGGTCGTTCCTCAGCTCCAAACACTCCTTCACTGGGAGCTCCATCAATTGCACCTTCATTACTTGCATCTCCTGAAAAATCACCATCGTATGATTATTTGCATAACTCTATTAACACTACATTTATCTCGGTCTACTCAGTGGCAGATCCAGACGCATTGACCAACAAGAAGGATGATTTCAATATCAAATTCATGGTCAATTCTACTGAAGGTGCCGATGGATTGATACCATTGTACATGGTGTCACGTCCATATTCTGAACTTCAGACAATGGATGCCATTGTCAGACAGTCTGACAACGTTAAACTATTGAGACTACCAGATACTGCACATTTCCTACGTATCGATCCAACCAACTGGGACACTCAAAAGAACATCTTGAGAATGTACATTGCAGAGCTTAGCCGACTCATGAAACAGAACCCAGATGCCAATTACTGGCACGCATTTGCAGACTTCTTTGCCCCCGATGAGACTCATGATATGAGTCGGCGTGAAGCGACTGTTGTCGCTACAGGTACTCGTGCATTAAAGAAAACACCGAAGTTAGTTCAGCTTGAGTATGATACTATCGAGCATGTGTTAACGGTAGATGACCATTCAAAGCCAGAGGTGTATCCAGAGAATGATTTGGCGTTAACGAGGGATGGTCAAATCCTCAACATTTCCCGCAAGAAAAAACGAGCTTTCAAGAACCGTCATTGGAACGTTTACTGTGAATCTGTACAGGATGCAGAAGAATGGGAGGCTATTCTTGTGAATGAGGCGGAAGAGGACGCCGAAGTTGGTAGTGTGAGCACCAAGGCCACTACCGAAGATGTTGAAAGCAACGATACGGTTTCGACCAAGAGTAAAGAGACTAACGGGAAATGGTACAACCTGAGAAGACAACAGCAACCGCATGATGGGAACGGGTCGTCTTCTACACATACATCTCCAAGAGGTAAATTGAGCAAAAGGTTGTCGCGTAGCATGGACAGTCTGAACCAAACACAAACATCTGAATCTGTTCTTGAATTCAAGGCTGTTCCTTATCACGAGACGGCGAGTAATGGACCGATCCCAGAAGAGACTACGGAGATAGCAACAAACGAATCAGTTACAACATCACCGTCAAAGAACGTACCAGCATCTGTGGCCGTGACACCGTCATCCTCAGGAGCAGTGTTCCAACAGGTTGATGCACCAACGTATTTTGGAACAACTCTGCAAGAAGCATATGAGAAGTGTCCTAAATACAAATTGGAAGAACGTGCAGTGCCATCGATCGTTTATCAGTGTCTACACTACTTGGAGGCCCATGATGGAGTGTTCAATGAAGGTATATTCCGATTGAACGGAATGATGTCAGAGGTGAATAAGATTCAACGAACATTTAATGAACAGTATGACTGTGATCTTGAAGAGATCAAGCCGGACGTTCATTCGGTGGCTACCTTGTTCAAGCGGTTCCTTAGAACGTTGAAAGTGACAGTGATCCCAGAAGATGAGGCGAAGAAGCTACTGAGCTTGGCGACGAATTGCAATGATGAGAAACTGGCAGAGTTCAAACAGATCATACACTCCTTACCAGAGATCAATTACGACGTTCTCTACGTGCTGTTTAACTACCTGCAGGAGGTTTTGAAATACAAGGAGGTGAACAAGATGGGTGTTGGAGCATTGAGTGTTTTGATGGCTCCTAACTTGACACCGTTTGATGGGGCCAAAGAGGTCAGTACGGTCCTGTTGGAGAACTACTCATACATCTTTGATCAATAGATTTTTCAAACGTTTCTTTTTTTTTGTGATATTTCCTATTCTGTACTGTACATTCCACGTTCCAAGAGAAGTACATTCCAAGATATGCACGCTGGCAGTAGGATAATAGGGCGAGACCTATTGAAGATAATGTACGATTACATACGAAAAGAAACGAGATGCGTATGATCAGGTTGTCTGTCCAGCGACAGGTGATGGCCAGGACAGGACAGGACAGGACAGGACAGGACAGGACAGGACTAGATTAGAATAGGAGTGAGAAACCTGGCTCAGTTATCAAGGACCCTGGCCGGCTACTAGTGTGGTATTAAATGCTCTAGCATTGTTCTAACATTTGCTTGCTATTCCGTATTAAGAACTTTTAATTCGAAATGCAGCTTCTTCGACCAGTTCAGGGTCCAATGTGGGTTCCCAAACTTATTATAGCAACAGCTCGGCGGAGGCTTTCGGACATATGCAGTTTACGACCACATTTGCGGCTTTTCATATATTTTTTCGGCTTTCCTTTTTGTTTATTTGAGCCGCACATCAATCAAGTACGGAGCCGGGGTGCAGTTGGAATGGGAATGAGGAATAGAGAATGAGGCAAGGAATAATAGAAAGAACCTTTGTTATTCAGGATAATACAAGGAAACAAACTCAACTATGCATTGCTAAACTGTTGGTTCGGCTCACAACAATCACGCTTGAAGCCCTCACTACCTCACAAGCCCACCCCACCCGCTCCCCGCTGTCGGACCACACTTGCATCAATTCGGAATAACCGAGAATGAAAAATTGATTCGACCAATGGTTTGAGTTTTTCCGAACTTGGACTAACTTAGTTGCTCAGGTGATGTTAGTGTCAAAATATGTACCATTGTCTATCTGGTGTTATCAATTCTGCTACTATTGTCTTTGTTTACTCTAACTTAACCACCTTACATACCTTTTACTTCCATACATCTCTCTGCTTTTACTATCTCTGTCCGGCATTCAAGTCCTCCCTAAAATTCCGATAATTTTCCTACCGCTCTCCCTACACTTCCCCCCACTAACGCACATTTTCCCCCTCCTTCCCCCCCATTGATAAATATTTTTTCCCTTGCCATCGTTTTTAAGCCTCTTAGTATCACTTCTTGCTTCTGCCCAAGGATCAAATCCGTTGCCATTGCTCATTTATTTAATTCAATCAGCATATTAACAGCATAAAGACGGCGAATCAACCATAATTGGAACAAGAATCGGTCATTGGAACAAAATCAAGCAACCAATAGGTCTCTAATACCCCCCTAAACAGGAAGCTTAAAAGCTACTCCAAAAGCCGAAACTATCACGGAAAAAAGGATCAAAAGGTTTAACAAACAAGACACAACAGGCATTTCTGTGCTCTATTAAGATCCTTCTCGTGCCGTCTGTGACATCTTCATCTGCTTTGAGTTCTCGTTATCGTTCATTTTCTCTCTGTTACAAACAAGCAGCATGTCAGACGAGCTAGGAGTACGAAACATGAACCCGGACGCTCAGGCCCGGCTGTTGGCATTCCAAAAGCAACGTCAGCGCCGTGGCACTGAGACCGATGGTTCTAAAGACGATAACAACAATAGCATCAACAATAGCAATACCGACAGCATTAACAACAACAACAACAACAACAACAACAACAATAGCAGTGTCAGCAATAATGGTTCATCCCTAGCAGGATCAAATTCTTCCTCTTCAATTGCTGGCTCTCCAGATCTCGACGAAATATTAGGTACAGAGGGTGATCTGTTGCCACGTCGTACCAGTTTCCGTCTACCTAAATCTGCTACAAACTCAAATACTTCAACCACTTCTTCTACTACGTCCAGTCCTGGCTCTCCTCCGGTGTCTTCGCGACCCAAGAGAGGCAATTCGTTGTCTGAGCGTCGTGGAATGAAATTGAATCTTTCTGCTTTGCGTATAGATGACCCTCCAAAGGAACAATCTTCTGCGAGTAGAGATACAAGTGGTCATACAACTCGTGTGAGTTCTCTGAATAACTCTAATTCAAGCTCTTTTGCAAACTTGAACCAGGCAGACACTTCCTCTGCTTTGGACAACGCACTCAACAACAGTGGCAACAACAACAATACTAGCAAAATCGCTGATGGCGGCAATCCTAATGCATCTTCTTCTCCTAAAGGTTTGTCACCTTCAAAAGGTTTGGCTTCTCCTTATTCTAAGAACTCCGATCGTCAATTCCCTAAGAGGGCAACGTTCTCAGTTACTCCTTCCTTGGCCCCTGCACGATCGGCCCAATCTCAGCAGCAACCAAGTTCTCTGGCATCGGCACGCAGGCGTCCTCCGCCATCTCCAGCTACCCCATCTGCCTTTGCACCATTTGCTAAGTATATCGATATCAAGTCTGGATCTCTTAATTTTGCAGGTAAGGCTTCAGTCCATTCCAAAGGTATCGATTTTTCAAATGGAGCCTCATTCCGCATCTCAATGGATGACCTTGAGTTCCTGGATGAATTAGGTCGTGGTAACTATGGAGTTGTCTCGAAAGTTCTTCATAAACCAACTGGTGTGATCATGGCCATGAAACAAGTTCGACTTGAATTGGACGATTCTAAGTTGCATCAGATTCTGATGGAACTGGATGTCTTGCATAACTGTCTCAGTGACTGTATTGTGGATTTCTATGGTGCATTTTTTGTTGAAGGAGCCGTCTACATGTGCATGGAGTACATGCAAGGAGGATCTTTGGATGCCATCTATGAGAACGGTATCCCAGAGAAAGAACTAGCATACATTACACTTCGTGTGGTGCAAGGCTTGAAAAAGCTAAAGGACCAGAACAATATAATCCACCGGGACGTGAAACCAACAAACATTCTTGTGAACAACGAAGGTGAGATCAAACTGTGCGATTTCGGTGTCAGCGGTAACTTGGTGGCTTCACAGGCTCGTACTAATATAGGATGTCAGTCATACATGGCACCTGAAAGAATTAAAAGTGCACACCCTGACGTTACCACCTATTCTGTTCAATCGGATGTGTGGTCTCTTGGGTTATCAGTCTTGGAAATAGCCAAAGGTGGTTATCCATACCCACCAGAAACTTACGGCAACATCTTTTCACAGTTGAGTGCGATAGTGGACGGTGAACCTCCAGAACTAGATCAAGATAAGTTTAGCGAGGAAGCCAGAGATTTTGTCAAGAAGTGTCTTGCCAAGAATCCTGACGACAGACCTACCTATGCACAACTCTTGGAACATCCATGGTTGAAGAATGTGGACGTTGCCGAAGGCCAGCGGTTGATGGCAGACTTAGTGCGAGACAGAAAGGGCAATGAGAAGAAGGCCCCTACACCAGCACTGCACAGAGTCCAACTTAATACTTTGGCTGAGATCAAAGAGGAAGCCAAGTCGAATTGACCAGGTCATCTCACCTGACCAACCAACTTTTTCTACACTTTACATGGCATGAATTTTACACTCCTTTCTTTTAGTCTTATCAAATCCAACTCCAACTCCTCTGCCATTCATATATATAAATACATATATATACTGTAACTATCAAGGACTGTAGACTTAACACATTCGCTCCGCTTCATGGACCGTTGAACCCCGAACGGCTCCGAACTTTTTTCTTTGGCCCCACCTCCTCCCACATTTGAGCTGACTGCACCCGGGGAAATTTTGACTCGTTCCTCATCACTTGCTTCTTTCCAGCATGTTGAGTAATTTGAAGGCCGTTGAGCGGTCTAATGCCACAAGAGTGTTCACAAGGGGTCTAACAAGACGCCGTAGACCAACACGGTTCACTGACAAGTTGAACATGGGTCCTAGTTTCGCGGATTTCGTCAGTGGTAAGGCCAACGATGTGCCAATGGATCCTATTGAGGCTGCAAGAAGAGATCCAACCGAGACGGCTCGGTTACCGCCTTGGTTGAGAGTTCCTATCCCTAAGGGAAAGTCGTTCCACAAGATTGGATCTGATTTGAAGGAGTTGAAGCTGTCGACGGTGTGTCAGGAAGCCAAATGTCCTAACATTGGAGAATGCTGGGGTGGTAAGAAGTCAGAAGCAACTGCAACGATCATGTTGATGGGTGATACATGCACAAGAGGATGCCGGTTCTGTTCTGTGAAGACGAACCGTAATCCATCTGCGGTGGATCCTAAAGAGCCGGAAAACACTGCCGATGCTATTTCGAGATGGGGGTTGGGATATGTGGTTCTGACTACGGTTGATAGAGATGATATGGTGGATGGAGGTGCCAGACATCTTCGCGAGACAGTGGAAAAGATCAAGGACAAGTCGCCTAAGACGCTCGTGGAAGTGTTGTCGGGAGA
This sequence comes from Xiuguozyma insectalens, assembly GCA_030574155.1. NCBI lineage: Eukaryota > Fungi > Ascomycota > Pichiomycetes > Pichiales > Pichiaceae > Xiuguozyma > Xiuguozyma insectalens. The sequence continues at coordinate 194,053 of JAJMEL010000004.1, read as the reverse complement.
TTTCCGCGGTAATTTGGAAGACGTTAAGACGTTGGCTACTTCTAGACTCGATGTCTATGCACATAATATGGAGACTGTTGAGGCTTTGACTCCGTATATTAGAGATCGGAGAGCAACTTACAGACAATCGTTGGCTGTGCTGAGAACTGCAAAAGAGAGTCATCCTGGACTGGTGACTAAGACATCCTTAATGCTTGGATTCGGTGAGACTGACGAACAAATAAGGCAGACTCTGGCAGATCTGCGTGAGAATAACGTCGATGTTGTTACATTTGGTCAATACATGCGTCCTACACGTCGTCATATGAAAGTTGTGGAGTACATTCGTCCTGAGAAGTTTGACTACTGGAAGTCAGTTGCCCTGGAGATGGGTTTCCTCTACTGTGCATCCGGTCCACTGGTGAGATCGTCATATAAAGCAGGAGAATCGTTTATTGAGAACGTGATAAGAAAGGGACGTCAACCTGCTATTGCCAAGAGCACAGCATCTAAGCAAGCTACTAATGCGCCTGAGTCGGTGTTGGTTGGCAACTCGGCATCCGATTCAGCCTCGAACTCGGCACCATTTTAACTTATAGATAATATTAACGGAGTCTAAATAGATATACTTAAGCATCCTTCTCCTCGATAGCATTGACCTTTGCTTCAGTCTCTGCTTCTTCAAGGACAGGGTTCTCAGCAGCAGCAGCAGGAGTATCAGCCTTTTCATCGGTAGTAGCAGCGGCTTCAGCAGCGTCAGCAGCATCGAGATCAGCGATCTGCTTCTTCAGTTCCTGAACCTTCTTTTCAGCAGCAGCCTGGTTCTCAAGGGTCTTTGCCTCTTGGCCATCCTTCAACTCAGTCAACTTGGACTTCAAGTCGGCAACAACTTTATCGTTGTCGTCTTGAGAAGTTGGCAAGGTGATACCGAGAGCACTGAGTTCAGTGATGATACTTGGCTCAAGAACCAACTTCTTTCTTCCTTGATGCTTCTTCTTCTTCTTCTTGCCGACGTTGGCAGAACCTCCAAAGAAGTCATCGATCTCTTGGTCCTTCTTCACAATGACGGCGTTGGCAGGTAATTCGACCTTCTTGCCGGTACCGTGATGGGTGTCCAACTTGTCGGCTTGCTCCTTCTTGGCAAAGGCAGAACCAACGGCATAGGAAGGATCGAAGTGATGGAGAAGAGCCTCAACGGACTCGATCTCTTCAGTGTTGGCTGGTTTCTTGGCCTCTTCCTGAACGGCTTCGATCTGGGTCTCAAGTTGCTTCTTCTTCTTCTCGTTACGATGCTTCTTCTCATCCTCCTCGTATCTCTGGCGCTCAGCAGCCAGCTGCTTCTTGAAGTTCCGGAATTGATCGTCGTATTGCTTTCTAATGGCATGCATCTCGTCATAGAGAGAGTCTCTCTGCTTACCAAGAGAACGACGTTGAGAGAACAACTGATCACGCTTCTCTTGAATTCCCTTGGTCTTCACAGACAGAGCATCCATCTCTTTGGTGACAGCCTCGAACAACTTCTGGACCTCATCATTTTGAGTCTTTCCGATCTTGGACCGCAATTCCTTGATCTTGGCCTTGTCGGCATCAATAGACTTCTGGATCGAAGCCACAGATGCATACTCTTTACGAGTACGACGCAACGATTGAATCTCCTTGATGTCACGTCTCTCTTCGACGATCTTCAATTCACCGCTGTCAATCTGATCCTCCAAGTACTTGATTCTCTTGTCGATATCCTCAACAGAACGGAAGGCACCTTTGGAGGTCTTAGCCTCAACTTCGGCGATCTTTCTCTTCAAAGACATATCAATAGCCTTAACTTGGTCATGGATCTCGTTTCTAAGACGCTTACCTTCACCTTGTTGCTTCACAACTCCACTCAGCTTACTGGAAAGCTCCTTCCGCTTCTCCTGAATATCCTTAGGAGTCACTGTAACTTCCAACTGTTTGGAGATCTTATCCATCTCGGCGGATAACTTGTCGATCTTAGACCGGATTTCGCTGACAGCGGCATCCCGAGCTTTGAAATCAGGTCCTTTGATGAATCTTCTTGATCTGCTCGACTTTCCTTCTGTTTCCTCTTCAGACATTGTCGAATTGGTTGATATCCCTTTCTTTATTCAAGTGAAGCTTAGGTGGGTGAAAAATTGAACTGATTCTCGACGTCGATTTTTCAGGCACGCGGGCGGGCTGCGTTAAGCGGGCCGAGGGTCATATAATTAGTATGTGATATGTTATATACTATAAGTGATATACTATAAGCGATGTAGTATGTAATCTACCGGTCAGACGTCATACCGGTCCCGTCCTATTAATCCTTCTCGGTCCATCCTTCTCGGTCCATCCTTCTCGGTCCATCCTTTCGCCCTATAGAGCCCCAAAGAAACTCACTTTCACGGCTAGCGAAAATCCTATATGGGCCAAGACCAACAGTACGGTCAATACCACGGCCTCCTTCTTGTGCGATTCGGTATCACTCAAGACCAGCTTGAAATACTGGTCGATTTTCGTGATGATACCAGCGCCACTCAGTAAGGCTCCAAGGGAAATACAGACCCATTTCAATATGGTGTCCAGTAAAGGCCGGTTGACTAGAAGGCCTCTGAAGAGACTTAGCAAGGCTGCAGGGATCCAGAGAGCGCTTGAATAACCGTAGATGGAGATCAGATGGCTCAATGGGATCAACCGCTCGACGTGGATCCAGAACTTCAGCACTAACCAAAGAACCGATGGAACCCCCAAGACGTAGCCATAGAGTGTATTGATAGAGGAAAGAAGCAGTCTGAAATAGTCGATATGTAGCTTCTTATCGGTGTCAGCCTCAGACCTGTGAGTCAACCACCCCTGGAGCATCTCAGAGAACGAATTGCAGAAGAACAATAGGAAAATTAGAGTCGCTGTCAACCAAATAGCTCCATACATATCACCAACCTGGTCGAAATCATCGTTATCCACTTTAGCAAACGGTTTCATGGAGTCCCAAATCTTCTGGATGAACTCTGAAGTGTCTAAGTCAAAGAATTGTCGATAATAGTTTAACGAGAACGGTCCTCCCGTGTATTTCTTCTTGATTTTATCCTGTGTTGGTTCATTAAAGTTGATGTCGTCGAGGGATGCGTTGTAAGGTTGAGTTCCTATTGGTTGATTGGAACGTGAGTTGTTGGTCTTTCCACCAGCGCCTCCACTGGCAGGTTGATCAACAGAAGTGTCAGGTTCGATCAACTCGTCGTCGTCGATACTAAACGGTTCTGCGTCCAAAGTTGAGTACTTTGACATGGTGTGGTTGGGAGGAGATTTGGAATTATTGGGGGGGGGGGATTTATTAGGGGAATTATTGGGGCAAGAGATCTATTAGGGGGAATTATTTTGGGTGCAGGGCAGGCAGGGATTAAGAGCCAGAGAGAAGGAGTGAGGAGAAGTGGGAGGAAGTAGCAAGGTGGAAAGGTGGAAAGGTATCGTGTTAGAATTGTAACATACACAGGATTGACTGGTCGAGTCTGTGTGTGCATTGTGAGAACGTATGCAGCCGGTATAGACCAACATATATATACTGTACATTGTATTCAGAGGTTTACAGGATTATCTCGTAGTTAGATGGATATAGAAGGATATACTACCATAGGAGACACATCCCAAGAAACCGATAAACAATTGACATACAGACAATTGACCTACAAGCAGTTGACATACAAGCAGTTGTACTTGTTATTCTTCTCCTACTCAACACCGTCACCAACCTGTTCTCTGATCTCCTCCGATATCTGATCACGCTGGGCAAATCCTTAAAATAGAAAAATGTGAAAATCCGGAAATCCGAAAATCCGGAGATTCGAAAATTCGAAAATCCAAGAATTCGAAAATTCACGCCCAGAAAATTCACGGAAAGCACACCGGTCAGAACTACATCATCAATACAGAGAACCATCTACAAAACGACTCAATACACCTCAGACAACCTCACCAGATTACAGAACTAAAATAACCCTGGTGATCACCCTGGCATCACCCAATCCTCCCTCCCCAATCCTTCCATCCCCACTCCTGCCAGGCCCCGCCAATCCCACCCTTCCCCTCACAGCATGTTTCCTATTTGGGAATTCCCAGTCAGACCGCAAACGAAAAATTTCATCACGTAACAACCACAACAAACAATCACAACCATCACAACAACCATCACAACAAACAATCACATCAAAACAATCACATCAAAACATCTATTATCATCACTAACACACCATTCTAAGTTCAATCACACACTAACTACGAAAATCATTACTGTGGTTTCCCCAAACCAATCATACTTCCCAATCCAATCACTCACAAACCTTCTTTTCGCTCCACATTCCTGCACATCCCAATCGGGCTCGGAATTCAGGGGTAAAATAGTATCACGACGGAATTCGCCTATGCAGCACCCCTGGCTACCCGCATATCATTGGCTAATTCCACCCCTCTTGCACAGCCCGTGTTTACAACGTAGTGCACTAACCAACATTTTTTTTCCCTCCCAATCTCAATATCTAAACACACGCACGGTTAAGTGAGGTGAGTTTTCTAAAATCTTTTTTTTAACCCTTTAACCACCAGTTCGTTCTTTATTCCAGTTCAACAGTTTTAAACCAATTTCCAACTACTTTAGTCACTCATTATGAAGTTGTTGAATTTGGCTTACGCTCTGGTAGCACTATCGGCGTCGCAGGCTATGGCCGCGGGCTTGAACTTGGGTTCGGGTTCTTCGGCCAAGAAGCATGAAAATGCTGCTGTGCAAAATGACTATTATGATTATAACAACGCAGGGAATTCATCTAGTATTGATGGTACTAGTTCCGACTCTTCATCTACTGAAGTCGGCCCTAACAATTCCAACTTTAACGCTATTATCTCCTCTTTGGAAAATGCAGCCACTGCTACTACCTCTTCTTATGACAACGCGTTGACTACAGCAAGTCAGTCTAAGGATGAAACGACTGAGTCAACAGAGTCTAGTGAGTCCTGGCCAACAGACTCTGCATTTGAGGATACTTTCAGCTCACAGAGCTCCGCTTCAGATACAAAGGACGCTACAGAGACAAAGGAGAGCTCGTCTCAGAAGTCAGAAGAAACTTCTTCTGCCACAGCCGAGTCCTCTTCAGAAAAGAGTGAAACAGCTAGTAAAACTTCCGCATCTAACTCGGAGACCACCTCGGTTCCTGACTCTAGTTCGGACTCAAGTTCCGCTGACTCAAGTTCGGACTCTAGTTCGACAGACTCCAGTTCAACAGACTCAAGTTCAACAGACTCCAGTTCAGACTCTAGTTCAACAGACTCAAGTTCAACAGACTCTAGCTCAGACTCTAGCTCAACTGACTCAAGCGCATCTAGTTCAGACTCTAGTTCAGAATCTAGTTCAGAAGATTCAAGCTCAACAGAAAGTTCCGACTCAAGCTCTTCCGCAACCATCAGTGTCAACAGCTTCTTCAAGTCTCATACCTCCTCGTCTTCTGAGTCCAGTTCAACAAAGGCTAGCTCATCTGGCTCGGCCTTGTACTCAGCTTCAAACGCTGCAACCACAAAGTCGAAATCTTCTGATTCATCAGACTCATCAGACTCCTCAAGCGCTTTCACTACTACCAGCTTGAAAGCACAATCAAATACCGATTCTGAATCCGAAACTTCGTCTTCAGTGTTCAGTTTTGGTCCTTCCGCTTCAACTACAAGTTCAAGCTCTGGAACAACTCCGGGAGGAAGTGAACCAGTGTCGTCGTCGTTCTTTGTGACTAGTGTCACTCCAACGACGACATCATCGTCCCCTGATGTTTCATCTTCATCTGAATCTTCATTCTTCTTTAGTTCTAGCTCAGAGGTTTCCACGACTTCAACGTCGCCAGAGATCTCGACAACTTCAAGCAGCTCAGATATTTCAACTGCTCCAATCACTAGTTCGGAAGTCACTACTACATCTACTCCAGTGATTTCAACAGCTATTTCTACTACTTCTAGTTCATCAGTTGAATCAGTGTCAACTACTTCAACCTCCGAATCTACAACGAGTTCCGCTACGACCCCAACTACTACACTCATTTCAAATGCTGTCACAAGCACCACGCCGGAATCGTCCTCTAGTTCTACTGAAATTGTCACACCTGAGACTACCACCTCATCAAGTTCAGTCTCAGTCTCAACCACTTCTGCATTGTCCGAGATTACAACTTCCTCTCTGTCTTCTAGCTCAGAGGTGGTTATCACTCCATCAACAACCTCAGAGTTGAACACGACTTCATCTGTCGTTTCAAATGCTGTCACTAGTGCAGTGCCATCGACCTCAGAGTCTTCGAGCTCAGTGCAACCTGCTACCAGTTCTAGCTCGCAAGCAGTGATTACTTCACCAGCTTCAGTGCCAGCAACTAGCAGCACTCCAGAATCTGCACCTGCACCATCTCCAGCAACAACTTTGACTAGCTCAAGTACTACTGGTTGGTTGCCATCATCTTTGTTGACCCAGGATACGTTCACTGCAACTCGGTCATCGATCGCTACTACAGCCTTGCCAAAGGCTATCTCACCTGCCACTACATCCAACCCTGAAGTTCCTGATAACTATGAACTTATCACGATCGGATTCAAGCAAGCTTTGAATTATGTGTTTGTTGTGGAGAACAGTATTTCATCTGCTCAAATATTCCAATATTTGCCAGATATTATTGCTTATCCGTTCTCTGAATTGAACTCTTCTTCACTCACAGTGAAACAGTTAGTTCCATATACTTCGTCCAATGTCGACTATGTGATTACGGTGGCCGAGGTCTACTTTGATTCCTCGCTGGTTTCAAAGTTACAGTCGATGGTGACTGACTCGGGCTCCAAGGTTTATCAAAACGACGACCCATCACAGAGATCTCTGGCATCGTTGATCGATAGTCGTATCCCACTGACAGGATTGATCGGAGTCACTTCTAGTTCATCGGGTGGTGACGGTTCACCATCGCAAGTGATCTCTTCTGGATTGGGTTCTATGTATGAGAACGCACAGTCTTCTGGCGATAATAAGAAGACTACAATGAGTGGAGGACAAGTCGCAGGAATCGTGGCAGGTTGCAGCGCAGGTATTGGACTTTACTCAGGAGCCATGGTGCTTTGGTTCATGCGCAGAAGAAAGAATCAAAAATCTCAAGAAGACGAATACAGCAGCGAAGATGAAGGCTCTGCAGGGTATGCTGACACATATTCATCCGAGGGACCTATCAAATTTGAGAGCGAGGGCTCCAGCCAATACATTCCATCGATCTCCGGACCAATGAACGTTAAGAGCTCGTTAGGTTGGTAATCATTCCAACCTTCTCACCCTCTTTTTTACTACTACACTTAAACTATAGGAAAATAGATACCAATTTGTTCGATTACTATCAAAGTAAGAGTCCACACTCTTCATCTAATAACATGACAGTCCTTTCCATTTGCAACGCATTGCTGAATAGTGCAGCACCTTTTGATTTTAATGTAGGTTGATTATCCAGGTAATCATACCAGTCATCAGGCAATTGACGTATCGGTTTCTTCTGAAATGCCAACTGGTTCCGAAGTTCTTGGAAATCCTTAATATTTTTCAAGCCAACTTTAGTTGATTTCTTGGAATTTTCATATTGTAGAATTGAATCCAAAACTTGGGATTCTGTAGTTTTGGTAGCCAAGAAAGCATTATGTAGGAAATGTAACGTGTTGACAGACCTTTCCAGGACCTGCTCTGTATCAAGTGGATCCACCACACCCAGAAGTTTGGTTCGGCGAGCGTTGAAATTGTCTGCAAACCGTTCATGGATTACTAATCGCAGCAAGTTCTGAAAATACGGGCCTCCATTGTACAGATAAGTGAGTCTTCGGCAATGTCTATAGATGCTCAGTAGCTTTTCATTGTTAGAACCAGTAACGTTCGTCAATTGTATACCTTTAGAACCATATGTTGACACTAGCTTGGACCTGATCACTATTCTCGGTGTCTTCATCCCGCTTGGAAGGTAATAGCGAAAGAGAGAAGTGAGGTAAAAGCGGTGAAGCAAAGCGGTGAAATTTTTCGGTTTTTATAATAACTCCGAGACAAAAGGGTGTGGGGTGGCAAAAAAAAACAGGGACTTTAAATAGCGAAGTGTTTGCAGGTGACTTTCTTCTCCGAATAGTTCACTTCCTTATTCTTAACGAATATCAGAAAATGTCAACCAATTCATCAATTCCGGTTGCCCCACAGGTGGTGGAAGGTCAATTCGAGACCAGAGCTATCACTTACCAAACCAATGCCAAAGATCCACAGTTAGAGACTATCAAGTACGATGTCAAGAACAATGAAATAGTTGATCCTGAGCAAATCCTTGTCAAAGTCAGTGCGGCTTCGATCAATCCTATCGACTATCTCCTTTGGAAGTTGATTCCGTGGCCAATCCAAGGCAAAAAGACAAAAGTGATGGGTGGAGACTTCTCTGGTGTTGTTGTGAAAGCCGGTTCTAAGACTGCCTATGCTCCAGGAGATAAGATTTGGGGTAATGTTCTTACTCCGTTCTCGAAGACCGGTAGTTTCAGCGAATACATTCGTTTCGACCCTACCAAGGTTCAAACTTGTAGTAAAATCCCTCAAGGGTTGTCCTTTGTCGAGGCTGCTGCTTTGGGTATTGCATACGGTACTGGTTTCCAGGCCATTGAAGCACACAAGACTCACGCTAAAGACGGTAAAGTCTTAGTCCTTGGTGGTGGTACTTCCGTCGGTAAGGCCGCTGTGGAGTTTGCCAAGTATTTCGGTGCCAAGACTATCGTCGCTACCTGCTCTCCACGGTCTGCAGCTGAGACCAAAGAATACGGTGCCCACATTACGGTCGATTATACTAAGGGTTCCACTTCTGAGTTGAATGAAATCCTTGAAATCGTCAAGGACGGCCCATTCGACTTGGTTGTCGACTGTGTCAGAGACCCTATCCTCTACAATAACTTGAAAGAGACTTTGAAGCCTGCCAAGGAGAATGGATTGTTTGTTCAGATTGCAGGTGCCAAAACTCACGACTACACCAAGTCTTATTTCACGGACATCTTCCCTCAGCTCAATTTCGTCTTGGAGACTGTGAAAGAGAAAGTGGGCTTGTCTCCTTACAAGTTCTACAACCTTATGGAGACTCCTAGTACCACCTTCCCTGAAGCTGTCACCAAGGCATGGGAAGCTAAAGACTTTAAAGTCTCCATTAGCGCTACTTTCCCATTCGAAGACTACAAGAAAGCTTTGGACAAGGTTGGTAAGGGCCAAGCCGGTGGTAAAGTTGTCCTCCAGTGGTAACTAACAAATACATTTCTTAATCCGTATTCAAATCTTAGTAAATAATCATTTAAGCGACAACCAGGATCTTCTGGTTTGATGCAATCAGCTTGTTCAACAGCTCGTCTCTGAATGGACACTCCTTGGTAACGATGAACAACTCATCAATCTTGGAAGAGTCACGTTCTTGACATTTACTAAGAACATAATCCTTGTATGACTGCGCTTGATCACCGTTGTGATAATTTAATCTCTTGATATCCACGTTCTTTTTGATCTCGTCATCTAACAGTCCATAAATGTCAAGCGTTTCTTCATCGTCCATAATAACATATCCTTCATCGACGTCACCGTGACTAACCAAGATACTGAACAGTCTTAGAGCCACCATCTGTTCTTCAGTGTTTGTTCCAGGATTGGCAACCACAGTGACCGTGGAGATCTCAAATGATTGAGGGTTCAAAACGGTTTCGTTAGAAACGATGGAAGCGGTATCATTTAATTGCTTATGAGTCAATGCACGTCTCAAACCTAGACGACGTTCTTTCTCCTGTTCAATCTCTCTAAAGTTACCGATGTTTTGGTTGTTGTTAATGAACAATGCATGGTAATAATTGGCTTGAGAGGCCATACGGAAGAACTTCTCCAAGACGTTTGAGTTCTGAGAATAATAGGAACTTCCCACAGTCAGAATCAACAAATCAGATCTATCATATTCATCATCGAGCATCAATGTTTCCAACATGTCATCTGGGGTAGAATATGCCAACTCAGAAGTGAAAGGGACATTGTTCAATTCACAGAACACTTTCAAGATACTCAACAAAGCGTTCAAATATTGGCCGTCAAACATATCGAACTGATCATCCATGGTACGCATCATTGAGGCGTGTAAAAGATCTGCAGTTCTTTCAGTCAACTGTTTCATATTGACGGCATGCATTGGCAACCCAGTTGGAGTACAGAACCGATCGACCAAGATCAAACTGTTGGAAACGGACTCCAAGGATTCGACGGGCAAGATCAGACGGTCAAATTTCACCTTGTTGTATTTCTTGATAACCGATTTCTTGACATTGGATGTTGCAGGATTAATCTTTTCACTTGGTTGTGGCGCAAATGGAGCGACACTTTCATTCGACGATGAAGCAGATGAAGATGAAACATGTTCCACTTGGGTCTCTCCATTCTGCGACTTTAGGCGACGAGCTTCAGCACATGATTCTCTGTAAGAGACAGGATAAGTGGCCAAAGTCAAAGGAGTTGTCAAGAAAGTGGTCACCAAAGCCATAAGAATGAACATAGCAAAGAGTTTGGCAGAAATGATACCAGCTTTGAGACCAGTTTGCAAGACGACGATCTCCACAATACCTTTACAAGACATCAAAATACCGACAGTGAACGATTCTCTCCAATAGAGCCCCGTGATCCGGGCTGGAACCATACCACCGATGATCTTACCAGCCATAGCAATACCGATAAGAGCAAAGACAAAACCCCAATCGGAGCGTTTATTGAGAAGGCTAAGATCAGCGTTAAGACCTGCAATGGCGAAATAGATTGGAGCAAAGATCAAGTTGACGAGATCTTCAATCCGAGCGGTGAGTCTGACGACATAGTTGTTATCACGAGGAACGATGGCACCCGCTAGGAAAGAACCGAAAATTGGGTGGACTCCAATGATATCTGTGAAGAATGCCGAGATGAACATGATGATGAGGATCATGAGCATTCCAGAGGTGGAAGGAGACGTTGGATTATCGAGATCGTGCAACTTATGGATCAAAATCCAGCGCAGTGCGTACCTGACAGGGTAGCACATGAAGAGGGCCCAACCGATAGCGACTAGGACAATGTAAGCGGTGACGGCGGAATTTGTAGCATTAGCCAAAGTGATGGACAGAGCGAGCAAGATCCAACCGATAAGATCGTTGGTGATACCAGCTGCGAGAACGACAGTACCGACACGGTCTTTCAAGAGGCGCAGTTCCGAGATGATACGGACCAAGACAGGGAAGGCAGTGATACACATAGAGACACCGATAAAGACCATAAAAGTAGTGAATTCAATGTTTGATTCAATTCCCGAACGATACTGGTGCCAGAGAGCGACAGAAAAGGCGCAACCGAGACCAAATGGCACGGCCATGTTGATAATACCGACACTTAGTGCCATTGGCAAATGTTTGCGCATGAATTTGGTATCGACTTCACAGCCAACCATGAACAGAAGCAGGCAGATACCTATAGTGGAGACCAAAGTAAGACCAGTTCTTGATTCGGTAGAGAACAGGTTGGATGTGAATCCAGAAATGTGACCCAATGCTGTGTGACCAAAGATGATACCGGTTAAAACCTCGGCAATAACCTTTGGCTGTTTGATCTTGGACAGAGGCCAATGAAGGATCTGAATAAAGATCAAAATAAGAATCATTTGAACAAAGAAGAGCGTATACGGCGAGCTTGTGCTGTACTCGATCGGATTACCTCCGGCAATGACGCCCGAGGTGGTTGTCGCCATGGTTTTGTGAGGATTTCAGGAAGAAGGAGCGACAGTTAGAGAATATGATTTTTTCGGGCATGAAATTTATTTAAAGGCCATGTGGCAGAGCAGATAAGGGTGGGAGGGGTAATGATGGAGGTTTCAAGGATGGAGCTGCAGTGGATGGTGTGCAAAAGTCAGTGGATACCACATACATCTGTTGTGATGTCAGGTAATCAAGGTAGAAACAGCGATAAATATGCAAACTCGCCTCTCTAGGTACGTTCTTAGCCCTACGGGTTCCCCCCGCTAAGTCCTGTTTCCCGATTTGGAACACCAAGTCGGGGCCGGCTCTTGTTCTGCAGCTTTTTTTTTTTTTTGTTGCTTTCTGTTGCTTTTATCTTAATCCTTGCCCCAACAGTTTCAACAGGGATTTCACTCCCAGTTTAATTTTTCATGCAGGGCAGATCTACGCCATTTAACAGTTAGAGATCTCTTCCTGGATTTTAGGGATTTTCAACCTTATTTTATTGAACTACAATCACTATACAATGCTAGGTGCACCAATAAACATCCCTAAGTGGCTGGAAGAAAACGGTGACAAGTTGAAGCCACCTGTCAACAACTACTGTCTTCATCGTGGTGGATTCACTGTGATGATTATTGGAGGACCAAATGAAAGAACTGACTATCATATCAATACTACACCAGAATGGTTCTACCAGTACAAGGGAGAGATAATCTTGAAAGTGGTGGATGAAGGCATCTTCCGTGACATTTCAATCAAAGAAGGTGAATCCTTCTTGCTGCCTCCGAACACTCCGCACTCTCCAGTCCGGTTTGCTAACACTGTCGGTATAGTGGTCGAACAGGACCGGCCAGAAAACGTTGAAGACCATATGAGATGGTACTGTTCCAAGTGTAATGCTATATGCCACGAGGCAGGGTTCCATATGGCGGACCTGGGCACTCAGGTTAAAAATGCGATCGATCAATTTGATTCTGATATCTCGCAAAGGACTTGCCCAAAATGCGGCCATGTCAACCAATCACGGCCAGAGGTTCCTTTAGAAGACCCTAACGTTAAAAACTAATACGAACCGTTTTTTTTCTCTTATATTATCTAGTAAAATAGCCGGTTTATGCCCACGTTCCCGCAATAGCTTGACTCCACCAACTGAACAGCTTGTCAAACACAACGGTTAACGCATTGTCATATGCAATGTCGTGGTTGGAGTCAGGGAAAATCCTCATATCGTAATTTTCGACTTCGGCCAAGTTTAATTTATCCAAAAGCTGCATCGTGTTTTGAACATGGACGTTGTCATCGCCAGTACCGTGCATCATCAGGAACCGATTCAATTTCTTAAACTGATAGACGTTGGTAATCTGTGAAGTCACAGCATAGTTGGCATTGTCTGCTTTAGAACCCATGTATCTCTCCGTGTAGATAGAATCGTACAGTTCCCAGTTGGTCACAGGCGCAACTGCCATAGCATACTTGAATGTCTTGCCAGAATCGTACTCCATCGTCTTCAATGTGGTAAATCCTCCATACGACCATCCCCAGATGTTTGTGAGTTTTTCATCGATGTATCCGCGCGAAATCAACTTCTGAGTCACCTCTGTAACATCTCTTGGCTCCCAATATCCGGCATGATCTCTTGCATATGATTGGAAGTCCCAGCCGCGTCCTCCTGTACCACGAGGATCCACATACAGAACAATACAGTTCAAGTTGGTAGCCACAATATCCTCAAACTGGTAACCAAACTTGGCAGTCAACTGTTGCAATCCAGGACCTCCATACACACTCACAAGCAAGGGGTACTTGTGCGTAGTATTGAAGTTCTTTGGCCGGATCTCTATCGCTTCCAATGTGACATTATCTTCAGTGACAAAAGTTTGATAATGTCTAGTTGGTAAGTTAAACTCTGCAATTCGAGACCCATCCTTTGGATTACCCTTACCAGCTTTCAACTTGCTGATAGCTTCTTGAGGCTTGATATACTTCTGCCATGGCAGACCAGGCCCTTCGTATTTGAGTAAAGCGTACTCACAATCGCGTGAAAACCGGGCATCATACACGGATATCTCAGAACTGTTACCAATATGTTGCAACTTACTGCCGTCGAGAGATGACCGGTACACGAACCGTTGAATAGCTGAGCCGGCAGTACCAATGAAGTAAACCTGATGATCGGACTTATGATAGCCAAGTACACCAGTCATAACTTCCATATTTGGATCATCTCCCAATATGGTACCTGAAACAGATGTAGCACGCTTGTAGTAGACAAGCCTGTTGTGCATATCTGCAACAGTTTTATCAACATAACCATCTTCCACGGCAACGATACGGCTCTTAGGGCCAGAACTGCTGTACCAACCACTCCAATCAGCAGTATCAACACTGCGCACCACTTGACTCGTCTTGGTATCGGTATCATAGACACGGTAGTCAATACGGCGACTGGTTCGATCAGTTTCTTTCAGAATAATCTCGTGGCCGTTGTTCATCCAGGCAACATCATATATGATGAACTCTTTATGTTCCAAGTCATCATGAGGAACATTCTCAATCGTACCACGGTCGACATGATAGACGTTAGCATAAACTTTAGGAATGTTGGTACCAACTTTTGGGTATTTGAGGTTCTCGACTCTTGGATACTTGAAATCCTTGTAGATCTCTAATGGGTAAGTCTCAACGTCTCTGTCGTCAAATGTCAAATACACGAACGATGTGCTCATTGGAGACCAGTAGATGGCACCGCCAGAACCGAGCACTTCTTCCTCATAGACCCAGTCGGGTCTACCGTTGAACAGAACTTCGGAACCGTCCTGACTGACGGAGATGGCACTATCAAGCTTAACATCACGCACCCAGACGTTATTGTTGAACACGAATGCAATATGATTGAAAGTATCCGATGCAATGGCATAAGAAAGACGTGCAGGCTCATGACTATCCGGATACTTGTGCAACGGCTCCAAAATCATCGTTTCAAGGTCAAGAATCCAGTAGACTCCAGTGAATGAATGTCTCCAGACACTCTCTCTGTCACTAACCACCAATGCCTTATCAAGGTACTTCGACACCTGAACAAGTTTCACAGGCTGTGCAGTATCTTGGTAGACACATGCAAGAGGATCGAACAGTTGCTTTTGGAACTTGCTATCGCTAGCTTTACGAAGCACATACTTACCGTCGCTGACAGTCACATAGACACCTTCGTCTTTCAAATCGATACTCTCCCTGGAGACATCTATAAACACATTATCATCCAAAAATGACATATACTTGGCTTTCAATGCCTCGTGCAGTTTCAAAGGCTTAGATCCGTCACTAGATGGCAATTGAGGGTCCATCAGTATAGAGCTGTCACTATACGTAGAAGATGGAGATGAAGACGAAGACGATGAAGAAGGAACTTTCGTGACCTTTTTACTGTCTGGATGCGACCCTGTATCGCTCTTGGATCCAAAGTTGTAATCACCGTTCAACCATGCTAAGAACGAGCTGAGAAACACAAGACCAGCAACAATAATCATCATTATAGTCTTCATTCTGGGAGGACTACTCACCAATGTGGTAACTCTCTGCTTCCATGTTCTTTTAGGGTAAGGAAATGGCTCAGCCGATAGATCTCTGCCACTTTCAGGGTCATCTATCGATAAGTTGACAGGTTCATCATCCTGATCGATCTCAAATGGCTGCATTTTCGCCATTTTTGGTGAGAGAAACGAGGTATGTGTAGGATAGAGATTTGAAACACGGCAGTCTGGGGAAATAATATAAAATTAGGGATTGGGCCCCGGTAGCCACCAAGGGGGAAAAAGTAAGAAGAAATGCTTTTGTCAATTCCCCTTACAAAAGGTAAAATTATTTTTGTTCAAATTTTTTGTTCTTTTTGTTACTACTCCACTTCATCATGTCTTCGACGCTGTTTGACGACATTTTCTCAGTGGAATCTGTGGATGCCGGTAGATATAACCGTGTGGCTAGAGTCGTTGCTACATCCACAACCAGTAACGACACTAAAATCACCGTCGATGTCAACACAGAGCTTTTCCCGGCAACAAAAGGTGACATTTTGACCATCACTTTGGCTAAATCTTTAAGTTTGGACGATGGAGAGAAGAACGAGATGTTCACTGCAAACGGATCATGGAGACCACCTAAGCCAGATCAAAGATCCTTGATGGATGACTACGAATATGTGATGTACGGAACCGTTTATAAGTTTGAAGAAGGTTCTAACGAGAAGATCTCAGTGTATTGTTCATTTGGAGGACTGTTGATGTGTTTGGAAGGTAATTACAGGACGTTGTCGTCGCTGAAACAGGAGAACTTGTACTTGTTGATACGTCATTGAGGGGGAAAACTGGTAGAAACCTACCATGATAATATGTATAGATAAATATAGCGATAAGCTTACCACTTTAAAACTTAGGCTGTCTTGGGTTTTGCGTTGACTTTGGTGAAACATTGTTCAAAGATCCAGTCGACGGAGACTTCCACAGGGTAATCAAATAGGAAAGGAAGGATTGGAACGACGGCTAGACCACATGCGACAGGTCCCACAGCACGTACTTTAGGATTCTTAAAGTTCTTGAACAATCCTGCGGAATATTTCACCGTGGAGTGGATAGTGAATGCAGGAAGACCCATAGAAGCCACGGATTGGAAGATGGCTCTCTTGGCACCGACTACTTTCCAATCGTAGTCATCGTACTCAGCGGCCGCAGTCAGATTGGGCTTTGGTGCAGCGTCCCATGGCTTCAAACCAGGGTAATACATGCCCTGTTGACGCATTCTTGATCTCCAAGTCTCATAACTGACATCTCCCAAGACATAACCCCAAGAAACCAAGTAACCGGCACGAACCAAGTTCGGATGAGCCACTGGACGGAATGATTCACCAATATCTGAAGTGTATGCAACGTATCTCTGTGCGGTCATGAAGATTTGACGGAATCTGTTCGCATACGCTCCATATCTCAATGGAGTATCAGTAGAGGTCATATCAGCTGCAGGATGCTCGGATTCCTTCAATTCAGCTTGGGGAACGTCATCTGCAGCAGTTGGGTTTGTCTTCAGGTACAATGGATCGTAAACTTTTGTCTCATCCTTGTTTGTTGTTGTTGTAGTGTCGGTCTTAGTCATTCTAGCGTCGAGTAAAGCGGAGCGGGGAAGAAGAAATTTGCCTGCGACTGCAGTTTCATTCAAATTTCTTTGAGGTGCTGCTCAAAAATTCATGAGTGACAGGATTCTCTTCGGACATCCCATAATATCCGAGGGGGGAGAGTTGGAAGGTACTGTAGGCACCATGCAGCTAACTCCATGCTCTGAGTATGCCGAAACTCAGGTTCACAATGACACCCGAGATGACAGCCATTCTTGTCCGTTTATTGAACACTCCTCCGATATTCATTGCCATTAGGAACACGGAGAATACGCCAAGGAAGAACCCTATACAAACGCCAATGAACAACTCCTTCTGGATATTATCTTCGAGCGTAACGTAACCGCCAGCGGCAGTGGCATCTGGGTTTAAAGTGCCTGCGGTGGTTCCAATAGGTCCATTGCCCGCACCTGCAGTGGCTCCAGCTATATTTCTCAGATTGGCAGGGAACTCGTCAATCTCGTTGTTTACAGTAGAATCGATCCAACGATCTTCCAGATCACGAAGATCTGCACCTTGTTGACTGTTCAGGTACGATCCATGGATCTCTTGGAACTCACGCCGTAAGTCTTCGATATCACGTCGTGAAAACCCTTGTGAAAGCAACCGATCAAATCCTCTTGGAGCCTCTGTCGTAGTCTTCTCGGGCTGTTTCTCCAATTCCTCCTCTTTGGCCAGTTCAGACGGACTCAATTCGTCTCCAACCATACAATGAATGTAGATCTTGATCGGTCCACCGTCTTCTGGTGCCGTATAATACTTCATCTCCTTCTCAAAGTTGCTGTGATCCATCAAAACACGTCCATTATGGATTAACTTCAACCGTTTCGTAGCCAATCCCGGATCTGCTCTCCTCAACTGCTTCCTAATATACCTCGTACTCACATCCTTTAACTCCATATCATCTGAGATAGGAACGACTACATCAGGTTGAGTCCCAACAAATCTCACCACAAACTGATACGTATCCTTGTTAGAACCGGTGTTTTCCGCTGACCCTGAACTCCCCTCTTGTACTTTGTCAGATGTAGCTCCCATCTTGGAAAGAACAAGTGATATCAATGTGGTTAAGATAATCTGGTGAGGTTTGAAATATAAGTGTGGGAGGTAAGGCGAGTCGCGCCGATAGTCGCGAAAAAAAAACCTTACCTTGATCGTTTCTTTTTTTTTACAACCCACCACTATATAAAGGGTGAAAAATCCGCTCATGCGAAAGAAATTTGTCAATGATAATTTATTATCGTGCGGCAAACCAAGACACATCCGTGTTACTTCTGCTATGTAGTGAGGTCGTCAAACCTGACAGTTGTTGCAGAGGTGTCAAGTCTTTGGAGAGATTCACGGCTCATCTTAATGCCCATCGGGATGGAAATTTATAACTTCATCCAGAGGGCTGGTAGAGCCTACATACGATTCACAGTAAAAATATGGATAATTTGTAGCTATAGTGATACTTTTCTATACAATCAGAATGAGC
Source organism: Xiuguozyma insectalens (assembly GCA_030574155.1). Taxonomy (NCBI): domain Eukaryota; kingdom Fungi; phylum Ascomycota; class Pichiomycetes; order Pichiales; family Pichiaceae; genus Xiuguozyma; species Xiuguozyma insectalens. The sequence goes on along the minus strand of JAJMEL010000004.1, from coordinate 175,655 downwards.
ATGCTAACCGCATCCATCCCTTATGAGCTCTTCTTGGTTTGAACGGTGGCAGCCTGTAGAACGTTTGGTAGAGGACTGGAACCACAGCCATACATGAATTTGACACCTGCTGCAAGTGCAAGAACCACTGCAAGTGAGGTCCAGAAGATCAGATGGAAAGTCACTGAAATGTCTTCCTTTTCACAAGCATTTCCTGCCCAGTAAGTAGTCTGGCCCTTGACAACGGTGGCAGAACAGATACATGTCCAGCATTTACCGACTTTAGTACATGTTCCATGACCGGAGCAAGAATCGGTGTTGTCCAAACATTCTTCTTGAGTGAGTGCACAGGCTGGCACTCTGGTGGTGGCTTTATGGGACCGTTTGGCCAAGATAGACGACTGTTCGCCACCGTTGAAATTGAACGATTTCAATTGCTGATGATCAAGAGGCAGTGCAATCACTGTGGTGTCGGCACCCTGGATCCCGTCCAGTAGATGTGCAATCATCTGCTTGCAAGTCTGATACGTTTGAGATTCTCTCGAATGTCTGTAAACGTCGATCAAAGAGTTCAACGAGATAGTCGTAATCGAGCCTGCAGGCAAAGTAGGCAGCTCATGATCAATGAAATAGTGAAGTTGTGTCAATTCTTTAACAAACTGCTCGTTGTTAATCACATTCAACTTCTGTTCATTGAATGCTGCATATTGACTGTATGCATTTCTCAACTGTTTCCACAACTTCTCCAACTTCAAATCGGAACCAAACAGTTTCGACCATGTCTGGCTTGACGACTCTTGCAATCCTTCTCCATAGACACTAATCTCCTCGGAAAACTTCTTCTCATCGACCTCTGGTTCCGCAATCAATAACTTACCTGGTGCTTCAGACAAAAACCTTGCAAAACGTCTCTTTTGTTGGTCATCTTGTAAACTCACACCAAACGTTGGTGAATAGTCCAAGAATTTGTTGGCATCATCCAATCCGTTCACAACAACAAAGACTCTCTTGTCACCTTCTTGTTCTTCTTCTTTGCCTACGGAAATCGCTCCAATGTTGGTATCTTCACCAATCTCATAAAATGATGCAATTCCAATCTCGTCAGCCAAGTTCAATTCTGCATCTTGTGGTGACAACATCACCTTTGAATTGTCAGATCCTTTCGAGCTGCTTCTATACACTGCAAGATCGGCTGCATTGGCAACCAAAGCTGCTGTTAACGCAATAAAGACGCTGGCAGATTTCATCTTGGAGTGATGTATTGGCTGCTTGATTTTTTTTGGAGAGACAAAATTGACAAAATGCGGTGGTTTTCCCCCCCCGGTTGTACTGTATTTTTTTTTCTTTCCCCCGGCTCTTTTTGTTCCCCCTTGTTCTCTCTTATTCCACTCAGTCCCTTTCCCTGTGAATAAACCGCCCCCCATTAACAATAACTTCTTCTTTCTACCTTTTTACCTTCTAACCATGCTAGACGTCAAGAAGTATTCGGTTCTGTCCGGATTCGACCAGCATTTCACAAACACGTCGTCTCCAGGAAGATTGATCCTTCAAATCGTTACATTACAGGCATTCTACTACATAATAGCATTCGTGTTGATGCTCATCACGTCGTTCCTCATAGGCCAACCTTTCGATCCTAGCTGGGTGTTTTCATGGAAACCGATCACTTTGGACAATTCCATGGGCCTCACATTGATGGTTCTTTGGTTGTTCGATGCATTGCTTTGTGTCATCTTCATAATGCTCGTTGTCGGAAGATCAAAACTCGCTTGGGATTTCGCAGTTACCGTTCATATTTTGAATTTACTCTTTGCATGGCTCCATCAGGGATTCCCTGAGAATTTTGCCTGGTGGGTCTTACAATTCTTGAGTTGTGCTTTAATGGTCGGGTTGGGTACGTACACTACACGTTGGAAGGAACTTAGAGATACGTTCTTTGATGGTATAGTGGATGCCGAGCTGGGTCAGAGTACTGCAATGATTTCCGATGTCGATCGCCAAGAAGAAGAGACTGGGTCTAATAATCATACCATTGCTATGAAGACTCTGGATAGAGTTGCCATGAACCAGTAATGTGATTTTACTATCTAATTATGTCCTGTATAATACATCTAATGCGCTTACTCATGGTACCGTAGTTGTGTCAAGATCAAGGTCTTGGTTGGAAGGTGCTGGACTGGCGATGGAACCAGCAGTTTAGCCTTGGACTTCTCGTCGTCTGCTCCTAGAACATAGCAGAATCCTAGCACTGCTCTTGGACTGATGGCTTGCACCAATTCATTCGTAGCATCATCGTCATCAGGAGAGTTGACGTACTTGATCGTCTCTAAGCCTGAATCATCTGCCAAGGCCAAGATCGCATTCTCCAAGTTGGAAACTCCCGGGTTCTTGACACGTTCCATGAATGCCTTATAATTAATCGCCGACAAAACTCCTTCAGCTGTATCGTCATCATCACCACCAGCTAAAAACTCCACATTCACATCCTCGTGTTGCTTCGGCTGTATAAACACAAACTCTTTCAAGTTGATCATAATCGTGTACGGACTCAATTGTAAGTTCTCCAATCCATAGAAATACTGCTTGATCGACCGCTGTTGTAGCTCTCTAATATACTTATCATCTTTTTCAACACATCCGCTGCTCTTAGCAACTTTCACCAGAGTCAGTTGGTTCGGATCGAACTTCAACTTCTTGCGAAGATCAACCATCAATCGTTCGTTACCAACGACAGCAAGAACATCGATCTGGAAACTATTCACAATCGTTTGGATCGTGTTATAGTCACCTATATGGAACGCAGGAGTATCTATAACCACACCACTGGAACGTAGATCTAGACTGTTGTTCAGTCTTAACGAGACGGTCTTGGCGAGCTCGGAGATCAGATACCGGTACAGTTTCAAGTTGTCTCTATAGTTCTCCAATCCAAGGCATTTAACGAGTGGCTGCTTCTGATGGTAAAAAGAAGGTCCTGTGGTTAAAGTCTCCCCCAAATTGACATTCTCAACGTCCAGCATTCCGGAAACACCCGTCGCAGTGACACATCCTGGAATCGTGAACAATGGATCTCTTGGATTCAAGTTCACCAGCAGCGGTCTGTGGTCCATTTTTTCAGCATATGACACCAGAGTTCTCACAAGACTTGTCTTTCCACAGTCTGTAGATCCAATAACAAGAATACGAGGAGCCCTACCTTGCATTCTTCTGTTCTCCAAAGCCAACGATAGATTCAAATAATTGCCCATACAACTCTCTTCACTAACGTACTCAGAGGAAGGCTGACAGTTCCAGTACCGCACCGTACATCCCGAGAACGTCGAGATGCACGAATTGAATGATCCTTGGAATGTGTAGTCGATGTTAGGAGACAACTCCGTTCCGAACATCTCTGCAGTTCCCTTGACGATCCTCAGCTTCAACTTATCGTTAGGACCCAGTTCAAATCTCCACTCGGCAGCTTTACCGACTTCCACGTCGTGGGTCTCGACCTGTTCTTGGAACTGCTCGACACGAGGAACATCCTGAGCCTTTTGTAGGATAGATTGCAACAAAGAGGCGTCAGTCATATCAATAATGCAGAAAAGAAGAGAGTGACACTTAACCAGAAGAAATGTTTAAATATGAAAAATTCACCTTTGAATCTTTTATTCTTTTAACCCGCACTTGATGACATCGGTGATTTCACACAAGAAGGAGGTTAGTAACAAGAGAATCAGCTCCGTTTCGTCGGAAGATGTTCGCAGGGAGCCTACTGCAGAGGAGAAGTCTCGTGCCAGAAGAAAAGCGATGCGCGAGTTTTATAAGGTGAAGGATTCAAAGTCTGATGGCCCGAGAAGTGATCAGGAAGAAACTGGGAGAGATCAAGAGACAAAGAAGGAGCCAGAGGGCGTTAAAATCGAATTGACTCCCCAAACATTCGATCAGTATGTGACTAGTGAGGACTTTGTGACGTTGTTGAAAGATGAGGATGAAATTCTGGACGAATTGAGCAACAATCAGAGCGAGATCAAGTCGATTGTCTACAACAATTACTACGAGCTGATCAAGATCAATGATATACTGATGAATTTGAGAGAGAGGAATGCAAAGGAGGAGAGTGACGGGTCATCACAGGTTGAGGATAGTCTAGAGAAAGTGAAGGCTAGTATTGGGTCGCTGAAAGAGATCGACGTGGATGTGTTTGGAGAATCCCAGTCTTCGCAGGACGAACTGGCTGAGAGGAAGAGGCAGTTGCAGGAGGAGACAACAAAGGCAGTGAACCGGCTGATATTGAAGAGGAAAATTACGGGTGAACAATTGAAGGTTGTTGAGAAGGTTTTGCCGCAGTTGAAAGGCGAGTCGGTGATACTACAGATGAACGAGATCAAGGAGAGGCCGTTGGGGCAATGATGGCCCGGTAGGGAAGTCATTGATGATACGTGAAGGGGAGGATTACGTAATGAAGGGAAAATACCACCCTGATTATTTTTCACTACCTCCCCCCAAATAGTTCAACCCCCTTCATACAACTCTCCTCCTCCTCATGGACAGACGTCTAAGCAGAGCGAACTGGTCCACGAAGAACAAGACCACGTCGACGAGACCGCCGCAGTCTACATTGCGCAATATCGTCGACATCTCCGAACAAGACGAACCAGAAGACGATGCCAACAGTGGATTCCAAGATGCAATGTCGGATCAAGAACATCGATTGAACCGTGTCACGACTGCAAGACCGCATCGCGTGGACCAGTCTGGGTACAACAGGCGGTTTTCAGTGCGTGTGCCCCATAGTGACCGGCCAGACTTGTCACAACCCTCATTACCCACAAACGCTGCCGCAATGGTTCAACAGAATGTTGTTGAAAAAGTGCCTCTATCCGTTCAACTGTCTTCGCCAGATTATGATGCCACAAAGTACATGAAGACGAACTTGCAGGACGCTGATGCAGAGACTATCAACAATTTCACGTCTAAACTAGCACAGATTAGTCTTACCAACAAACGAGACGTTAAAAATGCCATTGCGCAGTCGTTGACGAGTGTTTTGGAGGTCAGTCAGACTGTCTCAAACACCGACGAAATGCTGCGTTCATTGAAGAAAACTGTCGCTAAACTGAATGAAGTTTTGGTGCAACAGGTAGAAGCTGCAGAGACTGACCCGTATACCTCGCTCTCTCCTGCTAAAAAATCCGCCAATGCCGCTGAAAAACGTCGCAGTGTCATGATCTTGGAGAAGAAATGGCAGTCCGATATGTCAACCCTGTTCAAAGAAGTGGACGGTGCACAGCAGTTTGTCTCTTCGGCTCCAGGCAGACATATACTTGCCGAGAGTAAACGGTGGGGTGAATTGAACCCATTGACTAAGAAACCAATCCGTCCAGCCCACCTTATTATACTGAACGATCGGTTTCTTTTAGCTACACGGAAACGTGTCGATGATAAGAAGCGCACTATAGCGACCGGTTGCTGGCCGATTCGCGAGATGTCTCTTGTAGACGAGTCCGCATCTTCCGGATCATCTAACAACGAATACACCTTGGCTTTTAAGACTCATAACATGTCATTTCTGTTCCAAACAGACTCTCAGAACGAATACAATAAGATCCGTACTGCATTCAAAAAGGCTAAAGCTGACAACGTGCGGCTGTCAGAATCTGAGGAGGTTAAACGTCAAAGTCTTCGCAAATCACTTTCAAGATTATCATCTGATAGAATGAGCCGCAACAATTTGGATGCACTTAACGATTTATCAACACAATTAACGCATAGACGTGCTAGATCGCGGGACAATACCGAGCGCAATTCTGCAGAGCAACTGGCTGCAATGGATGAGGATCTCACAAATGTTGAAATATACCTTGGACATCATCAATTCACGGAAGCCATTGGGTTCATCAACAGATTGCATGAACAGATCAGTTCACTTGATTCAACTGATGGCCATATCAAACTTCTCTTGCAAGTCAAGGAGATTAGATTGCAAGAACTGACAGACGAACTGACTACGGCTTTGGAGGCAGAGTTGAAGAGTCCTAACAGTTCTCCGGATCATATAGCTCAAATTATCGAACTGTTCCAAATCCTGAAACTGCAAGATCAAGGTCGCAGCGTTTTACTAAATGCCAAGACCAAACAGCTCGATGAATTCATTTCAAACGTCAAGTTCGAAGGGGACTTGAGAAGCTATCTCTTGCAAGTATCCATCATCTGCTTTAACTTCATTAAACAAGTTTACATCCTTTACGCACAGTGTTTCCCAGAAACCAAGGATAAACCATACATCATCGAATGGGCTAACGAAAGAGTCTCCAACTACAATAAGATCTTCCATCGTCAACTTATTGACTACAACCGTGACTCTAAAGTGTACCAGACGTGTGCTCAAATGGCTCGTGAGCAGTCAGAACCTCTGAAGAAACTTGGGATAAATGTTGACTACCTGTTCGACTTCTAGATACATAGATAATATATCATTAAATAGATTACAAATCTAGTGGAAATCCTGTAGCCATTTGCTCTTCATGATCTCCTTCATACTTGGACGTCCATTGACATCTTCGATAAGTATCGATTTGATCAGATCGATAGCGTCTGGTGAAACAGTATCATATCTAGGGAATTGTAAGTTTCCTTCCAAGATCTCATCGACACTTGTGAATGGATTCTCCTTGAAAAGCAATGTGTACAACAAAACACCAATGGCCCACACATCCTGTGGCTTACCATCGTATGGACTTCCATTGAGCACTTCTGGTGCAGCGTAGTCGATAGTTCCCACAAACACTCCAAACGGTCCGTCCTTCGTGTATGCAGCAGAACCAAAGTCAATCAATTTCACAACGAAATCCTTGTCGACAATAATATTCTCATCCTTAATATCACGATGAACAATTCCCTTCTTATGCAAATGATTCATGGCAGAACAACACTGGTAGAATATGTACTTACATTCTTGTTCAGTCATGTCAGTCTTCACTTCAATTAGATCAAACAGATCAATCGCAGGTGGATCTCCGTGCTGCATCGTCTCTAGGTAGTAGCAATTATCGTCTTCAAAGAAGTCCACAATCCGCATAATGTTTGCATGAGGATCCTTATTGATGGTATTAAGGATCTGAATCTCAGATGGTATAGTACCAAGACTCTTATCACGAACCCAGGTATCAACGAGAATCCGATCTTTGAAAATGGCTTTCAAGACAACTTTGTACCACGGATCGTTTTTATGCATCGCAATGACAACTTTACCATATGCTCCTTGACCCAGATTCTTCTGCACCGTGAAATCAGACATCTTCTTGCTCCGTCTTTCTGTACCAACCTCCTTAGGGAAGTACTTTGAATGTTTGCGAATATTGGCAATTTCATCGTTCTCTTTCTCCAACAGTTGCTTGCTTGTTAACACATCTTCCAGATGGAAATCCTTTGACGACATACCTGAAGGAAGTGAAGAACCTGATGATCCCTTGTCACTAATCTCGGTATCCGTAGTGCTCGAGCGACTCATCCCCACAGACGAGTTCGCACTGATATCCTCCAGATTAGCTTCAATTTCTGGGAATAGGGGTAGTTGGGAAGGCACATTTCCAATAGGATCGTCGGTAATACGTGGCTTAGAGACTTCCGGTGATGCCGTTGCTGAGGATGCCGAAGAGGAAGGTGGCGTCTCTTTATCGAGTGAATCCAAAGACTTTTCAAACTTTTCTGTAATGTCTTTCAATGAAGACGAAGAGTCTGATTTTTCCAACGGAGGAGCCAAGAGTTGACAGTATGTGATCCATAGAAGGAAATAGTCCTTATCATAGATCCGCATCTGAACATCCACACAAATACGATGACCATCGTTGTGGATACCTTCAATACCAGTAGAGGTCAGGAACAGCAATTCCTTCTCATTATCTGTTTTACCCTTTCTATAAGCATCGAGTTTTCTGAAGTAATGTTCAGGTAGGACGAGCCCAGATTCATACATGAGACCAGGGTCCTCTGCCAATGCAGCATCAAGCAATTCTGGGAATTGAGGTAAAATCGATCTCACAGAATGGCCAGGTAAGTCCGCACGTCCGAACATATTCTTTGCAATAGCTTCATTGAATGCAACAATTTTATAGCCATCTGTGGCAACCACGAATCCTCCAGCCATGTAAGGCAAAGTGTGAACATTGAGTCGAAGCTCAGACTCATCTTCATCCGGATCCAACGCTTCAGATGCTGCAGCACATGGTATGAACCTGCCACCATTTGCTAAAGTGAAATAACGCACCTTGTTGATCATCTCTGAATCCTTAGTAGGCAGTGGTAAGCTTGAGTATTGTGGTGGGACATTCTTAGTTTCAACCAATGCATTCATTGTCGGAATGGCTTCTTTCAAAGTCTTGCCCACAAGTGGATCGTCGGCAAACATATCGGAATTGCCTTTGAAAGTTTCGATTGCATATGGTTCCTCTTGGTTATCTTTTCTAATGAACAGATCAATTGAATTGCAAGAGATCTGTTCAAAGATCAAGATAAGACGAGTCTCTTTCCTCTTTGCCCACGCTGAAGTCCACGCAATGTCGTCATTGTTCCGCTTGATTGCAATGACTTGACCTGCAAACACTTGCTCAGATTCTCTAAAGAGTCTATCGGTAGCAATGGCTCTACTTCTAGGAGCAATAAGATCCATAAGTGTCATTTTCTTGATGCTTGCACGAGATATACCAAACATGAGACATGCCAAATCGTTACAGTTAATCAGGTCCCAAGGACTTTCTAACGAGCACGTGAAAATTGCCTTTGGAGACTTGGTCTTTCCTGCTGACGATGCATGGAACTGTCTTGCAATTGATGGGGCAACGTTGCCAGCGCCAGTTGGTCCCAAGCCAGTTGGACTGTTTGGCAAGCTATCGGCAGGTTGCGAAAGGTTGGCCAACCCCCATGTTGATCCTGTAGTAGTGAGAACAGGAATGCCAGCCACAGCATTGCTATTTGGAGAGTCGACAAATGGAGTAGACAGAGCATGAAGTAAGTGAATCTTGAGCGAAGTCTTCTTAGGAAGTTTATCGACGTTTGTTAACGAAAGGTTATGCAAGTTGATCATCTTGGACGCTTGATCAGCAGTAAGATCCGGCTCTATACCACTTTCTAAGAAGTGAATGATCTGTTTCAAGTCTTTCAAAAGAGATTTATCGATAGAGACAGAACCAATCACTGGAGGCGCAGTGATCGACTGAGAATGGTGCCCTCCCTGTGGAGTATGCAAAGTGACCGCGTTATCTGGTTTCCGCTTGTATGAGTAGGTAGATGCAGGCGGGTGAACACTAGAACGAGGAGGGCCTTTGATACGGCTTTGAGCTGATTGTATTGCAGTATGCAAGGCGCCTGCGGACGAGATCCGTTCGAGCTTGAAAACGTTATCCATGACGTTTGCGGTAGTAGAAATGCGGCGTGAAGGGAACCGATTGGAGCTTATCGAAGCGACTCTAGAGCCAACGAGTGATGGAGACATTGGCGGTGATTTGAAAGAGTTGGTTGGACTGTTTGCTGAGGACGTGGGCAGGGAGGCGATAGCCACCGGTTCAGGAACGTTGATTGGAGCCGCAGTGGTCCTCCCTAGAGAAGATGACGAATCGTTGAACCCTGGGTTGAACACAACTTCGACAGGAGATTTGACAGTATCTTGTGAAGATTTTCTCACGGTGAATCTCGGTCTTGGAGGCTGGAATGTGTCTGTCTCTTGGATAGTGTTGAAGTCGAGGCTGTGTAGAGTTTGCAAGTCGTCCAGATCCTGCTGGTCTTGCTGCTCTGTCAGTCCTTCTGTGAAAGCATTTGAATTAAGCCACTCTGGACGCTCCATGAGGATCTCAAGCGATCTTTTCAAAACTTTCAACCGTAACGCCATTGAATTAGGTGACAAAAGGGTGTAAGAGTAAGATTGTGTTGAAGTTGTGAACTGAATAGCTGCATTTTCAGCAGGACTTCTATCTGGAGAGGGCTTAGTGGGCAAGTTTGTACGGCCGTATCTATTCTCAGGGAATCCAGTTGGCAATGGTAGAGGATCTAGTGTTGCCAAGGAAGTTGTGGAGCCGTTAACTGGAGTTCTGGACTCGAACGAACTGATGGAAGATGCAGATCCGTTGTCTGCCAGATAGAACCGCTTCCTTGAGCTGAGACTCGATGTAGAGTCGTTAGCTTGGTCCATGAAGTTACGGAATGCCGTATGACCATCCTGTGGCTGAGTCTTCGGCCGTCGTGGTGGATTGTAAGGCATCAGAATATGCTTCAATGGGAAACTCCTGGAAAGAAGCAAGTGATGCTGAGGTGGTTAAATTCTGCAGGCAGATGCCCTGAAATAATTCAGGAGCGGAACAGGTGAGCAAGGGGGAAGAAGTGGTGGACGGGTGTATAATGACTGATTAGGGAGTTATAGGGACTGTTAGGACTGTTAGGACTGTTAGGGACAGGTAGGGACCGTTGGGATTGCCTTTGTCTACTGAATTTGTCTACTGCCAATCCACGTTGACCACCTTTGTTACTACTACGCTCTATTTGGTAAAAGACATATTGCAGCTAACGCTGCTAATGGATATATTATTCCCTAAAGCACACCCTTCTTGGCAAGGATTTCAGCGATCAGAACACCAGAACCAGCAGCTCCAATGATAGTGTTGTGCGACAAAACAACCATCTTGTAATCAAAGATAGGATCCTCACGCAAACGGCCAACAGAAACTCCGTATCCTCTGTCTCTGTTCCGGTCCAATCTTGGCTGTGGTCTGTCTGGTTCTTCGAGAACATGGATAGCGTGCTCTGGAGCAGATTGACATCCTAACTTGGTAGCTTCACAGACGTAATCACTAAGACACTGTTTAACCTGCTCCAAAGTTGGAACGTGTTCTCTATCTTTGAATTTGAATGAAATACATTCGGTATGTCCATCAGAAACTGCCACTCTAGTACATTGAGCTGACACCACCAGATCATCGTCAGAGAGAAGATCAAACCCAGTACCTTCCTTATTCACGGGACACAAGATCTTCTTGGCCTCCCATTCCATCTTGTCCTCTTCACCAGAGATGTATGGAACGACATTATCCAAGATATCAATACCTGGAGTACCTGGAGAGAATCCTGCTCCAGAAATGGCTTGCAATGTAGTGACTGCAATGTATTGAATTGGTCCAAACTTGTCCTGTAATGGCTTCAATGGAACAACCAAACCTGCAGTAGAACAGTTAGAGATACAGACAATGAATCCTGGCCTCTTTTCTCCCTTTTCTTTGGCCTCTTTAACACGATTCACAATAACTTGCAAATGTTCACTGTTAACAGTTGGAACAACCAAAGGGACTTCAGGCTCACGTCTGTAGTTCTTGGCGTTAGACACAACGGCCAATCCTGATGCTGCAAAGGCCTTCTCGATAGGTCCAGCATAGTCGGCATCCAATCCTGAAAACACAATGTCACAGTCTTGGAACTCTTCGGCTTTACATTCTTTCACTATCAATTCACCTGCAGCTTTTGGCATCAATGAAGTCTGCTTCCAGACAACGGCATCGGTATATTTTTTACCAGCAGAACGAGAAGATGCTCCAAGAACTTTCAACTCGAACTCTGGGTTCTCTGACAAGAGAAGGATGAATCTCTGTCCAACGGAACCAGTGGCTCCCAAGACACCTGCTTTGATTGTCATTTTTCGGTTTTCAAAATACTCTTAACAAAAGCTTTTGTAAGGTAATATTTTTTTTTTCCAAGAAGCTCTCCACTTAACTCTTGTTCTCGAGGGGTTTTTTTCCCTTTGTTCTTCCCTCTTCAATTTATATCTTTGACTCATCGGAAAAATTTCTTTCCTGCACAGCCTTGTAGCAGGTGACGTCAGATGGAAGTCCGATCTCCGAGATGTAGTAAACGTTCAAGTACATTGATTCACCGAGTACATCGACGACTATCCATACCATAAGCCCGTATTAGTAAGTAGCATATCAACCTTACAAAGACACTTGTCTCCAAGGATGACTCTTGTGCCGCCAAATTCTGTAAAGAGAATCCCTCCTACTTGCACTTCATACTACAGGTCTATATGATGCATATTAATACATTATTCAGTGTCTCTAGCGATATTTGTATCATCCTTTGGCTCTGTGGTAGGCTCCTCAGCAACAATCTGTGGAATCGAATCACCAATGGCAGATGCAGTGTCCTTCTGCTTTTCCTCGTCGTAACTGATCGAATCGAGTCCCATGTAGACCAACAACAGCTTCTTATGCGTTTCAGGGTCTTTTATATCGTGGAATGGGTTCTGATAACCGGATTGAATCTCTTTGTTCTCAAATAGACTCGAAAAGTAAGGAACCTCCGACTTTTGACTGATCTCCACATCCTTCGTGAAGCATCTCTCTGGACTGAAATCTGGTCCCAAATCGTCAGCAATACGCTTCCAACGAGACTCCCAGTCCTTGCGAATAGCATTGACTAGTTTAATCTCCATGAACCGTGACCATGTCTCGTTTCTAGACTTGTAGTTTCTTAGGTACCTCATCTGAATGGCCTGCCATGAATGTCTATGCTTCAACAACTCTTCAATTCTCTTCCACGAATATCTCATCTCTTCTTTGTAGTAAACAACAGCGTGATCCTCTGCTTTAGTCCATGGAACTGTCACTCCTCTCTTATTCTTCTTACCATGGTTGCTGCTGCTCTTGGTACCATCTGTTCCAGCAGATGATGCCGAATTCAATGCCGTACTTGCCACAGTGGCCGACTCATCGGCATCTTGGAACGTGACTTCTTCCTCGTCAAACTCACTATCATCGCTTTTGTCTTTACTCTTGTCTTCATTTTGTTTCGTTTCCTCGTTCTGCTTAAGCTCAACTGCCGAACTTCCTTTGTCAAGTTTGGCTAATTTGCGTCCAAATTCTCCCAATCTTTGGGCTCCACGCTTACGAACCTTATCGTGATACATCTCGACATCTTTTGTCAAACTTTGCAGCAAAGACTCGCCGGTTTCATCTTCTTTCATCTTTGAATCAGGCATATTTAAAGGGATGAAATATCGCGTCACCTTTTTTGCAATAAAAGGAGAGCATTAAAAAAAAAAGAGAGAGAACAAGAGAACACACAAGAGAAACTAATAAGGTTACGTAAGCTTTGTATTCTCACAGTAAGAGACGTAGCGAGCATGTTATCATTAAATATATAGACTAGACCAACCTAGTTGGCTCTAAAACGGCTGCTTATAGAGCCCCTTGCAGAACCAACATTGTTTCCAGACCCAAACCGACTGTTAGAACTGAACCTTGAGATCTTAGGACGAGGAATTCTTAGATTTGGCATAGATTCGGCTCTGGATTCTCCATATGATCCGACGTATTGCTCACCAGGAGCCATATGTGGGACAGATTGTTGTCTAGTTATGTTGCTTTGTGCATTGGTGGTCGATTGTGATCCTACCGGACGATGCAAACCTTCATTTGTACGTCCATACTGATCTAAGTATTGTTCCTTGGTGGAATCTCTCCTGTGGTCATCATATCCTAACCATTCAGGATACTGAATGCCGCGTTCCTTGTAATATTTGGCAAGTGCCTTTGTGACAACTGTATCATCCTCGTAGTGTCCGTCTTTCTCTTCTCTTCTGGAAGACGGACGCAGTTTGCTGATCTTTTTAAAAGAACTGAACATGTCCTTAAGAGGAGAAGAAATTCTTAAGAGGAGAAGAAATTATTGGTGGTGTATCTAATATAAAAAATAGGGACTTGCAGGCTAACGAATACTGTTTCTTATTCTTATATATTCATTCTTTTGTTCGAGATGATTACAAAGTCTTCTCAATGAGGTAGATACCGTAGTCATCCTTCAAAGTGTTGATCAAAGGATCGATGGAATCAGGAGCATTGGCCGGGTAGTAAAGACCTGGCTTGGAGAATGTACCGTCGTGGGCAAGGACGAGCTTGGTAGCAACACCACATGGAACACCGACAAGCTTAGCCATTGAAGAGTATCCACCTGGAACACCGTAGTCAATAAGGGTAGCAAGCTTGGTCTTGGAGGTTCCATCTGGGTACTCAATGACAAACTTCTCTTGCATAGCAACGAGATCTCTCTCCTTTGGACCAAATTGCATCAATTCCTCCATATCAGCACAGAGGGTGTCAATGGCAGTACCAGTTGGCTTAATGTTCTTGTCACCCAAGAGTCCGAGCCATCCAAGTCCGTACAAGATTCTCTCACGGTCAGACTTGCTCTTGAAGCTGGTCTTCTCGTCGATCTTGGCAATCAAGTCTTCCTTAGAAGAGGACTTGGCACCAATGAACTCAGCAAGAGCCTTGTTCCAAGGTTGAGCCTTCTGGAAGCATGGCAATGGCTCCTCAGAGAGGAATCCCAAGTCGATCAAAACCTTGGCAAACTCTGGGAATCCTTGGTAACGCAAAGTACCACGCTCGACGGTCTCGGCCTCTGGAATGTTGTAAAGATCACGGTAAGTGGTAGAATCTCTGTTTGGATAGCTGACAAATGCATAACCTGGGTAGATCACGTAGTTCTCAGTGCTGTCCATAAGATCATCGGCAGCAATGTTGACAAGCTTACCATCACGGTAGAACTTGGCACTGTTTCTGAGAGCAAGGAGAACACCACGAGCAGACCAAGAGAACTTGTAACCCAATGGATTGTCAGAGTCTTCTGGTGCTGGCAAACCTCCACAGTAGAGAATGAAAGTCTTAACCTTGGCACCGACCTTGTGAGCCTCGCTGATGGTCTTCAAAGCGTAAAGATGGTCAATACCTGGGTCCAAACCGATCTCGTTCATAACAACGATTCCAGCCTTCTTGATCTCTGGCTCCAAGGCCTTAAGAGCATCGGAGGTGTAAGAAGTGGTGACAACATCGGTGTGTCCCTTGATGGCAGCCTTAACAACAGAAGCATGGTAGATGTATGGGATCAAAGAGATCACCAAGTCATATTGAGCAACAATCTTGTCCAATTCCTCCTGGTTGGTGGCATCGACAGCGATGGACGAATCGTGGGCCTTGGCCAATTTCTTGGCGGCATCGATGTGACGACATCCGACAGTAAGTTCAACCTCTGGCTCTGCAGACAAGATGTCAACAACAGGTTGGGCAACAAAACCCGATCCAAGCAAAAGAACCTTCTTAGCAACCATTGTAATTAAGTGAGAAAAGAAAGTGTACTAAAAAAGGGTTCGTCGGAAATTTTTCACTTTTATCTTTTATACTGAGTCATACATTCATTTTGTATTATTTTTTTTGCGCTTTTGAGCCGCACCGGTTTCTTGTTATGTGTAGATTACATCGCTGTATCCAGTTTAGTACACTCTTCTTCCCAGATATCTCTCAATTCCTTGAACCAATGCGGTAACAGATGCTCGCGAGGCAATTCCACTTTCACGGTGGTTTTCAATTCCCTCGAATCGGTAACCACCACGATGTCTGTCTTTGGCTTGTAAAATTGATATGTTTTCCGCTTTCGGCGTATTTTAGGGATTGCTGTAAGTTCCGATTGTCGTTTTTGTTTCCGGCGATCTTCGGCCAACTTTAACAAGTTCTTTGGGATCTGTGGTGATGTACTGATAGACAACCTTGAAGAGCTCACAGAGCTGTTCTGAATTGGTGATTTAATCTCGTTCAAGTCGCTCGGTCTCCGGGTATTTGAGGGCCGTCTAATGTTGATGGCATTCGAAGATGACGATAACGACGATATAATTGGCTCTGGAGAATCAATGGACCCACGTGGAGATCCTACAGGCGTCGAATTGTAATTTTCAAACACATCCGTGTCTTCGTCGTAGGTGTCCTTCTCGTTTGGGAACAGTTCTATATTAATCAGTTCAAGGAAACTCTCCACGGCATAGTTGGCCTTGTTCGTGGAGTATAGTCTATACTCGTTAGCAATGCTTGAATAACACCATTTCTCTATATGTCTCAACACACCAACGACTAGTTCTGTCTTATCAACCAACAGGCAATTATAATTTGAGGAATCAAGTAAAACTTGCACGACTTTCGATATTATAGCAGGTTTTAAAACCATCCAATCGCTGTCCTTGTGCTTCATATTCAACTCTCCATCCTCTTGTAATATCGATGAGTCCACTAAATGATACAATCTAATCTTGTTCTCTTCCAAGTATTGAGAGATCGTCCGCGTGGGTTTCTCTTCATCCATCCATACCACTGAGCTTATATTCAATGTGTCGACAAATGATGTATTGATAGCATCAAGCTTTGAGCAGCGGTAGATACCTTCTTCGACGAGTGCGAAGTTGTCTGGAGGAACGAGCATTGTATGGTGAGTAGATCTTTTGTTCTTCTGGAAAGAAACACACACACACACACACACAAAAGAACAAGAGATTTATTTGATTGAACGAACCTCTTCTGTTATATTTTTTTGAAACACCAAATATTTATAGCAGTTTTTCACATACACACCAAAACTCGCTGTCCTTCACCTCACTGTCTTTTCTTGAAATACAATGCCTTCAGCACTTAATGTTGCATTTCTTCACCCAGATTTAGGCATTGGTGGTGCAGAACGTCTTGTTGTCGATGCTGCATTGGCATTGAAAGCTGGCGGGAACAAAGTCGCGTTCTACACGTCCCATTGCAACCGAGCCCATTGCTTTGAAGAGATCCAGAACGATGAGTTCCCAGTCACCGTCTATGGAGACTTCCTTCCTACTGATGTTGCAGGCAAGTTCAGTATCGTGTTTGCATTTCTCAGGCAGCTTTATCTGGTGATCAAGATGATACTTACAGGACAATTGTCGACGTATGATGTGATCTTCATCGATCAACTGTCGTATTGCAATCCTTTGATCCACATGTTCAAACGGTCTGATGCTAAACTGTTGTTCTACTGTCATTTCCCTGATAAATTGTTGGCTCCGCATACTGGTACCTTGCGCAGGATCTACAGAGCTGTATTCGACACTATTGAAGAGTGGACAACCTCCGTTTCTGATACTATAGTGGTGAATTCTAAGTTCACAAGACAGATCGTTCGTAAGAACCTGCCGTTGTTACAGAACGAACCTCTCGACGTGGTGTATCCTTGTGTTCCAAAGACACCTGTTATTTCCAAAGTCTCGTTGAAAGAAGTGGCCAACATTGTGCCAGATCCATTCTTTCTATCGGTGAATCGGTTTGAACGTAAGAAGCATGTGGAGTTAGCCATTGAAGCCTATGCCTCTTACATCAACCGGACGAGCGACTCTATCCAGAAGCTTGTCATTGCCGGTGGATACGACGAACGTGTTGCTGAAAACAGTGGCTATTTGAAAGAGTTGCAAGAGCTCTGTGATAAGCTCAAGCTGTCGCACGCTGTTCATTTCACTGACTCTTCACCGCTTAAATTCACTCCTAACGTTCTCTTCCTGCCATCTGTCTCTACAGATCTAAAGAACGCATTGCTATCAACGACCGACCTGCTTCTTTATACACCTTCCTACGAACACTTCGGAATTGTGCCATTGGAAGTCATGAACTTGGGTAAGTTGGTTCTTGCAGATAACACTGGAGGTCCTCTCGAAACCATTGTCAACTACTTCGACCACCGCGATTCGTACACTGGTTTCACTGTTCATGCAGACCCACAGAAATGGAGCGACATCTTGGAACTCGTGAAAGGTCTGTCGGATGCAGAGATCATTGCTGCTGCTAAAAGGAATAAGGATCGGATCTCTTCCCACTTCTCTATGAACGCATTGCAACGGTCGTTGGAAAATGCTATCGGTACTTGTGAACCAAAGGTGTTCTCCTACGAAAGCAGGCTTCCGTACCTGCTGGGTCTCGGTGTGCTAGGGCTCGCCGTCGCTAAAAGTATCTAAATGATTTATTATATACGCATAAATCGGTATCACTCAGTATCTGTAACAACAGCTTCTTCAAACCTGTTCCTCGAATGTTTGTAATCTTCTATAGCATCGTTCAGCTTAGTTGCCGTCACCGGATATTCGATCCATTTGTCGAATACACCGCTCTTGGCAGCCTTTCCTGGATCGTTCGTGAGTGCCACAATTGGAGTATCAGAGTTCACACATGGTGTATGTCTTAGTAGCTTCACTAGATCAATTGGATCCAGTTTCGTCAGCTCCATAGAAATCAAAATGACATCAAACTTGACATTTCCAGTAGAACATTTGACAAGTTCTGATCCTCCCGAGACTGCTACAACATCGCATCCAAACCGTTTCAAATCTTTCTGAATTGGAACACGTCTTGTAGGATCAGGCTCACACATCAACACATCAAGAACGTTAAACATCCGGTGAACACTCTCGGGTCTTCCGGTACTGGAAGATGACGACTTTCTAGCCGTTCTGTTTGCCGACCTCAAACTACGAACACGCGCAATGATAGATGCCCTATCTTCAGTGTCAGAAGATGAAGGTGAGAAGTCATTTATAGCTCTTAATGGTCCACTAGATCTGGTGCTTGAACGTCTAGGTAGTGGTGATCCCATACTCTCCACTGACAACTGCGTGTTCCGTAGAATGGGCGATGGAATGAAACTCAAGTTTGGCGATTTAATCACCGGAGACGGTTTACCCTTTGAGAAGTTGGTACTGACAGGTGTCACCGGACCCACACTGGATGAACTTGTATTTGGATGGTTCGAGCTGTCACCAGAACCAATAGATGACATACTGGTACGTCTCTCCAGATGTTCGCTCTTCAACCTGTTCACAGCATCTTTATTCTGTTTCTCAAGCAAAGCCAAATTGCGGAATTGAAAGTTTCCAAACTCTGACGAAGGAGTCTCTGCCAATCTAGAACCACGTCTTTCGCGCTTCTGCCATGGAGATTCGTTTGCAGACGACCCAGAGCTCGACCGAGTCATTTGACCGCTATGGACGGAACCCTTGTGAACCAGATAGTCACCGACAGAGTAATCGGCCAATGGCTCATCAGTTAAAGCCGGCATGGTAGCTCCACGCTTATCAAAGTATTCAGTGGAATCCTGGCTCTCTGGTTGAGGAACAAACGGTGGAGTTTCTTCGAAGAGATTGTTCCAATCGATTTCGCGGAAGTATTTATGGTCGAATATCTCCTGTGGACCGTTTGCACCTAGTCGTTCTTTGGCATCCTTGACCAAAAGTTTTGTGATAAGGTCCTTGGCCTCATCAGTACAGAACTCTTTGAAATCATCTTCAGGGATATCTGGCCATTGTATCTCACCATGAAGGATATTTTCAAATACTTCATTAGGTGTACTTGCATGGAATGGTGGAACACCAAAGAGGAATTCAAATAAGATGCATCCAATAGACCACCAATCTGATGAAGTATCTTGACCTTCACCAGCAACAGTTTCTGGAGCAAGGTAGTCGGGAGTACCAACAAACCTTCTCGATTGAACAGACTTTTGTGGATCGAAAAGAGCAAAGTTGGTTATCTGAGGAGACTCTTCAATATCCAAATGGATACTCTGTCCAGATGTTTTCCTTGTCATTGGTCTTAGTAGTGGAGATGAACTTGCAGCAGCAATAGTGGGTAATCCACCAGTCAAAGATGCAGCTCTTGAACGTTGTGCGGAAGACGAGCTCCGGTGCCTACCAACCTCAGTTATATCGTCATGAATAGATCCAGTTGAATCCTGATGTAGCGGACTATGCACGGGTTGTTTGTTCTCGCTCAATACACGTTTAGGTGAATCGATGGACTTCTGTTCCTGCTGACGTTTAACCAAACCCATACGACTCAACCCGAAATCAGTCAACCGCACATGTCCAGTCTTGTCAATGAGCAAGTTCTCTGGTTTTAAATCACGGTGCACGATTCCCTTCTTGTGCAAGTCTGAGACATCAATGATAACCTCTGCAATATACCTCTTTGCCCAACTATCTGGCAGAGTACCCATATTCCGAATCAAGGTAGCTAAATCTCCTCCACTCAAGTATTCCATCACTAAATAGAGATAGTTTGTACTTTGGAATGAAGCAACCAGTTGTGCCACATATGGAGAATCAGTTTGTGCCATCATAATGGCACGTTCAGCCTTGACGTTCGTGACTTGATTCTTGGCTATCATATCAGTCTTTTTTAAGACTTTCATGGCAAAGTACTCTGAAGTCAGTTTCCGGCGAACCAGATAAACGGATCCAAATGCACCTTTACTGATTGGCTTGACCACTTCATAGTCTTTGATTGATGGTAAGGTTGTCTTTGTGGGTTGTGGAGCTAACAATGGAGACATTTGGACTGCCCTATCGAGGGAGAGTGACCCCATTGTAGAGCTCTGTTCCATATTATCCGAAGACAGCAAGAGTGGGGATGAGAATGGCGATGCTGCACGTGAAGCTGCTCTTGATGGAGCTCTCGATGTGGATCCAACTTTACTACCACGCGGATTCCGTTGGATTGTAGACAATGGCGTACCATATGCTGGAGAAGAAGGTCTATGAGGAGAATTGTATCCAGGAGTGGAGGCGAGTGAACCAGCCAAGCTTCCACTGTGAACAAAAGTAGGTTGAATAATGGTTGGGGTACCTCTGCCGTTGTTGGAGGTGCCTGACCTTGGAGTGTTGCTTCCGGAGGTACTTGCTCGATCAGTATGTCTCTTATCATCGGATAAATAGCTCAATATTGGCCGTGGAGTCACTGGCGTGGGTTGTGCAGGAGAAGGTAATTCAAGGTCCAAATTATCGTCAGAATCTGAGAGTCCAAAGATCTGCTCTTTGATCTTCCCCAGTGTGTTGTCGACGGTGTTGAGAACAAGGGCGTCTGTTTCTGTGGTGATTCTGTCAACATAGTGACAAATATGCGTGTATCTGGTAATCGTATCAAGTTTCTCCTGGCAAAGGTCTACCGTATCCTGAGACATCGCAGCAATGGTAGGGTCTGATGAATTAGGTAGAGTCATATGTTGCAATTTGGTCAGATGTTGATAAGACTCTGGTGAATATGCAATTGGTTCTCCGGGACCTTTCATTTCACCGTTATTGATTTCAATTGCCTCCTCGCAATAATCAATCAAGTTCTCGATGTTTCCTAACGGGAACTTCCGTTGCCAGTTGGCATGATCTTTCTTGACTGACGGCACGGGCATCTCTTTATAAGTGGCAGGTTTGTCGGAGTACAGTTGATCCATGATTTGATGCAATTGGTGGCAGTGGTCAACAAGTTGTTCTTGTACGTTAGAAACAAGATTTTCCACTCTGTGCTCCACAGCACAAAGCTCTGTATGTTTCTCTAGCCACCAGCTAGGGACTTTCTGCTCACAAATTCGGCATAATTCCAATGGTGGCGGTGGCATTCGGTCTTCATCTATAACACCGATATCGTTCAATTGCAAAAGGTACGAGGCAAACAATTCGGCACCAAACCCAAGGTTTGACACGAGTTCTTGAGGCAATTCAACATCCAGCTCTTTCAATGGCACCCACGGCCTCACTATCCACATTGAATGTGAAAACTTGCCGGTCTTGGGGTCTGTTATCATAATACCTTGGGCCTCTAGTTCGATGTATCCACCATCAGTAGTCAGATCACTCATTATCGACTGGTAACTGCCATCAGACACCGCCGAATGCGCCGAATGGAACGAATCGTCAGAGTCAGTGTCACTAAGATCATCCGTAACATTCTTCAAGTTGGTCTCGACCACAAACCTCACCCTATAGCTCTCGTCATCATTTGACATGATATCTGTAGCTCGATTGAAAACATTCTTATCCTCTGGGTTACCGACAATGATGTCTCCAATGTGTCTATGCACGATCTTGGACGTATCTGTACCGACAATGCGTTGCCACGATTTAGAAATGTACGACACTTTAGCATCGAGTGTAAGTTCCAACACCAGGGCTGGATTTGAAGCAGAAGCGGTGATCAATGCATCTTGTGAATCGTCTGCTTCCAATTGATCATTTACATCCGTACTTGCTTCCCTAACAAGCTGAGCTCCGTAGATATCTAACCTCTTCTGAGGTGCCGTTTCACAAGGAGAGATAGATCTGGAGCTGTCAGATCCGGTAGAATCGGGCGTTCTTCGCATATCTGGCGGCCCTGCAGACTTTCTCCATGCACCATAGCCCTCAGTGAACGGTCGTCCCCTTGTTACGGCCTTGAAAGGACTGTTTAGGTGGCTCATAGCAAGGAAGAGAAGAGATAAGGAAGGGGGGAAAGAATTGGTTGAGCGGGAATTTAATTATTTAGGCTATCTGGTTGGGTGCGAGGGGTTCATTAGGGATTTCAAGAATTATCTAATCGATCTCATTGGAGACCTTCTGTTCGAGCAGATACGAGACGTAAGGTGGTAGACGAACGGCATCCTTGTCGAAGATGAACCGAAGAGCGTCCAGTGGTTTTTGAGACGAACCGCCGTACTCTTTAGGGATTCCTGGTCCGTCTATATACTGGTTGAGAGTATCACCTTTACGAAGCATGGTCATCTTCTTCCGTGTCACTTCCGGGATGAACGATTTGAACAGGTTGAAAAGGAACGACATGTAGAACGGAACGTTCACAAAGTACTTCTTGGAGAGAACCTCTGGGTAGTAGTCTCGGAACAACTTGATAATACTGGTGGAAGCTTTTTTGGAGTCCTCGTTCATTTCCATCAGTGAGGCACCTTTGTAATCGTGCACTTGCACCATGTAATCATTGGTTGGATCATCAAATTTCAAAAGCAAAGTCGCTTGCTCCATCAATCCAACTCTCCAACGAATAAATTCGTCCACATGGTCAAACATCTTCCTTGCATCATCGATGGTTCCGTACTTGTTCCATGTGACGATCTTTTCATTGGGTTTACCGTTGTCATTCAACGTCAATGCACCGATCTCGTTGTACTTCTTGTCGTGCTTCTCTAAAAATGCTGCAGACAATGGATCGAACTCTCCACGCCATTTAAGGATTTCCACCATATGCTTTCTTGCCTCGGCTACATCGTAGTTAAAGGCCTTTATGAGCTTGTAGACAATCCGATGTGCCAATTTGACGTCATAGAACTCACCAGACGGTAACAGTTGTACTCCATAGATTTCATCATATCCACCAGCATCGTCCACAACGTTTGCAAGTTGGTCCTGCAACTCTTTAACTTCCTTTTCGTGATCCATTAGAAGGAAAAAGTGCTCTTGTTTAAATGAATTAAAAAAGAGAGAGAGAGAGGAATAAAGAGCAAAAAAAAAAAAAAAAAAAAAACAAGAGCTGGCCAGGCTAGCGGTGCTTTTGTGTGTGCTAGGGATTTTCAATGATAATGTAAAGAGACTGTTATAGACTATCTAGAAGGACTCCATTTGGTGTCGACGATGAAACGCAAGAAATCCATTTCTTCATGAGCCATTGCAGCCAATTGAGCATCTATTTTGGATTTACACGGTTTGACGTAAGCAGGTTCTCTTTTGCGAAGGTGTTCCTGCCATTGATAGTGATCGATCTCTCTTTTCTGATAAGGATGGTACTTGATGACACTGGTGGCAACAGAAGAAACGGAACTTGAAGATGAAGAACTACCATCAGACAAGTCAGAAAGTGAAGCCAAATGGTCGGTGAGAGATCTATTAGTGGTTTTCATCAACTTGGGAACGGAAATAATAGAGCCGGCCACAGAAGAAGCTGCTGAAGAGCTTCTAGAGGTTGCCCCCGGAGCAGTATGATCCATCTTTCTATAGGTGGTGAGGATGAGTGGTTGGTATGAAAGAAGAAGAAAAGATATACTGCTCCCTTATTTATACCCTCACATCAGCACATTCAAACTTCGATCTTGGTTTCCTGGTTCTGCCTAGATCCTTAAAAACCCTGGCTTGCCCTAACCAGCATTTGTTTCCTATT
Source organism: Xiuguozyma insectalens (assembly GCA_030574155.1). Taxonomy (NCBI): domain Eukaryota; kingdom Fungi; phylum Ascomycota; class Pichiomycetes; order Pichiales; family Pichiaceae; genus Xiuguozyma; species Xiuguozyma insectalens. Next base: position 151,917 of record JAJMEL010000004.1, on the reverse strand, counting down.
AAGGAATCGTGCATGAAAAAATTCCAACGTCGAAAATTCCCAATAATTACTTTTGTTCGCGTCGTTCTAGCGCACCCGTTAAAACTCTGCCACGTTTACGTTTCATCTTTTTTCCTTAAACCAACCTTTAATTTGTTAATACCATGTCTGATTTCCAAGACAGAGAATTCCCAAAGACCTTGTGCCTCTTCGATGTTGACGGTACTTTGACTCCAGCTCGTGAACAAATCACCCCTGCCATGCAAAAGACTCTTGATGCCTTGAAGAAGAAGTGTGCAGTTGGCTTTGTCGGTGGTTCGGATCTCAGCAAGCAAAAAGAACAGCTTGGTGACAACGTTATCAATGAATTTGATTTCTGTTTCTCTGAGAATGGATTGACCGCTTACAAGTTCGGTAAGCCATTGCCAGCACAATCTTTCATTGAATGGTTGGGTCAAGACAAGTACAACAAGTTGGTCATTTTCGTTCTTAGATACCTTGCTGACTTGGACTTGCCAGTGAGAAGAGGTACATTCATCGAGTTCAGAAAAGGTATGGTTAACATCTCTCCAATTGGAAGAAATGCATCCATCCAAGAACGTAAGGACTACGAGAAGTTTGATCTTGCCCACAAGGTTAGAGAAAACATGGTGGCTGCCATCAAGAAGGAATTCCCAGATTTGGGATTGACTTACTCTATCGGTGGACAGATCTCTTTCGATGTCTTCCCAACTGGATGGGATAAGACTTACTGTCTTAGATTCGTCGAGAAGGAAGGTTTCGATACAATCCACTTCTTTGGTGATAAGGCTTTCAAAGGTGGTAACGATTGGGAGATCTACTCTGACCCTAGAACTATTGGCCATGCTATCAAGAGTCCTGAAGACACTGCAGCTGAACTTACCAAGATTTTCAATTTGTAAATGAGAAAATATAAGTATTAACTAATTAACCGCACGTATGCCAATATCAGGGCAAAAGTACCTGTACACACACCAAACAGCCACTGTAACACGGTTGTCTTGACACTGTCGATCTGCATTTTCAAGTTATAAATCTCTTGATTGATTCGAGTATCCGTCTCTTTAATTTTCAGATCATAAATTGAGGATTCCTCTCTGATTCTACCTTTCTCGAGCGATAGATCCAATCTGACACTAGAAAGAGACTTGTTTATCTCTTCTTTAAACTTTGTACTCATCTTATCCAAATCATTTTGCATCCTCTCTTGTTCGTTCCTCAACGAATTGAATTCGGATTTATCAATCATTTGTAATTCACCTCTCAATTTAGCAAAATCCACTTTTTGCTGATAAGATAGTTTGTTTAATGTCTCCTTTGTCACCAAATTTGACGCGTACTGTTCAATACCGTTACCAATGCTTTCACTGACAATCTTTACAGCCGCCTGCGATTGTTCTGGCGTGAATCCTTTTTGTTCCAACTGTTTCACAAAGTCGTGTGTATCAAAGTTCGGGCCTTTAGCATCGTTGAGAATGATTCTCGTGTAATGAATGTGTCTTTTCGAGCACTGTAATCCAGGTCGTAAGTAAAGCATAAGATGACTGACAAGAGGATTAAAAGTCCAGAAAAAAAAAACAAAAGTATGGGTGTGGGTGTATTTACAACAAAGAAGAAAAAAATTAGGGGCCCTTTTGCTCTCTCTTGTTTTAATTCTCTCTTCTCTTTCTCTACTGTCTTACTCCTACCAATTAGTAGATGTCCCGATGAGTTCTGACACAACAGGTAACCGCAGGGAGCGGTTTGAACAACTTAGGAACAAGAACACACAAATCGAAGACTTGGCTGATAAGGAAGTTCCTACTGAGACTATAAATGCCAAACCAACGACATATCCATCAGATGAATCGATTCCAGAATTCGATCGGTTGATGGAAGAAGATACACAACTGTTACAAGAGCGTACAAAGATCTCAATAAGGAGGAATCGGAGATAGTTAAGTTTAGATACACAGAAAGAACTGTAGGTAGTTTTTTTTTAGATCAGTCCTTGGGGCATTAGGGACCGTTAAGGATTGGTCCCAATTATATAACGGGACGATTATAACAGAATAGAGCAATCAAACAAGAACGATATACTATCACGTCACAAGGAGTCTATCCTGATCATGTGCAGGAATGTTCCAATGTGTGCCCCTGTGTGTGCCTTTGTGTGTATGCCCTTGTGTGTGACCAGCATGTATACCTTTATCCATTTTAGTCCCCAAAAAAAAGGTCTAGACCGTCTATTTTTACTCGTGCGCCTCACTACCTCTCTTGTTACTTTCATAGTCTTGTTATCACGTCTCGTATTTTTCCCCTTAAATACCGGATTTTTTTTTCACGGATTCTGATTTCTTCCCCCAATGAAACTTTCACTTCTTTTCACGGCCACTTTAGCCGTTTCAGCACTCGCTGTGTACCCACCAGTGGTTGACGAGGCTGCCGAGGATGACCTTGTGACGATCCAGGGCAAGACTGGTGCCGTTGGAAGTAAAGCCGGAGCTGTTGCAGCTGATCCTGCCGCGGGATCGGCCAAAGATTTGGTTCCAGGATCTTCACTCCAAGCGGATGGTTTGGTTGAGAAAGGTTCTGCTACAGATGCTGCTGCTGCTGCCGCTGCCGATGAAGCTGCTAAACGCAAAGCATCTGCAGGATTCTGGCAGTCTCTGAGTCTTATTTTTGTCTCTGAGATTGGAGATCGGACCTTCTTGTTGGCTATGATCTACTCTATGACAAATAATAAGTGGATGGTGTTCAGTGCATGCTTTGGCGCACTGGCTTTGGTCACAATAGTAAGTGGACTATTGGGCAACATGTTGCCAGCACTGTTGTCTCCACGTGTCACTCAGTATTTGGCAGCGATTCTCTTTGTGGTCTTTGGTACCAAACTGTTGAAAGAAGGATTGGATACTGCGAAAGATCAAGGTGTTGAAGGAGAGATGGCAGAGGTGGAACAGGAACTTTCTTCTAATGCTATCAACTCACGTGCCGACAATATAGAAGGTGCTGGTATCGAGATGAATAATTTGAGTGCCGGATCCAGCGCTATCATCAAGGTCAAGAAGCAGATCGATAATGTCTGTTCGTTGTTCAAAATCCCTCCTATCTGGTTCGAGATCTTCGCTACTACTTTCATATCTGAAATCGGAGACAAATCGCAGGTTGCCATCATCGCCATGGCTGCCGAGACCACCGGATCGTCCGAAGCTGTCATCCTTGGTGGTGTTATGGGACATTTCATCTGTACAGGAGGTGCCGTGCTATGTGGAGACCTGATCTCTTCAAGAATCTCGGTGAGAAATGTTCTCTTATGCGGAGCGGTTACATTCTACATCTTTGCTGTTATGTCATTCTTGGGCATCGACTAATCATGTATATCTTAGTACAAACCTTATTTATATCATCTACACTCTACCTCTGCTCGTAATAAATAATTGATTTAATAAATACCTAGACCTAGTGGAAGAGCGAACCCTTAGGGATTGGAGAACCATCGACAACACCGTCCTTGACTTTGACGTCTCCGTACCAACCACCGTTGGAGATTGCGCCGTTCTCAAGTCCATGAGCCTTTTGATAATCTGCGATTCTTTGTTCCAACAATGGACGGAATCCTTTAACGAGACCTTGGTAAGGCCAAGAGAAGGCCTCACCCATGGCACAGATGGAATGACCACAAACTCTGTTAGTCAACTCGAGTGCTTGATCGATCTCCTTAACGTTAGCTTGACCGTCGGCCAATCTATCCATCATCTTGGCAAGGTAAGTAGAACCTTCTCTACAAGGTGTACATTGACCACATGATTCGTGTCTGTAGAATGCCAATAAACGTTGGATACCTTTGACAACATCGTGCTGCTTATCAAAGACGGTGACGGCAGCAGTACCGAAACCGGAACCAACTGCACGAAGAGAATCATAATCCATAATCTGATCTTGACACTGTTCGGCAGTTAAGATTGGAGTGGAAGATCCTCCAGGAATGACAGCCTGTAAGTTGTCCCAGCCACCTTTAACACCGCCACAATGCTTTTCAATAAGATCTTTGAGTGGAATAGACATCTCTTCTTCAACGGTACATGGTTCGTTGACATTACCAGAGATGGCAAATAATTTAACACCAGCGTTACGTTCACGTCCGAAACTGGCAAACCAATCTCCACCACGTCTTAAGATAGTTGGAGAGACGGCAACAGTCTCAACGTTGGTAACGGTGGTTGGACGTCCAAAGAGACCAACACCGGCAGGGAATGGAGGCTTTAATCTTGGCTTACCGGCTTTACCTTCAAGAGATTCAATCATGGCAGTCTCTTCACCACAGACGTATGCACCCATACCACGATGAATGTAAACATCGAATGAGTATCCGGTTCCACAGGCGTCTTTACCAAGGAATCCAGCAGCGTAGGCTTCATTGATGGCATTCTGAACACACTCAGCTTCGTAGTAGAACTCACCACGGATGTAGATGTAGGCAGCAGTGGCATTCATGGCACGACCGGCACAGAGACAACCTTCAACGAGCTTGTGAGGCTCCTTACGCATGATCTCACGGTCTTTACAAGTACCAGGTTCTCCTTCATCGGCATTGACAACGACATAACGAGGTCCAACGTTCTTCTCCCAACCTGGTGGATTCATGAATGACCATTTCAATCCACTTGGGAATCCGGCACCTCCACGGCCACGAAGTCCTGACTTCTTCATCTCATCAATGATCCATTTGTCTCCCTTTAACACGATCTCTTTGGTCTTGTACCAATCTCCAATCTTCATTGCAGACTTCAAGTCCCAAGAAGGAGTACCACATCTCTTACTGTTACCCAAATAAAGGTTCTGGAAAAGTCTGTCCTTGTCTTGAAGACCTCCATGCACTCTTTGTGGGGTGTTTTCGATTGTTGCGAACGACCGCACCCCACGGCGTGTCAACCCTGATGCTTTGCTAAGTCTGAGCATGGTGAGGTTTAGGGGGAAAGAAATTTTCGCCCAATGAGAATTTACTTTTATGTGAACAAAAAAAAATTGGGGGAGGAGGATGTAGAATTTCCTCTTGTTATTTTTTTGGGGGTTTTTTTTTTCTCTTGTTTTGTTAGGCTACGGATGGAGCACTGAAAAGAGAGCCTCTACTTTTATTTTTGCACTGATTTGAATTCCACTGGCTGGGACTTCACTATATGATTATTAGATATGTAGATTAAGGGATTTCAAAGGAAGCAGTGTCAGTCAAGAGCAACCGATCTAGCGACATAGTTCTACCGCTTTCCTTGATTCCTCCTTGCCTATAACTTCGTAGTGTTGCACCCTGGACATCCGCATCCAGTACCACATTTACACTTCTTAGACTCGGACTTTCCACTAAGTGAAGCAGTTGCCGATCCACATCTGCATCCAGTAGACTTAGTGCTTGCAACAGGTTTGGCGCTAGCCGTTTTCTCCTGATTACTTTTCTTCTTTCCACATTGACAAACCATCTTTGTTGAAATAATACGATCTGAAACAAATCTATCAAGATCTAGCAAAGGCCTCCATTATATATAGTCGCTCTCGCTGATAAGCTCTCCGAAATTGGAAACTGTATACGGCAGGCGTTTAGGTCTATCGACGCGTCGCTCTTCAAACTGCCCAATTAGGAAACTATTTACCCGTGGTTTTTTCCCCCTCTCTTGTTCCACCCCTTGTTCCGCCTCTTGTTCCGCCCCTTGTCTACATTTTTCAAAGAGGATTTCATTCTTAAATAAATTAAATAGCTTACTGGACTAGATCTTGGACTTTTGCCATTCCTTCTTGATCAGAACACCAATCTCCGGGTTGGCCTTAGAGAAGTACTCACAAACTCTTTGTCTGATGGACTCGTTGGCAGCACCTGCATGAACGGCAATGTTATGAACAAGAGCCTCCTGTTCTCCTTCTTGACGTCCAAGGACATCCCAGAACCGTCCTGGTTGATAGAAATCGTACTCAGTCATTTCAGGTCCACCCCAATGGAACAAAGTAACTTCACCAGAGTACTTCTCGTCCATGAATGGACATCCTCCCTTTGGTTTCAAATTGGAGTACTGGACAGGACAGTTGTAAGCACCTGCGTAGTTTGGAGTAGATCCCAAGTTTCCATCGACAGACATAGCACCGTCTCTAATCTGAGGTGCAAACGATCCACTCTTTAATGGACAGTTGACAGGAATTTGGTTGAAATTGGTACCCAATCTATGACGATGAGTATCTGGGTAAGAGAACAGACGAGATTGTAAGACAGGGTCGTTAGAAGGCTCCATACCTGGCACTGTGTTAGATGGAGAGAAGGCAGCTTGCTCGATCTCGGCAAAGTAGTTCTTAGGGTTCTCATTGAGTGTGAACCGACCGAAATGACGCAATGGGAAATCCTTGTGAGGCCAGACTTTAGTCAAGTCAAACACAGAGAATGGAAGCTTCTTGGCCTGTTCCAATGTCATCGTTTGAATGTAGCATTCCCAGCTTGGGTAGTTACCGGCAGCGATATTTTCAAACAAGTCCTGTGTGGTATAGTCAGGGTTAGTACCTGCCAATTCCGTGGCTTGTTCATTGTTCAAGTTGTGAACACCTTGGTTGGAGATGAAGTGAACTTGAACGTAGTGCCACTCGCCTTTAGCATTGTACCACTTGTAAGTATGACCAGAATAGCCGTTCATAGTTCTCAAGGAGGCAGGGGTACCTCTGTTCGAGAACAGGTACATGACCTGATGCAAGGATTCTGGGTTTGCAGTGAGATAGTCCCAGAACATGTTTGGATCTTTCAAGTTGGTCTCAGGGTTTCTCTTCTGGGTGTGAATGAAGTGTGGGAACTTGGTTGGATCTCTGATGAAGAAGATTGGAGTGTTGTTGTACACCAAATCCAAGTTACCTTCTTCCGTGTAAAGCTTGGTAGCAAAACCTCTTGGATCTCTGGCGGTATCTGCCGAACCTTTCTCTCCACCAACTGTGGAGAATCTTGTCAAAAGTCTCGTCTTCTTGCCGATAGTGTCGAGGAACTTGGCACAACAAATGTCGGTGATATCATCGGTGACTTCAAAGTATCCAAATGCTCCAGCTCCCTTGGCATGAACAACTCTTTCTGGAATCCGTTCACGATCAAAATGCGCCAAAGAATCAATCAGTCGGAAATCCTGTAACAGTAAAGGACCGACTGGAGGTTGGTACTTGGCACCGGTGTTGTCAACACTGATCCTTTCAGTGGAAAATGCATCCGCGACCGGGTTTCCGTTCGTTGTAGTGTAAATTGGTGTGTTAACCATAGTTTCTTTGAAAGCTTTTCACACTTCTTTCCAATCCGGCGCGCCATTATCTATATATATCCCAATAGGTAATATCTGCACAGCCTTATTTTTCGCTATCGGAGCGGGGTGAATTTTTTAGCAATGGACAGTTTTCTGCAAGAATGATGACGCTGGAAGGTGGGGGGAGCATGTGAGTTCCACAGTGGGGAAGCATGTGAGATCATTGCTTAGTAATGACTTTGTTTCTATTGATTATATGTGAATTGTAAGTGTAGCAATGAGTCCAGTTGCTTGCCACACCCATCATGCGAGATATTCGACGCCGGAGTTACTTCAGCCAATCACAGTCCTTTCTGCGGTAATCAGCTTTTTTTTTTTGGCTTTGGCCCCACGCACACTAGCCGCGGTTCTAATTATCGATTTCGATCCTTTCACCTCTTGTTCTATTAAGAACAAATAGTTTTTCAGTTATCTTGTTCAATTTTTGTAAGGATTCCCAAATTCTGCTGAACAAAAGTTCATCTTGTTCTTTCAAGAAAACGTCTCCGTGCTCCATTCCATGTAGGTACAGTTCGAACCGGGCAAGGTCTTTCTTGGTGATCACTCCTGCCAGTAGGCCTCCGTCTTCCACAATCAGTAGTTGTGGCCCCATCTTGACAAACAGATCCATGACGCTTGCCAACGAGGTGTCAATGTCAACGTGTAGCACTCCAGTATGAACGTACCTGCTCAAATTGATCGAGTTTGGTGGACCTCTGTTTTCCTCGGTGAAGTCAATCAAAGAGTTTGGATCATTCGTCTTGCATGCATTTAGTAGATGTTGCCTGTCGGCAATGGCAATCACTGCTTTGGTTTTCGAATCTACAACTGGGTAGCTGTTCCACTCGGTTTTCTCTAATAACAGTTGCAATTCGGATACTGTGAGACCTTGCGATGGAATTGCCACCACTTTCGACACCATCGCATCCGATAGTGTCTTATCACCGAAATCGTGCTCCTCTTTAGCGTCCAGGAAGGGAATCCCGTTAAATCTGATCATCTGGTCGGCAATACCACCGAGGCCAAGACCAAACTTGTCTGTGACCAGTTTTGTAGCTAGAACGACTATCATCGACGGCACAATGTACCTCAATGCACCTGTCAGTTCAAACAGGATGATGACAACCGTCAATGTGAGGTTCGTGATACCACAGAGCGCTGCACCGGCGCCCAAGAACGCATAAGTACCAGAGACACCATTGGGTTCTGTCAATATGGATTCAGCGATCAGTCCCAGAGCTTTACCGAATGTAGCACCAGCAGCCATCGAAGGGACAAAGATTCCGCATGGGACTTTGCAATTGTATGAGATGATCACCAGGATACATCGGATGAAAGTAGCTATAAGAAGACTTATGATTGTGAGCAATGTACCTGACTCTGAGGCCTTGCATAGCTGCGTTTGAATGGTGGACTCGGATTCCGACTGACACTCATTGAACAGAATGCCCATGCCTTCTGTCATATCCAAACGAATGAAAGTGTTCCAGTAGCCGACTATGGAGGTGAGTAAGCACAATAGAGCGACTTCTTTCACCGGATTCGACAAGTACTTGTTTCTGAATGCAACGGCCTTGATGTTATACTTGGCGATGAGTATACCGTAGACTCCACCGAACAGTCCCAAGATCAAGAAGAACGGCACCTCTTGGTAATGCCAGGCAGTATCGTAGTGGACTTGGAAACTAACTAGTTGGCCTGATCTGAATGGATTTATGGCCGACAGCACTCCCGTAGCAACCATGGCTGTGTAGTAGGACTTCCACATCGTTGATAGTCTGAAGTTGGACGTGATTTCTTCGATACCAAAGAGAACACCTCCTATGGGTGAACCGAAAGCAACAGCAACACCAGTTCCAGCTGCAGCAGTCAAGAAGGATGACTGGTTGATGTATGAGTGCTTGAAGTTGGGGAACAGCTTGGCTATTACGTTACCCACACATGCAGAATAGTGGACAGATGGTCCTTCCTTACCCACGTTGAGTCCAGATGCTATAACTAGTGGCAAACCTGCAGCTTTCACGAGCAGAGTTGACCATCCAAGGAAGTTGTCCACAACAAACCCTGACACAATGCATTTCACCTCTGAAATACCAGATCCTGCAGCTGCTGGAGCGTAGAACTTGCACAGCAGAGCGGCCGTGGTTCCAAATACAACGGAGAACACTGAGTAAATGATCCACTGGACTAGCCAGAGTTGAGACCAAGGTTGCCAACTTGAACACTCATCAGTGTCACCCCAGCAACAAAAGTTCCTGTTCAAGTAGATACCTTCCGTGCAGTAGCCTTCCTTGATGTCTCCAAGCCACTCGCTCACCATATTGATCGAACCTGCAATGGTTCCTGTGAAGATACCGATCAGAGTGAGACAGAGCCAGGTCTGGACGGTGATCCACAGTCGCGATCGGATCACTGACACCTTGTTGAGTCTATCGAGACTTCTTGCTAGTCGTGACTGATCAGCAGGAACCTGTTCTTCGTCATCATCTTCCCATGAGTCCATTTCAAAGCCCTGATTAAGACCTATGTCACTACCATCGCCATTACTTCGGCCTGTTTCACCCGATTCCAGCCCCATTCGCGTCCGTGTTCGCTCCAATTCGTAGCTGGTGTTCTCAGCCTGAGATTGTTGCACCCAATCGATCGTTTTGAAGTCATTGAAGCGTCGAGTAAGTCTTGGCAGCCGATCGAGGGTTGTTCTCCACATATAGTTAGGGGAAGAATTTAATATGGGCCAGGTATTTTAAGTTTTATACGGGGTGCGGAGGGGGGTGTGGAGGGGGGTAAGTAGGGGGATTTGCATCTGCCGGAGCGCACTGGAGCACTGGGAAGGTACTGGGCTAGTTGACGCTGGCAAGCAGGTCTGAGCCAAAGAGTACCTAAAGTAACAGACTAGCCAGCAGATGCTTTGCATTAGCTACCTACACTTATAGTAATAACAATTTAAATAGATACGTCACTGCATAGACAGGAATAAATAGATCAACCAATAACAACAGAAGACTCACCATCGGCAAACTCATAGTGAGGAACCTCCAAGTTCAATGGAGCTGGACCCTTTCTGATTCTACCGGAGATATCATAGTGAGAACCGTGACATGGACAGAACCAACCACCAAAGTCACCGGCTTCTCCGATTGGAACACAACCCAAATGGGTACAGATACCCATCATGATAAGCCAATGAGGATCTTGAACTCTATCGGCATCCTTCTGTGGGTCTCTCAAAGAGTTAATATCAACAGCGTTGGCCTCAGCAATCTCATCGTCAGTTCTGTGTCTAATGAAAACTGGCTTACCTTGCCATTTAACAACGATGTTTTTACCCAATGGAACGGCACCAAGTTTAACCTCAACTTTAGCCATAGCCAAGACATCTGCAGATGCAGACATGGTGGTCAAGAAAGAGTCCACGGTAGACTTGGCAGCAGCGGCAGTCAAGACACCGTAAGTTCCAACCATAAAGTAAGTGAAGTCTCTGGTCTTGTCAGGAGAGTCATGAGATTTGTTAAGGTAGTCAGAGAAGTCCGGAGAGTCATAGGTGGACTTCAATGCAGGAACTGCCTTTGTGAAGGATCTTGCGAGTGATGGAGCCCTGCGAACGGCCGCGAGGGTCTTCAAAGAAGATCTGGTCAGCATAAAGAAAGATGGGTTAAAGATTTGAAATGAAAATTTGGCCGACGCTTATTGGCTTAGTGGAGGGGATGGTGTAAGGATGGGAAGAATTTTTCGGGGGTTTACACTGGGGGGAACAAGAGGAACAAGACGGTGAAAAACCATGGAAAATTTCGTAGAAGTGTTGGTGAAAAAAGTATCAGGCGGTTCAAATCGCCGTGGGCTGCGCGAGTGGGGGGACTAAGCTGAGGGACTAGCGAGGAGTGGGTTATATTAATTAAGCTGTAGGGGAGGATATCTGTATTAGTGTAATTTGGGATGTAAGGTACGAACCTTAGGTGGATGGTACTGCTATAGATCTTGTCTTCGTCTTCTTCTTCTTCTTCTTCTCCGTATTCATCTTTATATCATGCTTTATCTTTATATCATGCTGTATCTTTATACCATGCTGTATCTCTTACAATCCTTCTTTTCACGCTTACTATCTCAAAATCCCTAATTGGACTACCTTCTTTCAATGTAGTGATAAATCAACCTGAAATTCACAGATCAACCCAAATTCCCGCATATCACCACTCCACACCTCTCAAACACTTCAAATACACTCTTCACCACTCATTAAACATCTGTTAATACCATAGTATACCCCCCTTAGGCCCTCACGTTCCCTCTGTCAACCCTCCAGTTTACCTCCCACCTCCCCTCCCACTCAACATGCTCCTGAAATTCCCCACCCTCCAATTTTTATTCCCCCACTTAAACTTTCCCTCTCCCCTTCACTCCTTCTTCATGTCCGACGACAACGTTATTAAGCGCAAGATCGTGATAGTGGGCGATGGTGCCTGCGGAAAGACGTCACTGCTCTACGTGTTCACTCTGGGTGAATTTCCAACCGAGTATCACCCCACCGTGTTCGAAAACTATGCCACAGACTGTCGCGTTGATGGCAAGCCGGTGCGACTGACACTATGGGACACTGCAGGTCAAGAAGAGTACGAAAGATTGCGACCACTCTCCTATTCCAAGGCCAACATCATCTTAATAGGATTCGCCATCAACTCTCCCGACTCTCTCGAAAACGCTTGCATGAAATGGGCCCAAGAAGCCAACCAATACTGTCCAACTGCACCGATCATTCTTGTCGGTCTCAAGAAAGATCTAAGACCAGACGATCTACAATCACAAGATCCTGAAAAATATGTCACACAAGAACGTGGACAGGCCGCTGCTAGGTACATGGGTGCTAAAAACTACGTCGAATGCTCATCGCTTACTGGAGAAAATGTCGATGACGTCTTTGAGATGGCTACTCGGGCTTCTTTGTTGAAGAGAGAGCCCGAAGGTGGCTGTTGTGTAGTGAGCTAAACAGATCTTCATCCTCACACTTTCCATATACCACCCACATCTCGCTTGCATCTACCACCACTCATTCTTTACTATTCCTCGCTAATCTAATCTCTATTGATTCATATATCAAGTCCTGAAAAATATTTAACTAACCCTGTAAAATATCGATCTTAACCTTCTAATCATCACTTTCTTTTCCTATGAAAGTGCCCACAATCTATGCATTATCGACACATCCAGGAAAGGCAGCCATTGGAATCATCCGTATATCAGGTCCTGCAGCTCCACTGGTTCTCACTTCGCTCACAAAGTCTAATCTGCCCAAGAATAGACACCCTAAAGTTTCTAAACTATGGCAGGGATCTAAACTGCTAGATGAGGCTCTCTGTCTATACTTCAAGCATCCGCATTCGTACACGGGTGAAGATCTCGTTGAATTGCAAGTACATGGCGGTAATGCAGTGATCAGCGCGATCATTCAGGCTATATCCAAGTTACATACTCCACAGGCTCCTATCAGATATGCCGAGCCTGGCGAGTTCTCCAAACGTGGGTTCCAAAACGGTAGATTCGATCTCACTGAGGCTGAAGGTATTAACGAGTTGATTAACGCAGAGACAGAGTTGCAACGTGCGTCTGTTCTCGGGAGCGTCAAGGGAGAAACTAAACATCTGTTCCATCAATGGACTCGTCAGATACTTAACGATGTGGCCTTGCTCACTACCATTATAGATTTCGGTGAAGATCATGACATAGACGAGGTCGACCGATTGTTTGACCGAGTCGATCTCGATATCAATACTTTGCAATCACAGATCAGCCACTACTTGGAACGGACTCGTCGTACTCAGGTCCTTATGGACGGAATCAGGATGACTTTAGTGGGACCTCCCAATGCTGGTAAATCGTCTCTACTGAACGTTCTTGCCGACGATGATAAAGCCATAGTGAGCAGTATCGCAGGAACAACAAGGGATACCATCGAAATTCCATTGGCTATAGGCGGCTATAAAGTTGTTGTTGGAGATACTGCTGGAATTAGAGAATCCCAGAATGAGATTGAAATCGAAGGTATACGTCGGGCTAAGGCCAAATCACAGGCTGCTGATATCAACATCGTCATGGTCGCCATGGATTCGCTGGATACATTAGATCAAGCTTTCATCGACTACGTCGTCTCATTGAAGGATAGACATTTGTTAGTGGTGGCTAATAAGTGTGATCTGTCTTCAGATGTGTCGCAGCTCGCTCAGACTCTTCAAGTCGATCCAGACAGTATCAGGCAGATCAGTTGCAAGACAGGTGAAGGAATTAAAGATCTAAGTGATGAACTCACGACTAAATTCAAAGAGATTACATGGACGGGTAATGAAGAGCCGGTCAGTTTGAGCCGTCGTGCACAGGATATCTTGGAAAACGATGTGTTGGCCGGATTTGAAGAGTTCCATCAGCACAAGGCCGTCGGTGACGTTGTTCTAGCTACAGAAGATCTAAGATTTGCTATGGAAGGATTAGGGAAGATTACTGGTGAAACTGTGGGGGTGGAAGAAGTCTTAAGTGCTGTTTTCTCACAATTCTGTATTGGCAAATAAGACGCTAGATAGTTCTAGTTATATTATCGAGCAAGCTGGGATCGAGAGAAACTATGGTATGCTCTCTTTCTATATCCCAAGAGGTGTGATGAGGATCACACAGTTTCCTTGGGGGTGCGGCATTACCGTCAGGAGTTGATTCAGGGAAATAGAGCCAATAAGCGGTTGATCCAGAAACTATCCCGATCAATGCACCGACAAGTATATCGACGATTCTATGACGATGATCAGAGATTCTGGATGCACTGACAACTATGGAGACAGTGACTGGGTACAGTATGCTCAGGATAAATTTCCAACTCATTCCTGAGTTGTCATAAAGTCCCAGAATCTTCTCTATATAAAGGAATTGCAAGGTGGAAGACGCAAAAATGCTCGAAGAGTGTGCACTAGGGAAGCTTCTAAGCCCATCATAGAGTACACTGTTTTCCTGGTCACATAGATCGATGGACACCAGTCCCTGGCTCTGTACAGTCAGGTTACATCGATCAAGGAAGTCCGGTCGAGGGACCGAAGCCACGTTTTTCACACAGGACACAACGAAAAGTTCCAGCGAGATTGCTGCAAGCAATGATATAGTTATACAGTGTAAATTCCATATTCTCATGGCCAACGTCAGATGAGTAGCGAGTTTGAGAGTGATCAAACAGAAGCAACAGATGGGGACGAGAACAACGAAGATGACCAGTAACCAGAGGGGTACAAACGTTTGAGAGTCTTCTTTATAGCTATAGACAATCTCTGCACTTACAGCATTAAACTCAGTCTCTCTAGGTACACCAATACTGCCATAGACCAGCCCCACTATAAGAATCATCAGATAGACACACCAATCGACAGCATATGACATCAAAGTCAGCACAGACACATGGTATCCAAAGATGCAAACAGAGTAGTCAAACCGTTCCATCTGGATCCACTTTCGCTTCCCTTCGAACAACGTTCCGTCCATCTGCAAGCGCGGAGAAGAAACAATGAAGAATTATCAAAGACAAAATCCCTCATACCTCATTTCCCAATTAGGAAACCCTCACTTGCACAGCCTGAAAAATCTCATCCAATAAAATAAAATTTTAGTCTCTCCCAATTTCTTTCTTCTTCATATCACTTTCAAGATGTTACTTGGATGGGCAGCATTTGGCGTTGGTGCCAGAGCTCTACAGCAATCGATTAGACAGGCTCCTATTACGTACTATCCACTTGGATTTGTGTATTCTGCCGGATTTTGGGTTGGATTTGGATACTTATTTGACTCCTGGGTCGAGAGAAACAACAAGTTGCTTGAGTTGCGTGTTGAGAAGTTGAAGAAGACCCGTGAGGCTGCTTAAGGGAGGATGTATGGATGCAGCGGGATACACAGTATTCATATCTACAAGACGAGGCAGTGCCTCGTTGGAACGCATAGAGAATGTTCTCTTCTATTTATTTATGATCAAGTTACATTATATATTACCTTGGTATTACCTTGGGGTGTCGGCATAGCCACCCATCTGTAGATAGTCTCCGTCGTCGAGTTCATCCTGGCCCTGGAGGTCATCTTGGAGGTCGTGGAGTTCTTGTAGCGAGGTGGAGGCAGCGGAGGGAGAAGAGTTGTCGTCGTCGTCGTCGTCGTCGTCATCATCTTCATCATCTTCATCATCCACATCATCGTCATCATCATCTTCTTCATCATCATCTTCATCATCCTCCTCATCATCTCCAGCGCCCTCATAATCCTCATCCTCCTCATCATCATCATCATCTCCTACAATCTCATTACCTCCAGGAACCAGTTTAGCAGCATCTTTCAACGCTCCAGGCTGCTCGCTACGGCTCTTCAACTCCTTCTTTGCCTTGTGCTCATCAGACATGGACTGGTCCTTGAATTGCTTGCTCTTCACATACTGATCGATCTTTTCAAACTCCTTCTGATCAACCATGGAAAACTCATAGCTCTGACTCTTCCCGGACTCTTCGTCGTACACTTTCAATGTAGCGTTGAAAGTCAGCCTGGTAATAGATGTATACGTCACACTCTCAACGTTCTTATTATCAAACACCAATATCGGTTTCCTGAATCCAAATATTAGATGATCATGCAAGAAATACAGCCAACCTTCCTTGCTACCATTATAAGTCTGCACGAAGAAGACATTCTGCTGGGTTCCATCGACAACGGGCAAACCCAGTGACTTGAATTGTTTCATGAAGAATTGAACCAGCGTTGTGTCTTGCAAGACAGGACCAAACTGTTCAGTCAATTGCGTGTTATTCAAATGAACCAGAATTGGATCGTTCTTATGAACGTCCCCTTGGTTATGCTTGTAAGTGATCAACAGTGCAATCAAGTCCTTCTTGTCCGGGACTTGTAAGAATGTAGCAAAGGACACGTTGTGTTCACTTAGGTCGGTTAATATCACCTCAGGTTGCGTCTCGATAGCTTTAGTGAATGCCAAGAACGGCTTCTGGCCAGGGAATACTCCAATAACCAGGTTCAACCGTTTACGAACCGGCGACTGCACAGACAAATCTGGGATCTGCAAAACGATCTGTGCACCTTCCAGGCTCGCTGGACGACTACCACTAGCGCCATTGTCTTCTTTCGTGATCCCTTCCGTCTTCTGCTTCTTCCTCTGGACCTCCTCATTGGCACCACAGCTCAGCCCTTTGTAATAATCAATAATCTCTTTCACCAAACTGGCCAATTCCGGGTTCGACTGCACCGCAGCTTCCACTTTCGCCCGTAATTCACCGGGAAGCTCTTCAAATGACATACCTCCAGCTTCTTCTTAAAGTGATACCAAGTTGATCAAGTTTCCACCGACTGAAAGATCGCGTCGATTAAGGACGGAAACGCGCTGCGGGCCCGGTGGCCGCGCGTTGCGGCGCGTCTCGCCTGTCAAAAAAAAAAAAAAAAATCGCCCTGAATTTCATCTGCACCGCCCGGTTCTCGTCTATAAATGCATAAAGAGTCCCAGCTGCCAATTCTTTTCCCGCTAACCCCACTTTCTTTCTTGTTGTACTGAACAATGAGCGAAGTGGCTCTTCCTTTGTACGAAGATGAGGAATGTAACGACTACATTCCTCCATCTCCTCGTCAAGTGCTCAGAATCGCTATCAATTTGAAGACTCTGATCGATAAACTCGTTCCTACTTCAATTCCTGCCGATTCGATCACGTCTGCATCGTCGATCGTTCTCACAGACGAGGCTATGGCTTCTGTTCTTGCAGCTGCAGGTGGTGAAGGTACCGGTAAACAGTCTTCTGGTAGAAGATACCAGGCTGTGCTTGTGTTCTGTCTTTTGAAAGTCGCAGGATGGTACTCCAGCTTGGAAGAGAACCAATTGACCGATAAAGACCTCTATGCTACCCGTCACCTGGCAGCAGAGACCATCGCTGCCGTGTTGATCGATAAGGAGTCAGATGACAAGTATCTCTTTCTCTCGATGCTCTGCCACCGTTATTCGATCAATCTTAACGATGAAGATTCCTCTCCTGAGAATGCATTGGAACTGGCTGTCGATATGCACTCCACTGGTGTCATCACCTGTGCTGGCTATCAACGGTGTGTGAAGTGGCTCTGGCGTGGTTGGGTCGTTCAATCCAGTCATGATCCTTCCGAGTATGTTCTTTTCAAGGGAACTGCAAACACTTCTTTCTGGTATCATTTCGAACCTGAAAGATTGAGCACTCCTTACTACCAGAACATCTTGGAGATCTTCTTCTCAATTGTCTACTTGATCATCTACACGATCATCGTCAACACAGATACCCCTCTCCGCCACCCTAGCCTCTTTGAAGTGTTGTACTACCTCTTCACCATCTCTTACGCTATTGATGAACTCATCAAATTCGGTCACATCGGTGCTAACTACTTCACTTTCACCACTGTCTTTAATGACACCATGTACGGCTTGGCTCTGTTATCGCTCGGTGTTCGTATCGCCGGAGTTGTCGCTAGGACTGACGAAAAATCCACCAACTTCAACATCGTCGCTTACAGAGTCCTCTCTTTGGTGGCTCCATTCATGTGGGCCCGTATGCTTCTTTTCCTTGACGTGTATGAGTTTGTAGGAACTACCATCGTCATGATTAAACGTATGATGCAAGAGTCTATTATCTTCTTCTTCTTGTTGGCCATCATTCTCGTTGGTTTCCTCCAGGCATTCCTTGGTCTCGACCAAGCAGATGGTAAGCGTGATCTCACCAAACTCATCCTTGAATGGCTTCTTCAAACCATCCTCGGAGGTGCAGACTTTGACTCTGTCGAGAGATTCGCCTATCCATACGCTTCCATACTATACTACTCTTACACTTTCATTGTGGTTATTGTCTTGCTCAACATCCTGATTGCTCTTTACTCCACCGCATACGCTGAAGTTTCTGATAATGCTACTTCAGAGTATCTTTGGCAGTACAGCACCAAGATCCTCAGATATGTTCGTGCTCCTGATGATAAAGTGTTTGTTCCACCATTCAGTTTGATCGAAATCTTTGCTTTGGAAATACCATTCTCCTGGTGGTTACCATACACTTCTTACAGTTCTCTCTGTGATAAGGTTATGACCGTTATCTACTCTCCAATCCTCTGTTGGATTGCATCATACGAATCCAAGTTGGCTAAACGTATTCAGTACAACCGTCAAAGACATGTTGCTGACGATGCAAATGAAGAGGACACCGAGTGGGACTTGAAAGATGGATTCGACCCTGACAGTGAAGACACCGCCGTGTCTATCAGGGAATCTCTTCGTAAACAGAAGAGAGCAGAGACTGCAGATCCAGACTTTGCCAAGAATTTCAAGCAATGGAAGGAATCTCTTGCCAAGATCTCTCCTCCTGTCGAAGAGGCTCGTCAACAGAACGTCCTCTGGGAAGAGTTTGTCATCTATGACAAGGTCGAGAAGCTTACTGCTCTTGTTCAGACCCTTATCGAGCAGAACGAGCAGCTCAAGGCTAAATCCTCTTAGTCCTTGCTTACTTTCTATAATTCTCTACCCTCTATAATTTCATACGAGTTAACAATCCCTAATTTTTCATTAAAGTGTACTTTCAACCTCCGATTAAATCTCTCCCTGCTAACCATCACATTCTTTTCTTGACAAGTTTCACAATGAGCGATCAAATTGGCGATGATACTACAAACAAAGATGCAGAGGAGTATCGAGCCTTGTCCTCTGTATTGAATGCACATGTCAAGTACGGTCAATGGGCAAAGAGCCAGGTGCTGGGTCCTAAGAAGCTGAAATGGGCATCACTTAAGAAGGACGAGAAGGCACTGTTACCATGGTTCCCCGAGTACCTGCAAACACTGGAATGGTCAATTGATACGAATAGCCAGTTCTTTACTGATGTGGCATTGAAAACAGCGGAACAATGGGGTGCACAACCAGATCCTAGCACCTGGTTTCAAGCCACACCTACAGATCTAGATAAGGTTAGAGGACTGATGATCCAATATACAAGAGAATGGTCTGAAGTGGGTGAGGAGGAACGAAAAGTTTCATTGGGTCGCATCTTGGAGGAGTGTGAGTCACTGTACCCGGATATTGAGAAACGTCCGGACGTGCAAGTGTTGGTTCCAGGTGCTGGATTGGGAAGACTCGTCTTGGAGTTTGTGAAAAGGGGATTTAGAACCGAAGGTAACGAGGTGTCGTATCATATGTTGTTGAATTCTGCATATATTTTGAACACTTCGTATTGTACCAACGAGTTTACGCTATGTCCGTTCATTCATAAGGGCTCCAATGTTGCGAAGAGAAACTATCAGCTCCAGCAGGTGTACGTTCCTGATTTCCTTCCTGGTGACATCTCACTGATCAATATCGACCATCCTTCTATTCCAGTCGGTGACTTGATGTCAATGGTGGCCGGTTCCTTTGTCGATCTGTATGGACCAGTAGATCTTGGTAAGGTCAACGAGGCATACACGCAGGATGCTCAGGCAACAGAATTCCGTGGAACCAATTCTAAACGGTTCAACGTGGTAGCCACCTGTTTCTTTTTGGATACGGCCTCCAACATAATAGACTATATCAAGACAATCAAAAACTGTCTCCGAGACGACGGATACTGGATCAATTTTGGACCTTTACTATGGCATCATGAGGATGATGATAACGTTGTCAATTCCACCATTATCGAGGACGGTGTTAAACAGACACTACCTACACCTGCCAAAGGGTTGGAGCTTAGCAGGGACGATTTGATACAATTGATCAAAGATCTTGGATTCGAATTCGTTAAACATGAGTCTGATATTAAATCTTCATATGGAGGTGATCCTAAAGCTCTTGGTGGGTGGACATATAAGTGTGAATTCTGGGTCTGTAAGAAACTCAAATGAATCCCATGTTAGCTTGCCATGATTCCAATTCACATTTATCCACCTCGACTGGAGGTATTCCCTTGGTATATGATCGCAATTTCCCCTTACCCATGAGGTTCATCGACATCTTCCCAAGCCCGGCTGTTATCAACTTCATTGTCCGACCTTGTCCCCGATAGTACTTGAAAAGAAGCTTATACAGTTGTATACTTGAATCACCCGCTTCATTCATGATCTCTTGCAATATATTCGGCTGAATTGGTAATCCAACCGATGTCAAGAAAGTATAGAGTGCCATAGGTTTAAGCATCTTATCTGCAGTGCCCCTATTAATCTCTGTCGTTAACATCACTGACACTTTCTTTCGTCTGTGGGATGTTGGGAGGATCAAATCGCGAGAAATTTGAAGGAACCGTTCCTTGGTCAACCTGTTGATGACGCTGGTAGCAATCTGATCTTCCCCGGATAGATTCTGTGAGAACCTATATGATCTATTCACTATCTGGTCCCAGTACCCTTGATGCTGACTCATCAATTTACTTCCAGATGTTGCAGATGTTCTGGTTAGACTGGCTGGACCACCAGTAGCGCTCAACGTTTGATTCACACTGGAGTATGCTTTGATAAACTTCTCGACAAACATATGTTGAAACTTCTTCTCATCCATTTTACCGAACTCATCATACCACTGCATCAGAATCTCCTCCACTTTATGTTCGAGATCCTCGGGAGACATTTGACCACTCATTATGGTAATGTGGATTCCTTGCACTTTGCGGAAGATCCGCAAGCCAACTAAGACGACATAACCTAGTTGGTACTGTACACGCATTTTGCGTAGCAGAGTGGCTGAGAGGACAAATGCCAAGAATTTTGACATTGCTCGGTCCGTATCGTTGGAACGAAGTCCAGTCTCCAAGAAGTAAGTCAATGCATTCGTTGGGTCTTTGCAACCGGATTTGAAAATATAGTTGCTACCAATTGGCAGCCGGATAGTAGAAGGATTATCCTGATCTGAACCTTGGTATTGTTGGACAAGGATGGATGTACATCCAAGTAATTGGGATGCAGCTAGTTGCATGTCATGCACGTCTCCCTGGATGAGGCAGCTCAGGTAGCAACAGTCGAATAGACTGGATGCAATTTTTGTTGCATCATCTCTAGATAGATTCTCCAATGCCTCGATTCGATCGTCGATTAACCACGTTTTCTCTTCCATGACGGCCATAAGACCTAGTGAGGCCAGTACATGCGACGGGAACTTTTCACCTGCATTATACCTTTCACGAACTTGGGTTTTAACTTTTAAGAACTCGTCTTCGTCTATTAGGTTGCTTGTGATATCTTTAATTGCCTGGATAATTTTGGCATACACTTGCATGATCTTCACACGAGGTCCGGATACTTGCAATACTATAGCAGCATCTCCTTTCAAAGATGGAAGAATTTGGTAGCTATAACCAAATAGTGCTTGGCTGAGTGGGCGGTTTAACACATGCTTAGCAAGATCACAGATCACTTCCAATACGGCTACATGGGTAGCATTTGTACCAGGGATCCTGCTTGTTATTTCGATGCTAAGGAAGGCTTTATCTGTAAACGCTATGTCGTGTTCCTTCTTTACCCAAATCTGGTATCCATCTTGAGATTGAAGCAAAGTTGGAACCATCGATGCAGAAGTTGATCTGACAGAAAACCCCAAGGAACCTTCATCTGTTGACGAAAGCACTTCTAGCATCGATAATTGATCGTTCGGAGGTAAGAACTCGTTAGGAGGAGGGATGCAGAGATTCGAAGATGATGATCCAGGCCATAGAAGTGGTACGGTATACTTTGTGTATTTGAAATTGAAGCTTAAGTCTGAGCTGCGTTCACATGGAGTCCAAGAGATGTCTGGATCAGGACCCAGAAAACATGCAAAGAGGTTAGATGGCTGGCACACTCTGTGCACAAAATGTTGGAATTGAGATGCCTGATCAAGCCAAAACTCTGGGCAGGATCTATACCCACCTTGATACCCTTGGTCAGAAGTATCGAAGCAAGGATTCCCAAGCATGAACCAATTTTGGTACATCTTTAACGGATCTAACAATCGTTCACTGAGAGATCTCGTCAATGCAACATTGTTGATTGACTCTTCTGAGTAAAGGCTGGTATACAATTGCGTGTTGTTAAAGTCAGACATGGATTTAGCCAGTTTCTTAGTGATACCAGCCAACATCGAGATATAGTCGAAGACAGCTTGAATGACACGATCGATTTGGGGTTCTTTCAGAGTGATTTTCAGTTCTAGGATCCGTGTTCCACTGAATGGAGAGAACGAACCGGCAGTGATTGAACTGATATCATTCTCAAGGAATGCACTGAGTCCACCGACTGTTTCACTACCCAAAAGATGGCACCAGTAGTTCTCGAAGATCAACTCTTGCCTGGTAGCTTTTGAAGAGTAAGGAAAAAAGAGTCTCAAGAATGGTGATGATTTAGAATGGACCCAGATAAATGAACTTGTTTGGAACGGTTTACACCTGTATCGAGGTAGCCAAACGGATGAGCAAATGTCTAGACTTGACGGATCGAGTATCCGACTGGCAGCAGAGTTAGAAAACCTCGACTCTGCCATAATTCTGAGTCTATTCAAAGACTGTGGGCCTCTCAGCACCAACGTCATTCGATCTGGTGTATACTGGGACTTGAAGAACGATTTCAACAGCTGATGAGCATTAGGTACTGCGTGCAAAGTGGTGTAGTTACCAGTTGAAAACCTGTGAAATGGATGACCGGTTGATGCCATCAGTTTCAACGCATGGTAGCTGATCCGGCTCGGTTGAGGTACATTTTTCTGGTGTTCGTTGTCGACAGCAAGAATCTCACGGTCAGTATAACTGGAATCGAATAATGGATGGTCCAAATACGATGCAAAGACCTGCAATATGGTATCAAAGGAATCCTCAGTTGTGGAAGTTATCGGGATGCTGAAGAAGAAACTTGTCTTCTCACTCAGAGTGACAGCATTCCACAACCCACCGGCTTTCTGAACAAGGTCCTTATATGTATCCAACGATGGGAATTTCTTAGAACTGACACATAACATATGTTCACACAGATGTGCCAGTCCGGGACAATTGTCAGGATCTGCATGGTGACCGGTAGCGACAGTCAGTGACATCGATCCGAGGTCCTCGGTTGGGTCTGAGATCAATAACGTTTTGATGCCATTGCTCAGTTCAATGAACTTCCATGGTTTACCTTGTTCTGCTATAGATTGAAACATGACAAAAGAGAGAAAGAACTAACATTTGGTGCCCACACCACAGTATATAAATCCCTGCCAAGTTTCAAGTGACCAAAATTTCCTAATTAGGCATTCCAAGTGCCAGTGGTAGCTCTTATTTTTTTTTTGTTTAGCCCATCTTCGCACAGCGCACAGCCTCACTTTCTCTTGTACCCTGCCTCCACCTTTTGTCCTCCTCCCTCCCCCTCTCCCCCCCCCCTCTTATTATTTTCTACTCTTGTATTTTCTAGGGCTTTTCTTCCGCAACTATTTTTATTTCTTTCTTTATTGCATATCACACATGTCTTCTCCGGCAAACAATCAAATCAGCGTGAAACTGGTCCTTTTAGGAGAGGCAGCGGTCGGAAAGTCGTCTTTGGTTCTCAGGTTTGTTTCTAACGACTTTGAGGAGAACAAAGAGCCTACGATCGGCGCAGCATTCTTGACACAACGTTGTACGATAGGTGATAAGAACATCAAGTTTGAAATTTGGGATACGGCAGGACAAGAGAGATTCGCTAACTTGACTCCTTTGTACTATAGGAATGCACAGGCAGCATTAGTTGTGTATGACGTGACAAAACCGGCCTCTTTTGTCAAGGCACGCCATTGGGTGAAAGAGTTGCATGAACAGGCGTCAAAGAACATCATTATTGCATTAGTGGGCAACAAGGTGGATTTGATCGAAGACACAGAGACAGGAGAAGAACAAGAAGGTGCAAGAAAGGTTTCTAAAGACGAAGGACGTAGTTTGGCAGACGAGGAAGGTTTGCTCTTCTTTGAAACAAGTGCAAAGACAGGACTCAATGTTAACAAGGTTTTCACGACCATTGGTGAAAAGATTCCAGACGCCAGTCAGAAGAAGCCTGAACGGGACGAGACGAACCGGATTGACCTGACCACTCCAACTGCAGGCCCTAACGAGGCTGGATGCGCATGCTAGTAGAGTATCCATTATCTACTTTCTACTAATTACATTTGATCTTTAGCGATATGACATTGCCAGTATACAGACTGCAGTAACGCAGTATAAATATATATAGAACGTAGAAGCAGTTACAACTTAGCCTTAGGACCATCTGCACCACCCATTGTAGCCTCTTTGTTGACAGTCAGTCCGCCATTTCCCTTCTTGTCATCAAAGAAGACGACCGTAACAGTCAGATCGTCACGGTACCGTCTGCTTAAAGGTGATGGTATACTAACTAGCAGGTTGATCTGTTCTTTAGAGCCACCATTGCTCAATGCATTACGAATAAGGTGAGTCGAGACGTTTTCATCTTCCAAAATGTACTTGCCGGATTGTGGAGTCGATCCACGACGGAATGGCTGTTTTTGGGATTTGGTGGCACTATCAGAGACATCGATCACAGGTGGTAGCAACTTCTCTTTGGAACTCGAGAAGATGCCATCAAAGAATCCACGCTTAGGCTCGATCATCTGTTTCTTTTCCATCCATCGGACAACTAGACCCACAATCTCTTCGTTGGAAAGCATCTCGTAAAGTCCATCCGATGCCATGACGAGGAAGTCATGCTTAGAAGGGTCGACATCATGGGTGCTAACGACAGGTTCGGCAGTAACATAAGGTGGAGTCTTCAAATTTGTAGGTGTTTGACGTCCAAAGAATTCATTGTACACTTTAGACTGAGTTTCACGGCTCCACTTGTACCTAGCGTCACCAAATGCACGTGTAGGCTCTAAAGAACCCAAAACACGGCCATCACGAACCACTTTCGGTTCATTTGGATGGTCGGACAAAAGCCGGGCAACTTCAGAAGGATTCTTACCGGTCTGATCAACAGACAGGGCGTTGACAGTCCATTCGTTGTTCTCATTGAGAGAACCCAACAAAGCTCTAGAGTCACCAGTAACGGCCACTTTTAACCGTTTAGTGTTTGAATCAAAGAATGAGAGCAGTGCACAGGAACCAGAAAGTGCAGGCATCAACAGTTCTGCTGCAGCACTCTTACTTTGTGGATGTTCAAACAGCTTTTGGATGTTTTTATTGACAATGAGATCGTCGAGCTTTAGGAATCCAGCCTTGATTGCCCTATCGATAGAATCAGACGTTGGAATGATTCTCAGGTTTGAATTGTCTGCCACCTTCTTGTATGCACTTGTAGACAGTTCTCCGATAACGTCATCTATCAGATCGTTACGCAGTTTGGCAGACGTGGTCCACCCTGCATGGCCATCAAAGACACCCCAGAAGTACCAGTCAGCATTAACAGCATCGTTATGGTCCTGCAATGGCACTGAAACGATTCTTTCACTCCGATCATCTTCAATTGGATTGTTACTTGGCAATTGACATATGTCATACCGTGCCACTCCCTGTCCTCGGTCCACCAGATAACTCTCCTCATACCGTCTCAATCTATGGTTCACTTCCTCATCTGTAAAGATAGGTATCTCATTCTTGCCGTCTTGAGAGCCAGTGCCTCCGGCACTCACAGAACTTGTTGAAAATGACTGCGTTCCACCTTCCTTTGTATCAAAGCTTCCAAACACCGCAGACGAGTCAGAATGCAGACCGTTTCTGGTAATCGAAACGTACGAGGTTGCAAGCAGCAGACCTCCAACTAGAGCAAATTGCATGTCTCTACGCATCTTCGTGGTCGGTCTAGCGGGTCTATGCTGTTGTTTCTCTGCAAGGCACAACCGACTAGTATGAAACTTGGCAAACTCCTTGCGCAATGACCTTGTAACCCGTGGTCGGACCCTAAGAGCAAACATATGTTTTAGAAGGGAGAAATAAAGTGGAGGAAGAAAAGTTTAATTTATGAGATCACTTCCCCTGGTACACTACACTACCCTCTCTTGTTCTCTCTTGTTTGAAAAAAAAAAAAAGGGGACGAGATCTCATCTTTTTTTTCCTCTTCTCTCTGTTCAACCTACTAAACCTCTTCAGATGGCTAAAAAGAAGAACCAACAACAGAAAGAAGCCGAGAAGAAGGCGAAACAAAAGTCTAAGGCTAAGGCCAATGAGGACAAAACGTTCGGATTGAAAAATAAGAAAAGATCTAAGAAAGTTCAACAGTATGTTCAACAAGTGAAGTCACAAGATGTCGATACAAGGAAAATGGAAGAACAAGCTAAAAGGAAAGCTGCTGAGAAAAAAGCAGCTGAGAAGGCCAAGAAAGAAGCTTCAGCATTGCTTGTTAACTCGCTACCAAGGCAGAAAGTGCCGTTTGGAGTTGATCCAAAGACAATTGTGTGTCAATATTATAAGCTGGGAGCTTGTAACAAAGGGAATCATTGTAAATTTAGTCATGATTTGAATGCAGGAAGAAAAGTTGCGAAAAGGGACTTGTATCAGGATGATAAAGACAGAAAACGTGAAGAAAAGGCAGCTGATACAATGGATAATTGGGACGAGGAAAAGCTTCGTCAAGTTGTTAAGAGCAAGCAAGGTAAGATGCCAACTACAGATATCGTCTGCAAGTATTTTATTGCTGCAGTTGAAGAAGGTAAGTATGGCTGGTTTTGGACTTGTCCAGCGTCGGATCCAAAGAACGGTAAAGAGTGCATCTATAGACATTCTTTGCCTCCAGGATTCGTCTTGAAGACCAAAGAGCAGCGTCGGTTGGAACGGATTGCTAAAGAGGCCGAGTCGCAGATCACATTGGAGGAGTATATTGAAGGTCAGAGAATCCTGTTGCCAAAGGACTTGACTCCAATGAGCCAAGAAACGTTTAGTGCTTGGAAGAAAGACCACAAACAGAAGAGATTGAATGCGGCCAAGGATAAGAGGGCCAAGGCTACATTGAGTGGTAGAGAAGTTGTGATGAAGAAGTATCAGGATAAGTTCTTCCGTGAAGAAGAACAGGCTATTGCTGATGATAAAGGTACAGAGGTGGACATGTCTTCTTTCAGAAAGCAGTTGGATGCTATCGAAAGAAAAGAGATCTCTGCCATCAAGGATTACGGTGACGGTAGCACGGCGTTTGCTCAAGCACAGGAACAATCTGTATAAAGGACCTATCTAATTATTTTACTAAGTAATGCATGCATTTCAACGACCATCGCTGATCGCTTTGAACGAATCTTCCATGACATCTTCAGGGTTCCACCAGAACTTGATCTCAATCTGTTTTGGAATGAGGTCAACGACACTGTTGATACGTTCTTTCCAGTTAATGAACTTTCTATCCGTCACATCTTGTAAGTCACTCACAGAAGTGTTGCTTCTGATCGGTAAAGGTGGTGGTGTTGCTTCGTCAATCTCAGGAGCGGAGTTTAACCATGCCATATGATGGGGCTTTCTTTCTGGCAACGCTGGAGCCTTCGATTCAGAGGCCACTTTATTGCTACGCAAATGCGATGGCTTTGAAGGGACCGGTGGCGGTGCGGTGGTCTTCGAAGTGGAATCTGAAGTACTTGCAGCCGCAGTCGGAGTTGGTGGCACTTGACTTGCCGGAGCAGACACCTCTGTAGCTCTCTTTGGCAACGGTGGTGGGGTTCTATTATCTAGTATCTTTTGCAACTGTTTAACGTACTCTGTATCTTTGCCGTACTCAGAAAACGAGCCAGAAATTGCCCTGATATAAATAGCGACGATCTGGTTTGGGTACTCTGGAACCAAGCTAGTGTAGGCTTCGAAATCCCGTTCACCAGAATCACCAATCATAATGAATTTCCGTTCTGGGAAATCGTTCAAGATTTTCACCAGCGAAGGACGTTTCCGTTCGGAAGGTGCCTGAGTGAATGACGATAGGATGTTACCAAAGTACTGCTTGCAATCAATCGAATTCACAGGCATGTTTTCGGCGTCGAGGAATCCAGCAACGACGTTATAAATTTGCCAGGGAGAGTTCGAAACGTAGTGAACAGGACAACTATATTGCTGATTGAGCAGTTGATACCATTTGACGAGACCTGGAACTTCACAGTCAGTGTAAGGTTTAGAGAAGATGTTTCTGAAAAGATCGATCTTATCACCGATCACACCAGTGTTACGGACAGTATCGTCAACGTCCGAGATAACACTGAATCCAGTAGTTGGAATTGGATCTGCAGATGCAACAGCCATAATGTCAGCGTTTTCACCGCTAACCACTTCAATTCCAGAAGGTCTATAGTGGGTAGTAATTGGCACAAAGAACATTCCATACGTGTCTGTGTATATCTTAGTGACAACGACGTCTTTAACCTCACTGTCAGCCCCAACGATGATCTCTAGAGGTGTATTAGGTATAGTCTGGGCAATGACACCAGACATTCTCTCCTCCACGGTGGCATTCAACGATTGATCGAGTTCAGTGAATGAACCAGCAGACGAACTTGAGATCGTTTCCTCATCATCAAACTCTGCATTCGATCCACCTTGACCCCCAGGGTGCTCGACCGCATCTGCCAATTGTTCTTCAAATTGATCTGCGGTAGAATCAGGAATAGAAGTTCCACGTGCCATTCTCTTGGCCATTCGAAGCATCATCTTGTTTCCACCAGACACCTTCCCAGGTGCTGAGACCACACCGGCAATGTTTACCACGTACTCGTGCTCCGACAATTGCCGACAATACGAAGCATAGAAGGTTATCTCTGCATTGTTAGGCACAGCCCCATACGTCAGATCATTCGAGTCATTGCAGTCGAATTTGTTCTTCATCTTCGCATACAAAGATGATTCCTTTGTAGCCTTTGCTGCACTCTTGAACTTCCGCTTCCCCATCGACAAATAGTGTGAATAATTGAAATCGTCGTCACTCATTAAAAAGAAGAAAGTGAGCCACGGGGGAAGAGATTGAAATGGGGAAAAAACAGTTGAACTTAAGTGAGTCGGGATTTCAAGGATTTTAAGTCTATATATAAGTGTGTCTACATACCAAGGACGTTCTTCACAGAATATGAAACAATGATAGGCATAGTAATGATAATGAGCCCGTACTGGGCCAGAACGTACAATGCCAGACAGTTCATTGGTGCATTACGCTTATCTCCTGGCTTGGAACAACTGGCAGTGATGTAGATCTGCACAGTGGCAGAAGGTAATCCGTATTCCATACAGACGACAAGCATCGACATTGGATCCGTGAGCCAACCAATACTTTTCAATTTATTTGTCCAAGCAACTCCAATGATTGGCAAAATGCAAAGTCTAAAAATGGTATGACAAACAACGGACTTCCAGAACCCCTTGGGCACTTCAGACACTTCCAAACGGCCCAAGATGGATCCAATGAGCAACAAACCCAACGGAACAGCTGGTTGACCCAAGTAGGTCGTGTATAATAGGATGAATGATAGTGCGGGCTGTTTATCAGGAGCGCTGGCCAAATGCACACTGCCTGAATCTACAAACAGTGCCTTGAGCCAGGGAATCAATGCAATTATGAGAGCCAAAACCATGGCCACAGAGTTGGGTTTCTTGAGATTTTCCACGAAGAAGATGAGGTACCGTAAATACCTATGCTTTTTAACAAGATTGGAATCTTTGCCGGCGTCTTCTATATCTTTCCTGCTGAGGTTTGTCTCGGTGACAATATTGGCGAGCTTACTCGTATTCTGGTTGTGCGGTTCAACACGAGAGTATTCTCTGACCAATTCTTCTGCCAGTGATGGTGCATTAGATGTTCTCGAATTGACTCTCATGTCACTATAAAGCGAGACCGGCTCATCTGCTGTATCGTACTGGTATCTAGCAGAGGGGATTCTAGCGATGCTTGAGTGAGGCGCAAACACTCTCGATGTGACCCGCCGTGTGATCTGGTTCGACGTGTCCCAAGTGTGCAGGGATGACAGCGAAGACTGTGCTGCACTAACGATACTCATTGGTCTCGAAAGAGTTTCGCCGGCGGGAGGTGCAGACAGTTGAACAGCAGGGGAACGCACACCGTCGTTGACAGATGGAAGAGAGGATATTGACGACCCAGATAAGGAAGCTCTGGCTGCATCTTCCTGTCCAGAGTTATTAGAAGTATCTGTAGCAGTCTCTGCCGCTTTCTCTGCAGTCGTCTCGTTATTCTGTGCAGGTTCATTACTGGATGCAGTTCGATCAGCAGACTCTACCTGCTTCTGCTCGCTCTGCACAGATCCCAACTCAGGATCATCTATGGACGCAGCCTCTTCCTCCTTCTTCATCTGCTCAATCACATCAGGATCATTCTGATGCTTCTCCATATACTTGAAATCATACTCAGCCAATTGAAACAACCCGCAATTGAACTGCGCCAACACATACATGGCCAACCAAATGATCACATAAGCAGTACCTTTGTCTGTCTGGTCGGTTGTAAAGATCGACATAGCCTGCAAATATGCAATTGGTAAATCGGAAACGTTCTGCATTATACCAGCCAATAACGCTCCACCAACCCATCTATAAGTCTTGGCCTTAGGCACAGGAGTGAACTTCACCACACAAGCTGCCACTGCAGCACTGATTGCATACATCAACACTGCAGAAAGACAAAAGACTCCAATCGTCTTAATGTCTGCAATCTCAATGTAATTGACAATCTTATCGAAAACCAATGATGGTAGGAAGATGATAAGAGTCATATCTGATAACGCTCTGGTCGTGGCCACACTCAACAGTCCGGTTCTTGCCAAAATGAACCCGGTTCCTATGATCAAGTACATACGGATGATCGGCTTTACCGACCCGTAGATAACTTCATCTAAAGGAACACCCATGAAGAGGATAGTGACTATTGCGGGGGATAAATTTTATCTCGCGCACCCCCACAGGGAACCAACCCAAAGAACCCACATGATGATGTAAGCCGCACGCGTCGGTCGGTCGTCGCTTCCCGAGACGGTTTTAAAAAAACTATTCGTGTTACCTAAGCATTTACATAAGTGGTAAGCCCTCGTAAACACCTCACACCAATTAATGCCAAAAGGAGCCATCGAATATTTTTCACGTCTAAAGGGCTCTGTGGAAAATTTTCAAATAAACTTTTCAAAACTTCACCTAACTTTTAACATTTAAACAATGTCGGAAGGAACTTTCCCAGGTGCCATTGGTATCGATCTCGGTACAACCTACTCATGTGTTGCCGTCTATGACAAGACTGCAGGTGTTGAAATCATTCAGAACGAGCAAGGTAACAGAACCACTCCTTCTTACGTTGCATTCACTCCAGAGGAGAGACTCGTTGGAGATGCTGCCAAGAACCAGGCCGCTTTGAACCCAACCAACACTGTTTTCGACGCTAAGCGTTTGATCGGACGTGGATTCGATGACGAGAACGTTCAAAAAGATATTAAGACTTGGCCATTCAAGGTTACCAACGACAACGGTAACCCAAAGATTGAGGTTGAGTACCTCGGAGAGACTAAGACTTTCTCCCCACAGGAGATCTCTTCTATGGTTTTGACCAAGATGAAGGAGACCGCCGAGGCCAAGATCGGTCAACCAGTCGAGAAGTCTGTTGTTACCGTTCCAGCCTACTTTAACGATGCTCAAAGACAGGCTACTAAGGATGCCGGTGCCATTGCTGGTTTGAACGTTTTGAGAATTATCAACGAGCCAACCGCTGCTGCCATTGCTTACGGTTTGGGTTCTGGTAAGTCCGAGAAGGAGAGACACATCCTTATCTTTGATCTTGGTGGAGGTACTTTCGATGTTTCTCTTCTTAACATCAAGGGTGGTGTCTTTACCGTTAAGGCTACCGCTGGTGACACTCACTTGGGTGGTCAGGACTTTGATAACAACCTCTTGGCTTACTTCCAAAAGGTCTTCCAAAAGAAGGCTGGTGTCGATATTTCTGGTGATGCCCGTGCTCTCAGACGTCTTAGAACTGCTGCTGAGAAGGCTAAGAGAACTCTTTCCTCTGTTACTCAAACTACCGTTGAAGTTGACTCTCTTTCCGATGGTAAGGACTTCTCTGACACCATCACTCGTGCCCGTTTCGAGTCTTTGAACGATGACTTGTTCAAGTCTACTTTGAAGCCTGTCGAGCAAGTTTTGAAGGATGCTGGTTTGGAGAAATCCGAGGTTGACGAAGTTGTCTTGGTCGGTGGTTCTACCCGTATTCCAAAGGTTCAGAAATTGCTCTCTGACTACTTCGAAGGTAAGCAACTCGAGAAGTCCATCAACCCTGATGAGGCTGTTGCTTACGGTGCTGCCGTTCAAGGTGCTATCTTGACTGGTCAATCCACTGACGATGAGGACACCAAGGACTTGCTTCTTCTTGATGTTATTCCATTGTCTCTCGGTGTTGCTATGCAAGGTAACGTCTTTGCTCCAGTTGTTCCAAGAAACACCACTGTTCCAACCATCAAGAGAAGAACTTTCACCACCGTTGAGGACATGCAAACTACCGTTCAATTCCCTGTCTACCAGGGTGAGCGTGTCAACTGTGCTGAGAACACTCTTTTGGGAGAGTTTGACCTTAAGGGAATTCCTCCAATGCCAGCCAACGAACCTCAGCTTGAAGCTATCTTTGAGATTGACGCTAACGGAATCTTGAAGGTTACCGCTGTTGAGAAGTCTACTGGTAAGTCCGCCAACATTACTATCTCTAACTCTATCGGAAGATTGTCTAACGAGGAGATTGAGAAGATGATTGCTGATGCTGAGACTTCCAAGAAGGCTGACGAAGAGTTCGCCAAGAAGCACGAGGCCAAGCAGAAACTTGAGTCCTACGTCTCCTCTGTCGAGTCTACCGTCACCGACCCAGTCCTTTCTGCAAAGATTAAGAAGTCTCAAAAGGGTAAGATTGAGAACGCTCTTTCTGACGCTCTCGCCGCCCTTGAGCTCGAGGATGCTTCTGCCGATGATCTTAGAAGAGCAGAGCTTAACTTGAAGAGAACCGTCAACAAGGCCATGACTTCTCGCTGATTGGTAAAATAATAATACATATTTTTGCGTAACTAGACTTCCAGAGTAGCTTAAGCCAGCCTTAAATTTTTCACTCTAAATTTTTCACTCCAACTTTTCATTAATTTTTTTTTCCAAATTTTCCAGTCCCTATTTCTTCCTAATCTTTAATGAAGTTAAACACCAACTATTTGCAGTATTTGACTCCTGAGGACTGGAAAGTGCTGTCGGCAGTGGAACTTGGATCCCGGAACCATGAGGTTGTTCCAACACGATTGATTTCTCAAATTGCCGCTAGAAATGGTGTCAGCAGCGTCACTCGATCGATATCCGATTTGGCCAAGATTAAGCTGATTGCAAGACAGAGAAATGCAAAGTACGACGGTTATAAGCTGACTTACAACGGTATTGACTATATGGTGCTGAAGTACCTGATGAATGATGGGTCTTTGGAGACTCTGGAGCCTGCTATTGGTGTCGGTAAAGAATCCGATATCTATGGAGCTACTGCACCAGACGGAGGCTTGAGAGTGTTAAAATTGCATAGATTGGGTAGAACCTCGTTCAAAGCAGTCAAGAGTAAACGAGACTATCTCAGAAACAGACAGTCACAAGGATGGATGTACCTTTCACGGCTTGCTGCAGAGAAAGAGTATACATTTATGGAAATATTGCATAGTAATGGATTTTCGGTCCCGATTCCATACGATCAGACGAGGCATGGAGTGTTAATGGAGCAGATTGTTGGATTCCCGATGAGAGCATTGCGAGAGCATTCAAACTATGAACTATTATACAGCCAGCTGATGCAATTCATTGTGGACTTGGCCAATCAGGGATTAATCCATGGTGATTTCAATGAATACAATATTGTGATCCGTGAAGATGGTACATGGGATAAGGCCAGTGGTGAGAAAGGGTTTGTGGTGATTGATTTCCCGCAGATGGTTTCTACCAAGCATCCGGATGCGGAGTTCTACTTTAAAAGAGATGTTGAATGTGTTAGACGGTTCTTCCGCCGTCGGTTCAAGTATGTTCCAAGTGGATCTGGCGATAGAGAGGACGGATGGGGAGAAGGATTCAAGCATGCGTACCCGAAGTTCCAGCGGGACGTTGAACGGAAGGGCGATCTCGATGCCCAGGTGAAGGCATCTGGATACAAAGCGAAGATCGACGTGAGTGATCAAGATTTGGCTGGTGCGATGAGCAGTATGCAAAGGGGGGATGAAAACGACGACGAAGAAGAAGATGATGATAATGAAGACGAAGATGATAACGACGAAGAAACTTCTGGCAATCACATCAGCTTATCGGACTCATCTAACCTCTCCACATCCTCCTCCGCTCTCAAGGATTTCGAAGAGTACGACTCATCAGACGACGGAAGCGGTGACGAGGCCATCTCTACCGCGGCACCCGTTGAGTCTCTCGATGAAGAAAACGAACGAATCATCACCGCCCTCAGTACCGGTGTCGGAAACCTCAAAATGGACAAGCTGGGCAATTATATACTCGAGGACTAAGCACTGTAATTATTTAAACGGGAAAATCCCTAAAACGCACCTTCCTAATTGAGTTATCGGCCTTAAACCCTTCATTGTAAATTTAAGCTTTTTTAGGCTACTTAAAAATGATTTGCTCCTCATCCCAATTTCTCCCCTCTTCACATATGTTTGTTCTTCTTACACTCTTGGTGAGTTTGTTGGCACGAGGGTGCCTCGCGCAGACAAGGACGTATGTGTTCAATGCCGAGTGGATCTGGGCCAATCCTGATGGAGCTCACTACCGGCCGGTCATCTCGTTTAATGGTTCTTGGCCATTACCCGTTCTCGAGGCTGACATTGGTGATAAGATCGAATTGACTCTGATCAACGATTTGCAAAACACTTCCACTTCTCTACACTTCCACGGTATGTTCCAAAACCACACTGCTCATATGGATGGTGCCGAAGGTGTCTCACAGTGCCCTATCCCTGCAGGATCTCAAATCACTTACAAGTTCAACGTAGAACAGCCAGGTACTTACTGGTACCATAGTCACACTGGAGGACAGTATTCGGATGGTTTGCGTGGAATGTTTGTTGTCCACGATAAGAAATTGGAGAGCAACTACGAGTTCGACAAGGAGATTCTCCTGACAGTCTCTGACTGGTATCATAAGCTGGCCGTGGACCTTCAACACGATCAACTGACTCGGTATAACCCAACAGGTGCCGAGCCTATTCCTCAGAATGTCTTGTTTAACGATACCAAGAACGGTACGATCTCTGTCGAGCCTGATACGACATATTTGATCCGAATCGTCAACATGGGTATGATGGAGTCCCAGTACATTTTCTTTGAAGACCATCAGGTCGAAATCATCGAGGCTGACGGTGTCTACATGAAACCTGCCTCTGCCAACGTGCTATATCTGTCAGTCGGTCAACGGTTATCGATCCTGTTACATACGAAAAAATCTGTTGAAAAGAACTTTGCTATAGTGCAATCGATGGATTTGGAGATGCTTGATGTGATTCCTGACGATTTGCAAACTACCGCTATTCACACATTACAATACGATAGTTCATTGCCACCAGCCAAACCTCAAGAGTCGTTCTATGATCAAGAATCTTTTGATGCGTTTGAGGACTTCAATTTGAGACCTTTGCATGAACCTCCTTTACTACCAGATGCGGATCATGTGATTGAACTCACTTTACACATGGACAACCTTGGTGATGGTGTCAACTATGCATTTTTCAACGAAAAGACATTCGTCGCAGGTAAAGTTCCAACAATACTCACAGCATTGAGTGCACCAGATGATTTGGTCACAGACTCTAGAATCTATGGTTCCAACACTAACACATTCCTTCTCAACAAGGGTGACGTTGTCGATATAGTGATCAACAACGAGGATAGCAACAAGCATCCATTGCATATGCATGGACACAAGTATCAGGTGATCGATAAGTCTCCAGCATACGAGGACATTCATCATTTCAACTACAGTGAAGCCAAGTTCCCTCACCATCCTTGCGTGAGAGACACCGTCATGGTGAACACGTTCGGTCACACCGTTGTTCGATTTGTCGCAGACAATCCAGGAGCTTGGTTCTTCCATTGTCATCTTGATTTCCATTTGGAGCAAGGATTGGCCATTGTGTTGATGGAAGCTCCAGATCACTTGAAAGACTTTGTCACTTACGATTCTCTACCTCAAGACTTTTTGGACATTTGCGAAGCGGGCGGAGTGCCAACCAAGGGTAATGCAGCAGGTAACTCCGAGGATTGGCTCGATCTTTCACAAGAACCATTGCAACCCGAGCCATTGCCTGAAGGTTTCACCACCAAGGGTTACGTTGCACTTGCTGTCTGCATACTGACAGCATTCTGGGGGTTGTATGAGATTGTCATGTACGGATTGGATGATATCAAGACGAGCGAAGCAGACAAGATCAACCGTGAAAAAGATGTCTTGCAAGGAATCAGAGTGCAATTAAAGAAAGAATTGGATACTGGTAAAGGTACCACGAGAAGACGCCAAGAAATGACGAGATTGGTGGACGAGATCGATGGTATATCATCTGAATTAGGCACCATCGCTTAAAAGCATACCTACAGACCTTTATACATAGATGTGTACCGTTTTTACATAGATCATTATACTATTGACACGAGCTATTTTACTTAAGGAGCTACTTAACTTCCTCGACTTTACTGTCCTCGTCTTCCTCCTCGTCTTTTGCAGTGGTCTTACCCTTCTCCTCTTCAAGTTCAGCGGCCAGCTCGTCTTGCTCGCTTCTAGAGAGACCTCCCGCACCACCGAGTTGCTCGGCAAGTTTAGAAAAGTCCATACCACCTGGCAGTCCACCTTCCATACCTGGCATACCTGGCATTCCTGGCATTCCTGGCATTCCACCCATGGCACCCATATCGAGATCACCTCCAACCGGTTCGGCCTCCTCTTGCTCATCCTCATCGACCCACTTGTCAAAGTCGGTGTGCAACCAGTGGTACTTAGCCTTCACTTTTGTCAACCGTGGCCAGTACTCTTCTTGTAACTCCTTCTTCTGCAAAACAAAGAAGATGTGCGATCCGGTAACGCTGTATCTCGATGCCTTCTCGTCAATTTCTGCATAGAACTCAATGTCCAGCGCATACTTGTAACCGTTGGCATCGGCAGTCAATTGCAACTTTTCATTGGTCAATTCGATCTTTAAGTTCTCTGGATCGATCAATTTCACAGTCAAGTACAAAACGTTCTTGTCTGCCTCCTTTTTGTTCGATCTTTGTGCCCAAAGCACTTCTGGTGTTAAACTTGACATGATGAATAAAGTGATCAATTCCGGGCAAAGAAATTTCCGTCGTTCTAGAATATTTATGGGGGGAGGTGGGGTAAGGTGGGGTGAAAAAGATTTGGAGCTTGCCAGGGATTGTTAGGGACTTGAACATTCACAATTAGATCTATTAATATACATTGGCTACCTCTCTTTACCTCCGTCTGATATGTCTAGGGGCAATCTTCCGTCTGCCTGGTGGAGGTGTGGTCGATGGAGGCGCATTGAACACGGCAGAAGGGTCCAAGCTACCTGTTTGACCTGCAAAGTTGATGTTTGGTTGTTGGTTTGGTGGTTGACCTGATCCGAAACTGAATCCAGAGCCTGGCTGTGCCGCAGGAGCCGATGGGAACGATGTAGAGCCAAAGTTGAAGCTGCTGTTGTTCGAACTGGCTGGTTTATTGAACCCATTGAACCCGCCGAATGCAGAAGGTTGCTGCTGCTGCTGCTGTTGCTGGTTAGCTTGACCAAATCCACCGAATTTGAAGCCGGAGCCACTCTGAGGTGCAGGTGATGCTGAAGCTGAATTGAAGGCAGGAGTCGACGATCTCGACCCAAACGCTGGCTGTCCAGTTTGTCCAGTGGATTGAGTAGCCGGCTGTCCAAATTTGAATGCAGGCGTAGATGATCCTGTATTGAAAGATGGTGTTGATGCATTACCAAAGGTAGAAGTTGCAGCTGCATCATTTGTAGCACGACTACGTTTGCGTGGTTCGTTCGAATTGTTGTCATTCGAGTTAAATCCGAACGAAGGTTTGTTAGAACCACCAAAATTAAATGCTGTGTTTGGTGCATTCAATGTAGGTGCAGGGCTGGCACTGGCAGAACTCTGGTCAACGCCGCGTGGCTCTGGAGTAAATGAAGGAGTGGAAGTCTTTCCGAAACTGAATGCTGGTTTGGCAGGTTCTGATTCTTTTTTACCAAAGAGAGACGCAGGTGCAGCTGGTGTAGGGCCTTTAGAGTTAGCAGAACCATTCGAACCGAAATTAAATGATGGTACTGATGCTGTCTTCGCTGGTGCTGTCTGGGCAGCAGGTTCCGGTGTTGAGAACGACAATCCTGCTGGTTTAGACTCAGCTTGTTTACCGAATGAAAATGCTGGAGCTGGTTGTGATGCAGGTTTATCTGCAGGTTTGTTGAATGAGAAAGCAGGTGCGGTCTCTTTGGCACCTTCAGTTTTGGTGTCAACAGGTTTCCCAAATGCAAATGCTGGTGTAGCGGCTGGTGTAGCCGGTTTTTCAGATGCAGCAGATGCGGTGGGTGCTGACTTCTCTTCTGGCTTCTTAAAGGAGAAAGCTGGTTTGGTAGTTTCAGCTTTACCGAACGAGAACGCTGGAACTTTAGCAGATTCATCTTTCTTGGCCTCTGCTGGTTTTCCAAAGGAAAATGCCGGTGCAGCAGGTTTCTCGGCTGGCTCGGCAGACTTTGCTGGTTTAGCTGTTGAACTCTCTGGTTTACTGAATGAGAAAGCTGGAGCTTTAGCCTCTGGAGCTGCCGGCTTGTTGAATTCAAACGACTTTGGTTTCTCTTCCGACTTAATCTTTTCTTTGGATTCAAAGCTGAAAGATGGCACTGCGTTTGCCTTTGGTGCACCGAATGAGAACGAAGGTGCCTTCGATTCAGCCTTAGGAGCCGGTTTAGCCTCTGCCTTAACTTCGGCCTTAGGTGCCTTGGCATTAAATTTAAACGCAGACGAAGGTTCGACAACGTCATCATCAGCATTATCTGGAATCTCTGTGATAGTAACATGCTTTTTGGCACTGACAACCCGTTTAGGTTCAGGTTTGAACGATTTAGGACCTGTAGGTTTAATGTATTCGCTCTTGCCTGTGAACTTCAACTTCTGCACGGTCGGTTTCGATTGTACCGGTTGAGGTTCTTCCTCCTCTTCATCGTCGTCACTGTCCACCATCTCATCCAATGTCAAACCAAATCTACCACTGACATTCTCTTTCTTCAATGCAGTCTTGCTGGAAGGAAGTGGTAAGGGCGAAACTGTACGTGAATTGCTAGCAACGTTCTGCGTATGCCGTTGCAAGTAGGCCATTCTAGTACGTCTATACCGGTCTGCTTTCATCTGTTTCTTTAACTGAACCAATTTCGCTCTTTCCAAAGGATCGATCTCGAGCGACATTGCAGTCCCGTCCACACTTGATGGAACACGCACCAATCCGTTGCTTCTATCACGTAAGACACTGAATGTGGTGCCGTCAGCAGTCTGATTGATTCCTTCCAACTCCGTGGACTCAACAGGCCCAACATTACTAGTAATATGACGCTTCTTAGTCAAACGTTGACCTTCCTCCTCAGTATCCTTTTGTTGTTGCTTCTCGTCTTGCTGCTCCTTCCTCAATTCAGACTTAGATCCACTCTGCTCCTGCAAGTTGTTGTATAGCACGGAGTTTTCGCGCTTCACCTTCTCGTAGTACTCTCTAAGCTGTCTGGCAGATATCTGCGTAGACTGATTGGCACCTCCATTAGTAGACACTGCGTATTTCGTCTCTGAAACCGGTTTCACCTCCCGCTTAGTCTCACGGTTCAAATGTTCACCAAGTAGCTTCCCCAACCCCCACGTTTCAAACACCTGGCCGAACTTGGCAAGCTTCGACTTCGGCTGCTCTACTGTTACACTTGTATCACTCGATTCTCGCTTGTTTCTCTTGTTCGACATAACCAAACCGTCTATAAACAAGTAAACCACGTTAAGAAGAAGTGATAGGTTTCGGTTGAAAAAAAATCCAAAAATCTTAGCCCCCTAAATCTGCAAATTCGAGGTTTGGAAATTTCTCTCCGCTAGAGGTATGTCCGATGTCCGAGAGGAGTGTGATAATTAAAGAGGTTGTACAGGATGACACAACTGAGGAGATCCGGTACCTTGACCTGTTATCTACGGACCCAACGGCGAAAACTCGAAACCTTGAGCTGCTAAGACGGTTGAGTAAGATGGACCTATCTACCGTTGATCCTCAGAAGGTGTTGAATGGGATCGAGGGTTTCTATGATAGTAAGAGGTGTCCGTGGTCATGCAAAGAGGCAGATTCATTGTCTATAGATATTCTGGATAGATTAGAGTTGAAAGAATCGGATTATATTGAACGTGTGGAGTCATATAGAGCTGCTCTTGCACACCTTCCCAAAAGTGAGAAACGAACGATGCATTTCAAGTACAAGGAGTCGCCATTGACAGGGCAGACATTCAGTGGACAGATCGATTCAAGAGACAAGTTTCGGAATGCAAACATTGGCAAACTGAACGGATTAAAATTGATTGTGGCCAAGTTACCTGCTAAACAGGTTGAATTGCAATGGGGGGTGATCTTCCCACTGACAATGAGCTTTATGGATGACTCGAACACGGAAGTGCGTGTCGAAGCATGTCTATTGATGCAGGAGATCCTTGACGAGATTGATGCAGCAGTTCTGGACCGGACCCAGGTTACCCCGATTATATTTGACAGTATTGTGCCGTGTCTTCTGGCACTGCCTTCGATGACTCCGACAGAAGTGTCTGCCAAGACGCTTCCTATAGCGTATGAAACAGTCCTCAAACTGTGGAAGAAGGAAAGCAAGCCATCGCAACTAAAATTGGCTATGCTGCTCAACGATTTCATCTCTCCCTCTCTCGTTAAAGTGAAAGAGATACCTGAATTGGTCGGCATCCTACTGACAGTCTTACAGACCCAGTTCATCCCTGCATGCGGGGACTACCTTATTGTTCTTCAAAAACAGATCCTCTACATACTGCTGGACCTACTCAATGACCCGTACATCCCCTACGCGCTACCAGTCATCTCTCAGACACTGCATATCTTGACAGATCAGCTCTGGACTCAGCGAATCCTCAAACATAAGTACGACATGGTGGCATGTCTACTACTACTCAAGAAACGACTCGATCGTACTTACTCCGATAGAGACAACTCCCATTTGACGGCTGCATCTCTGAACTCCGTACAATCCCAGATATCAAATCTGCTAGATCAGCTTCTCGACTAAAATATTAATTTCAACTTTTTATACATCACTCGCTTCTTTCTAACAGTAGATTCAATGTCGAGGCCAGGATACCTTTCACAGTCCCGGGAAGCCATTGCAAGGCGGTTTAAGTCACTGGATTCAGAAGAACATGACCGATTCCGTGCTATCATGGACAACAAGTCCCCAAAGTACTCTTTCAAAGTTGCTCAGAAGCATAGAGATAGCAACAGGTACTCGGACGTGCTGCCATACGACCACAACCGGGTGTTGTTAAGTGGGAATAGGTACATCAATGCAAGTCCGATCAGTCTGAACCGTGGGCATCGATACATTGCGACTCAAGGCCCTCTGGCCAGAACTACTGGTGACTTCTGGCAGATGTGCGACGAACAGTGCAAGTCCAAGGTTATCATAGTGATGGTGACTCCGCTGTATGAGAAGGGTCACGAGAAGTGCCACAAGTACTGGAGTGACGGTGATTTCGAGGTTACAGCCACGGACGGCTCAAAGCTGCAATTGAAATTGGTGAGCCAGACACATAATGACAGTGCTCAGTATACCAAGACGGTTTGGAAGCTCAACGACAAACCGGTGGTTCATTACTACTACGATCAGTGGGAGGATTTTGCGAAGCCGGTGAGCCACGATCATATATTGGACTTGACTGCTGATGTTTCGCAGGAACAGGCTGATGTGAAGGTAGGTGATCCGGTCATAGTGCATTGTTCTGCTGGAGTCGGCAGAACCGGGACATACATCGCAATAGATTCGCTGTTGAAGACGAGGCGGGAGGACGATGATGTAGAGGAGGTCAATCAATCTGACCCTGTGCAAAACACAGTCCGGTCCATGAGAGAACAGCGGATGCTGATGGTCCAAAGAGTTGAACAATACCAATTCATATATGATACGTTAAGATTGACGATTATATAGTGCATTATAGAATGGCGATGGACGTCAGAGCTATGGATGATGACATGATGATGATGATGATGATGATGAGGGAGGATGACGATGGCGATAATTATGATGATGACAATGACTATATGACGAAGTGAAAGGAAAGAACATGAAGGCACAATCTGAAGGTGCTACTTCGCATTCTTCATCTCACGAAGCATCTGGATCTTTCTGCGTCTAGCGTTTATGAACCAGTTGGAAAGTTGTTGATTCGTGAGACCGGTCATTCTAATAAGCTCGGACTTTTCCCTGGAGTTCGGATATGGGTGATCCAGGTTGTCATTGAGCCAGCCAAGAAGAATTACCGTGGTTTTCTTTGGTAGGTTGACTCTTCTTTTCCGTGATGATCGTTTCGTTGTCGTTATTGCATCGTTATTCGAGTTGGTGGCAGAGTTGGAATCAGAACTACTACCTGTTCTAGGCGTCCGGATGTACTCGTTTGATGACATATCATTTAATTTTTCAGCACCGGAATAATTGTTAATCTGTGATGATGGATGTGATAGTTCATATCCACCAAAAGATCTATTCGGAACTGCGTTTCCGACATTGTTAGTCGGAATTTGTTGAGGACTTTGTTGCTGTTGTGCGGTTTGCCAAATGGTAGAACCACCATTTTGCAAAGACGCAGTTGCTGCCTCAATTGTCAATCCATTCGGTAAAGATTGATGCACATGTTGTAATATCGGCTTTTGAATGTACTGCCCTGGAGTAAAGATTGATGGGGATGAATTAGAACGGCCCACTTGGAAGTTGTA
This sequence comes from Xiuguozyma insectalens, assembly GCA_030574155.1. NCBI lineage: Eukaryota > Fungi > Ascomycota > Pichiomycetes > Pichiales > Pichiaceae > Xiuguozyma > Xiuguozyma insectalens. The sequence continues at coordinate 108,724 of JAJMEL010000004.1, read as the reverse complement.
TGGTAACACCGATGGTAAAGTGATCGGATTTGGTAATTGAATCCCCGATATTGGTGAGGTTGTACCTCCAGTGGAAATTGAAGATTGGTTCCCCACCATTGTACTTTGCCGATCATTTGGTTCGCCAAGAAGTGTATGAATTGAAGGTAGTCTGATCTTTTCTTTAGAATCTAAATCTCTCTGTGCAGTAACTGAGTACCTCAGTAGGTCCGAGGACGATGTAGTCCGGTCCATCAGAATTGGTGGTGTTTGGTACATACGTATCGGAACTAATATAAAAACTGTCCTTTCTCGCTATGTTGATATCTCCTTAAAAAGAAATCTTCGCAAAACTGTAATAACTTTTTGGAGTGGAAAACAAGAGTCAATGGATCGATCCGTTTTTGTCACTCTTGTGTGGTGTGTGTGGAGAAACTTGAAAAAAAAAAGATTAAAACAAGATTTAAAAGAACGGAGAGAAGAAGAAGAAAGGAAACCGAAATGTAAAAAAAAGACGGCGACAGTGCGACGTTAAATAGGTGTCTGTCTAATTTGATGTAACCAAGCCGCAATATGTCTACTCGCGTCGTTCAAATATCTGCCTATCAATATGGGCTTTTACAAACTTTCCTCCGCCGTCCACACCGTAAGTATTCCCCAACAAAAGAAACGACTGGCGCTCTTTTGTACTATGAAAGGAGTTATATTTCCTATTTAGGAACTTGCATATGCCACCATGTGCAATTACAAAATAAAAAGAACTCCGACGTTGGTGGGGGTAAATTTTAGTGGGGGACGAAAAAAAGTCGCAGAGCCAATCGGTTTGATGGCTCATGCGTGGATTTGCAGCATAAAAGACACAACTACAACCTCAAAATCCATAATAACAACATTGCGTGCACTACTACATGATCGAATATCTACTCATGTTTAGTTGTGTTGCAAGATAGCAATCTACTTGATTATCCGCGGTTCCTAAAAATTCGGCCGAATTGGTGGGGTCGAATCTGCTCGGGTCGAATCACATTCTATTCATATTCATAAAATCCCATTTAGTACCTTTACTAGTGAAAAATTACTATGCATAAATTCAAAAAAGGAATAATTGTTCAAAGTATATTAGGACAGTTAGATAGTGCCCCTCATTGTTCATCACGATCATATCCAATGTCTTCACGCAATCATTTGTTCTTCCCAGAGTGATCAATAGCTACAACTTCCCACTTCTTCACAACACTTTCGGTCGTCTGATCACAACATACATAGATTGTCCTACAATCCCAACTCCGTACACCTTTCTCCACTCGGTTCGTACTCCACCTTTAATCCCCCCACAACTCCCCCGATGTCGCACTCACTTTTGGGAATAATAGGAATTTTTCAGATAGCACACGTGCTGTATCTATGATCGACAGAACTTTGGCTAAAAGGTAGTAAAAAGATATCAATCTGACTATAATCACCCAAGTGAACCCACTTACTCACACAATCGTACTACCTGAACCCCAATTTAGTATAATAACTCCCCAAATACCTCATAAAACCATCCTATTATTCAGATTATTGACCCCACGAGAGTTTCCCGATTGGGATTTGGCATCCAATTTCAAAAAAAAGTTACGTCTTAAGTAGAATTGGCAGTTTTTTGGAAACCTCACCTAACTAAACCCACTTGATTCTTTCTACGAATTGATCATGTTGTTTGGTGCCAAGCTTCAGAATGAAATCTATCCCCCATGGAAGGATTACTACATCGACTATGATGGACTCAAGAAGATGTTGAAAGAGAACGTCATTGTAGACGGTGCTCAAGTCTGGACTGTTGATGATGAGAAGGCCTTTGCAGCAGAGCTCGATAGAGAGCTTGAGAAGGTTTATTCGTTCCAGATTTCCAAGTATAAGGAGATTGACGAAGGTATTTCGAAGCTTGAGTTGCAAACTGAAAAGTATCTTGAAGGAACCTCTACTGGTAAGAAATCCTCCCTTGATGCGCAAGCCTTTGAAAAGAAGCTCGAAGAGCTGCTTGCAGAAACTAACGAATTGGATCATTTTGCTCGTCTCAATTTCACTGGTTTCAGTAAGATCGTTAAGAAGCATGACAACTTGCACAAAGGTTACTCTGTCAAGGCACTTCTCAACGTTAGAATGAAGTCTCTTCCTCTCAACAACGTCTCTGAAGACACAAGTCCTTATCTTTACAGAATTTCCGTGCTCTACTCCTTCTTGAGAGATACTGACCAGTCTGAAAACGTTTCTTCTTCTCTTTCGAACTCCATTCGTAAACTCTCCACCTCTGGTAAGCTTTCCTCCACTCCAAGTGCTGCCACTTCTGGTAAGGAGAACTTCAAAGTTCTCAAGTTCTGGATCCATCCTGATAACTTGATGGAGATTAAGACCACCATTCTTCGTCACTTGCCTGTCTTGATCTACAATAACTTGGTGGGTGATGACGGTAATGCTGATTACGTCTCTGACCCAACAATCACTGCTCTCTACTTTGATAACCGCAACTTCGACCTCTACAATGATAAGTTGCTCAAGCAGAAGACTAAGACCCCATCCATGCGTATCCGCTGGACCGGCAAATTGAAGGACAACGATGAGGTCACTTTGGAGAAGAAGACTTTTGACTACGAGACTGGTGATGAGGATAGTATTCGTTTGAACTTGAAGCCTAAGTATGTCAATGACTTCATTTTTGCTGATAGCAAACAATCCAAATCTTCCTCTACTCCTGCTCATGCTCACATTGATGCCGATGAAGTTCCTGAAGGTAACTTCAGCGATGTGTATGAAGACTTGGGTACATCCGAAACTTCGGACAGCAAGAGTAAACTTACTTTGCAACGTTATGAGCAACGTCTTCAACGCAAGGGATTACCAGAGTCAACCATTACTCGTTATGCTAATGACTGGAAGGAATTGCAATCATTTATCCAGAAGCGTGACTTACAACCAACTATGCGTTCCATGTTCACCCGTACTGCATTCCAAATGCCTGGTGATAACAGATTGCGTATCAGTATCGATTCTGACATTCTCTTCGTTAGAGAAGATTCTTTCGATACCGAGAGACCAATCAGAGACCCAAGCCAATGGCACAGAACCGATATTGATTCTAACGTTGCCAATCCATTCTCATTGCTCCGTAAAGGTGAGTACTCCAAGTTCATGTACTCTGCCATGGAGATTAAGGTTGCCTCATCCATCTTCAACAACCCTAACTCAAAGACCTTGCGTTGGGTTTCTGATCTGGCAAACAGTCACTTGGTTAAGGAAGTTCCAAACTTCTCTAAGTTTATCCAAGGTATCTCATCTCTTTTCCTTGAAGATGATAACCTTGACATCTTGCCATTCTGGTTGCCAGACCTTGATGCCGATATCCGTAAAGACCCAGAACAGGCTTACAAGGATAACCGCAGCAAGCAACAGAAGAAGGAGAAACAGAATGAGACTCTCAAGAACTTGCGTAAAAAGATCGGCGAGGCTCCAACCCCAACAACCAAGAGTGGAACTACACATCTCGATCATATCCTTGATGGTGAAGATCTTGACGTTGATTCTTCTGACGATGAGTCCTCTGCTACCAACACTAGTCCAGCTACTAGAGTGTCTTCCGAGCCAACAGACCCAACCAAGAACTCTGTTCAGGCTCTTGCTGAAGTGGAACAACATGAACGTAGACCTTCTGCCATTCGTGCTCCACCTCCAATGCCTGTCGACCCTTACGCAGATGAACCTCGTCACCCAATGAAGCTCGCATCGAGTAAGAACTTCCAACAGCAGCAACATAACTTCAAGCAGACTTTCTTGCCAATGTTTGCATCTTCCAAATTGGAAGGTTATGAATCTGAAGATGAAGAAGTTGTCTTGCCAGCAGGTGTTGTCAAACCAAAGACTTTGATCCGCCAGTCGGGTCCAGTTAAAGTCGAGGCTAAAGTCTGGCTTGCCAACGAGAGAACTTTCATTAGATGGTTGCATGTCACCTGTCTTTTGACTGTTTTAACTTTCTCCATTGTTTCCTCCGCGGATGCTACTCACTTCCCTGAGCTTGCCATGGGTACTGCTTATATATACTTTGCCCTCACCTTGTTCTCTGGTGCTTGGGCCTATGCTATTTACTCCAAACGTCTTGAGCTCATCAAGTTGCGTTCTGGTAAGCACCTGGATGGAATGTTCGGACCTTTGGTTATCGGTATTGCACTCATTGCTTCGTTGGTTCTTGAATACTACATTGGTGTCAAGAAATACTCTGACGCTAAGGCACTATATGCCAGAGATCCTGTCTGGAACAACTTCCTCTATGACCAACCAAATGAGGATATTCAGCAGTTACATCCTGCTATCCAATGGACCCTTAAAAAGATGGTTAGCATAGTCAATTAGACGTATTATTATATAGTTAGTCAATAATGTTTATAACGTTTTGTAATTATTCGGCTAGCGGTCGTTCGGGTGCTTCCATAATATCGTTCAAGTTAGTGTTGACATCATAACTGCTCAAACATGTCAACAGTATCTTAAGATTGACCAGAAGATTGAACTCATCAACTTTATACAGGTTCTCACATTCAAATAGTTGGTTCAAGTCCTTGCTTAGAAGGACCAACCCATAAGTGAATCGGAGTATCAGTGTTGAGTTCTGTGTGATGAATAAGGGGTAGACCCGACTCTTGGAAGTTGGTTTAGAGATTGGGTCATGCAAATAGGAGTTAGATCCCAAGAATCTTATTGGATAGCGGAATGGGACACTAAGATATGATGAAAGTCGAAGCATTATCAGTACGAGGTAACCCATGAGTGCATTCAGTTGAGACATCTGAGAACGTGAAAGTCTATTGAGCAATTTGACCAACTGCATTGTGGAATTTGTCTGCGGGAATTGCATTCCAAACAGTTGGAAATTATACTTGGATGTAGTTGGTTTAGACGAAGTCGGTTCGATGGGGAAAATGAATAGTAAACCCTTAGCAATACGAGATTTTTCCACATTGAGACCTGCAGTCAATCCATCCAGTTTCACCATATACTCAGCTAACTCATCGCTAAGAGATGCCTTATAGTTATCGTTAGTCTCTGGGGCACTGTCCAAAGTTTGGATGGAGTCCATCATATCATGCTCCTTACGGTCCTGCCGTTCAAACTTCTTTTGCAATTGGAAGTTCTTGTATTTCTGAATTCGAAGCATTTCCTTGAGATAACCGATCCGAGTAGACACTAGTTCCACATGACGACGAGTTGATTCATAAGAGGTTCTGTCCTGCAGAACCGCAGATATCCTGGATCCGATGTCCTTCTTGATTTCTTTTAAATCATCTATACAGACACGCAAGTTATCGAGTTTCATGATCTGATCGTAAGAACAAGTATTGATAGTGGTAGTAAAGCTGTGGATGCGTTGGTCGACTGTATCAACATAATTATCCTGTAGTGAATATATCACATCTCTAGATACATTTGTCGTGGGCATAATATAGTAGCAATTATCCGACAATTGCATCAAAAAGAAGTTTGATTGAGTACCGAAATGCTTCCAAACAAGGTCGAGATCGTCTCCAACATTGATCATCAGCGATAGCTTGATATGACATTGAAATAGTAAACACCACCTTTCCGCAAACCGGATGAACACATTTAAAGTGAATGATTTTAAGTTCATGTCATCAAAATCCAGATCTTCTTGGATCATCTGTTGCTTCTCAAACACTCGGCTTATATACACTGGGTCATCAATGTCCATGAACCTGTTCAACGAGTAAAATGTATCAAAGAATGTAGATTCCCCGATCTCTTGCACTTTCAATTGTCGTCGTATCTCGTCATCCATACCGATCGTTAGTGCCTTTCTAAACCGATCATTATCTATACTGGAATCCATGTCATCTTCAGCGTATCCATGCGTAACCTGTTGCTTCCTTGACCCCTTCGTATGATCCCTCTCGTAGCGAATATTAGCAACGATGATTTGTCTCAGATGCCGGACCCTTCGCAACTGCGGAGCCAACGAGTAGTCAAATACTCGCCTTCCATTCCCACCATGACTGGGCACATGATCTAATGATGGCAATGAAGCCATTTTGTTAAACGAATCTTTATCTTGCTGAGAAAGAGATAAGTGGTGCTTAGAGGGTTAAGAAATTTCTTGATCTCCTAAGCATCACTTTAGAAAGAAAGATGACGTTCATCATAATGCTGGCACATTTCTGTGAGATCCATGGTCCGTCAATGATAATGTGCACACAGGTTGCAGAATCACATCAGGATGCAAGTAAGTTCTACTCTCAACCGATCCCCGAGGGCCAACTATGTGATTCCTGCCGTTTATTACTTCCAGCATCCAAAGTGGACTCAGACGATGAGCCCACGACGATCGAGACGAAATCAAACACAACTGAGTCAACTTACATTAGCACACAGTTCCCAACATCACAGCAACGGTATTCAGCATTGAGACAGATTATGATGCGTGTTTTCACCATAGAACATAACTCCGATGTAACTCAACCGCTGATGTTTGGAGATTCAAAAGTGGGGTATACGATGGCCATACCTTTCAAGATAATGGATAGCACTGCGCGTGGATCAGAACGGAAGTATGCACTAGTCGTGACATCGGAAAAGGAAGAGGATCTGTTTGCCAATTACTCATTGATACTGATGAACTTGGCCAAAGATGTGCAATATATAGTGGATAGGGCCAAAGAGGTTCAAGAACGGACGAGAAATGATGATAACCACGATGTGTACCTGAGGAGGTCCACACGGCACCCCAAGATGAAAAGTCTGGTGCAGCTGCTCGACGACGAGCGCTTCTTTGTACAACTACATCTTCTAGGCTCGATACTTTTAGACGAACTTAGATGTTGATAGATGAACATTTACGATTTAATATAGGGGTATAATTATGATTGACTTGCTTCTATGCTACTTGGGGATACTTTCTGAGATCCACAGTGAGTGTCTGCGATGAGTTGCGTTCCCTTTCCCTGTAGATACCCACAAGAGCCTCACTCTCTTCGAACAGTTGGTTCTTTAAACTGATCACAATGAACTGGAAGTTTGGACCTGAATGCTCGTTGATGTACCTGGCCACTCTACCAAGGTTTGCATTGTCCAGTGCAGCATCCACTTCATCCAAAACGAAGAATGGAGATGGATGGTACGAGTGGACAGCAAATAAAAGTGCCAATGCTGCTAGTGTCTTCTCTCCTCCAGACAATTGCTCCATATCACGGAATCGTTTCATTGGAGGCATTGCATGGTACTTGATACCTGCAAGGTATGGCTCCTCATCGTCTTCCAATGTCAAGTATGCAGATCCACCCAATGGCGCAACTTTAGATTTCGTCAGATCTTTGTAAACTGGATCTATCTCCGACGAGATATGCTTGAACGCCTTAATGAATGCATCGAACCTCCGAGTCTTAGTCTCTTCAAACTCGGCTACAATGCTGCGTTCATTCTCTTTACAAGAATCAAACTCCTCATCCTGCTCAGTGAGTCTCTGTTGTACTTCATCTAGACGTTCTCTGGCCTTCATGTTTGGATTGATACCGGCGATTTCAGACTGCAGTTCGTCAATCTTAGCCTCGATACCTTTCACAACAGTCTCAGAATCTCCTTGCCTATACTTCTTTGGCAGTTCGCTATAGTCACCAGCTATAGATGTAAGCAATGTGTACAATTGCGAGTCTTCATTAACAGAATCAACATTCTCTTCCAGTGGAATCGCATCAAGACTTCCAGACTCTAAAGGTATATCCACATTCTCCATCTTACAATTCCGCAAGATACCTAGCTTCTCTACAGCGAGTTTTTCCAAAGTCTCTTGCAATGCATTGACTTTCTTTTCAGTGCTCCGCAACTCCAATTTCAAATCATGCACAGCCATCTTGAGTTCACCAGATTCGTCATTATCTTCTTTCACAGATGAACGCAACTCTTCAAACTCTTCTTGCAAAACTTCCAACTCGCTTTCTAAACGATCAATCTCACTAGCAACTTGCTTACGTTGCTTCTCAGCTTCTTTCGAGTTCTTCTTGAACTTGTCTTCATCCGAACGAAGTTTACCAAGTCGATCATCGTAATCTGCAAGACGCTCACTCTCAAACTGCAACCGGATCTCCAACCGCTGGATCTCCTTCTGATACTTGACACTTTCTTTGGAGGTTCTGTCGCTCCGCATACCATACTTCTTTTCGTATTCGGTAACATCTTCAAACCCGTATTTGGTGCAGAATTCTTGGTATATTTTTCCCTGCACAAGTTGCAATTCAACCTGGGTCTCACGTATTTTGTCATCCAATGGTTTGATAGTACCGTTCTCGAACTCTGCAACTTCGCTATCGAGCTCTTTCAAGAGTCGATCCTGATTCCGAATTTCAGCTTCTAAGTCTGCAATAGACTTTTTGAAATCATCACGAGAGTTTTGTAGTGTTGGCAACTCATTCTCAAGACGCTCGATATCACCAACCAGGTTTCTGTCATGCAGGTCACTTGGCTTCTTCTTCTCCAACTCTTCAAGTTGGAACTTCAATTCATCTTTCTTTGAAAGAAGGGTATTCAATTCGACCTTATCCCATTTCTCCTTTCCATTACCAGTTTGACCACCAGTCATCAATCCAGACTTATGAATAACAGAGCCATCGATGGTAACCACTTTTGCATTGATATTTTTCTCCCAACGAACCGACCTGGCAATCTCCATGTTGTCACAGACAAGTGCATCTCCACATGCATATTGCACTGCCTTCTCATACTCAGGAGCAAACTCAACAACATCAACGGCTGGAATAACAGTGGTGGCAATATTTCTGTACTGCTGAGTAGTCTGCTTCACATTGACACTTTCAAGTGGAATGAAAGATGCACTACCAGCTCTCTGATCTTTCAAGTATGCAATACAGTTTGCAGCAACTGTTAAATTAGTCACCACAATGGCATCAAAATTGTGACCAAGCACAGTGGAAAGTGCCAATCCGTACTTTTTCTTCTTAGGTTTGCACATGTCACCAAGGAGACCACGAACTCCAGGGAAGAGACGTTTCAAAGATGCACAGTTTTCACGCAGTCTCTTTTCCCTTGAACTTTCCCTCTTTAACGAATCAAGTTCACCAAGACGAAGCAAGACCTGTTTCAACTCGGTCTTGATCTCAAACTCTTCCTGTTGAATGGTATCTCTAGAAGCCTTCAAAGAGTTTAATTCACGCTTTTTACTCGCAATCAAGGATTTGGAGGAACTCAACTGAGCCTTGACCTCTTCGTAACGTGCCTTTTCTGGTGAAAGGGACACTGCGAGTTGTTCTTTACGAGAAACAAGCAATGCTCGCTTGGAATGGTAGCTTTCTAGTCTAGCATTGGTAGACTCTTTCTCATCATTTAAATCGGAAAGCTTAGATTCAATGTGGCCACCCTTCATCAGAAACTGCTCACGGAGCTGAGCATACTCTTCTACACAACCTGCTGGCAACGGTATTGCATCTGAATTCTTCTTGATCTCGTCCTCGACAGCTTTAGAGTAAGATTTGTATGCCTTTTTGATAGTTTTCAATTGATCACGAGTATCTTCAACTGCAACTTGTTGCTCATCTCTTTCATTGGTTAAAACTTCGATACGTTTCGAGTACTCCTCCAATCTCTTGTCAACCTGTTGAGTTTCTGACTCCAACGGAATCAATTCCATCCGTTTCTCGGACAGCTTAGTTTGATCAAGTTGGATCTTCTCGTCCAATTGACGAGAATCGCTATGCTTATCAGAACCCAACCGAATGAAATCACGTAATTCAGATTCTTTAGTATTCAATTCACGCTTGAGTTGTTTCTGAGCAGAAGTGGAAGCTTTCAATTCATCCTTAGATTCAGTCTGACTCTTCTCATTGAAGAACAACCGTGCCAGATGTTTCGACCTTGTAAGTTCTTCCAGTTGTTCAGTCTTCTGATCATAGTCTTCGATTTCAAGACATTGTGTCTTGTACTGACGAAGTTCTTCTTTCAATGCACGTCTCTTTGTGTTGCACAGTGCAGTCTCATTATGAGCCTTCTCTCTTGCCTCAGACAACCGATCATAGGATTGCTTGTACTCAGCAGATCCACTGATAGTTTCAATCAGTTCAGTTAATGCACGAGATGATTGGCCCGCAATCTTCTCAACATCACCTTGAAACACCAAGAAGTTCTTAGCCTTGATCAGGATGTTTTCCTTCTGCAATATGTCCGCATACTGAGAAGCAGTGACTTGCTTACCATTGACGACATACTCACTGGATCCATTAGCAACGATCTCACGTTTCAATTTCAACACATCTCCATTGTCCTTTTCATAGATTGCCATAACATACGCGGTCTCAGGGTCATCAACAGATGGTCCATCGACACGGCCACGGTAAACCAAATCTTTTAACTGAGTGGACCGCAGGTGCGAAGATCTGACACCGAGCACAAACGATATAGCATCCATCATATTGGACTTACCAGAACCATTGGGACCAATAATAGAAGTAAAATTGGCTGTACCAAACCCAACAGATGTGGTTCCTCGATACGATTTGAAATCACACAATTCCAAACCAACAAGACGACCCATGTTGATAAAGACAAAGTTATGCTTATCAGGTAGAAATTCTCGCGTCTGGGATTTTGATTTTTCGCGTCGTTTGCCCTAGCTAAAGAAGGGTAGATCAATCCAAGTAGCCCCCCCCCCTCTTCAGGTGTACGGATGCCATCGGAATTGTCTAGTTGGAAAAATTTTTATTCAAATAATGTAGTCATCGTTCCTTCTCCCTGATAAACCCAGCCAAAACGCACATGCCCCTATTCTTCCGGGGGAACCAAACTATTTATCTTCCTCGAGGCCAACACTTTTAGTTAGCTACTTTTTTCAGTTCTCTTTCTTTTATTTAGGAGTTTCGGACTGTCACGATGAAGGTGACACAGAAGTTGGAACAAGCGCACAGAAGCAAAGATGCTCCTGCGACGTTCTCGTTCGAGTTCTTCCCTCCGAAGACCACTCAGGGAGTTCAAAACCTATACGACAGGATGGATCGTATGTATGAGATGAACCCACTTTTTATTGACATCACATGGAATGCTGGAGGACGGTTGGGAACACTCTCTGCTGATATGGTCAATGTCACCACTACTGTGCTAGGTTTGGAGACTTGTATGCATTTGACATGTACCAATATGAGTATTGAAACTATCGACAATGCTTTACAATCTGCATACGAGTGCGGATGTCGAAACATCTTGGCACTACGTGGAGATCCACCTTTGGACGGCTCAGAATCGACCGGTGATTTCCAATACGCTAAAGACTTGATCAAATACATCAGGAAGAAGTACGGTGATCATTTCTGTATTGCCGTGGCAGGATACCCTGAAGGTCATCCGGAAGAACCAGATTTGGCTAAGACGATCGAATACTTGAAGATCAAGCAGGATGTCGGTGCAGATTTTGTTGTCACCCAGATGTTCTACGATACCGATAATTTCATTGATTGGGTCCATAAATGTCGTGAAGCTGGCGTGACTATCCCTATATTGCCAGGTATTATGCCGATCTCAACCTATTCATCATTCTTGAGAAGAGCCAAATGGAATGAAATCCAGATCCCACAAGAATTCCTCGATAGACTCGAACCGATCAAGGAAGATGACGCTGCAGTTAGAGAGGAAGGTGTTAAGCTCGTTGCAGAGATGTGCCAAAAGATCTTGGACGCTGGTGTAGTCAACCACTTGCATTTCTATACAATGAACCTCGAAAAGTCAACCAGAATGGTTCTTGAACAACTCCACTTGATCACCAAGCAAAATCCATGTGCGTGTAACGAATCTAGAAAGCCTTGGAGACAATCGCTGAACCCAACCAGATCCTCTGAATCTGTCAGACCGATCTTCTGGGCCAACAGAAAGTTCTCATACATCGAAAGGACATCTAACTGGGATGAATTCCCTAACGGTCGTTGGGGAGACTCGCGTTCTCCAGCTTTCGGTTCTCTAGAACTTCACGAGAATGACATCATTCGTCACACTCCTGATAAAGCAATCAATCTTTGGGGACTGCCAACCAGCCTCAAACATATCGTCGAACTTACTGTCGACTACGTGAACGGTAAATTGACATGCCTACCTTGGTCTGATAGTCAAGTTAGTAGAGAGATTGAAATTATCAAACGTGAAATTGTCAATGTCAATCGCCATGGAGTTTTAACCATTAACTCACAACCTGCAATCGACTGCATTCCATCCTCAGATGAAGTGTTCGGTTGGGGTCCATCCAATGGTTTCGTCTATCAGAAACAATACTTAGAGTTTTTGATTCCAACCAATAAGTTGGTTGATTTGATCACAGAGATCGATTCTGTCAATAGCAACGAAGGCTACAGATGCTTGTCATATTATACGGTCAACGAGGAAGGTGAATTCTCTTCTAATATCGACTCATCCAACGCTATCAATGCCGTCACTTGGGGATGTTTCCCAGGACAGGAAGTTGCTCAGCCAACGATCGTCGAAAAGATCTCCTTCTTGGCTTGGAAGGATGAACTGTTCACGATTTTGAGGAAATGGATCTCAGTGTTCCGCAAGTCAGACAATGAGCTCGCAGATCAAGCGGTCAAACTTGTTCAAAACATGATTGAAAACTACACCCTTGTCAATATCGTTGATAACGATTACATCAACAATCCAAACACTCGTATCTTCAAGGTTATCAATGATTCGTTCCCAGAGGAGATCTGATCAAATTCAATCCAACCCAAAAATGCAATTATTACATCAACTGTTATATTGCCCTTTGAGCCGCCTCATCTAAAAGAGATAACGTGATTGTGCGTACAGCCTTTGCTTAAACCTATTCAACTATGTGTATATTATGGTCCATACTGATATCAACCCAGATGGATCCAACCTGTCGCCATGCGGTTTCATCTCTCTTTACATTTGTCGTTTCTATTTAATGCATCCTCAACGGTATATCTACCTCCACAAGTAGTCGTAATATGCTTATTCAAAACCTTTCTATATGATACATTTATATGTTTTCCTCCATGCTTTCCGTGTAGATGAACTTGCGCCAAAGTTCACCAGCTTCCACAATGATATTCTCAATGTCTCTATTGGACTTGCGCACCGGATGATGGTGTTTATCTGGCGTAGTATTCTCATCTGGTGATACAAATGACCGGATCTCCGAAGTCTTTAACGAAGACGTCCGGTTTAATAGAGATATGATTTCCGATTGGTCTAATTCCAATATCGTAAACTCTTTAGCTTTGAGGAAAGCTAAAGAGAGGAATATCATTTGGATTTGAGGATCAATGGCAGAAAACGGCAGTTGCGAGAGCGGCTCAACATCATCGTTATTGTCGAGATCTCCAACAGCCTGTGATGCCAAAGTTGGTGTTTTATCAAAGTTATTCACTGAAGGTGTAACAGACACTTGGTTTAAAAGAGTCAACAGAGAGGAAGATCTTCCGATATAACCAGACGAACGTCTTTCTTCACCGTCTGTTGTAGTTGGAAGTTCTTCCATATCAGGGTACCAGAATAAATCGGGTCCCAACAATCTGATCTGTTCTTCAGTAAGCTGGTTAAGGAGATCTAAATCGCTATCATGATGCTTTGCGTCAAATCTGAACCCTAGAAGCATATCCCAGGTTCTACCACGATCATAACGAGACCAAACTTTAGAACCGCAGAATTTCAACCACCAAAGAATCCAGTCACCTTTCAGACAATTCTCATCCGACATATAGTTGTATAGTTCAGGCATGAGTTTACGCAATGCAAACAAGAAAAATGAGATACGGTTCTCAATGGAACCACCAAACCGTGGCAGTTGATCGAGCTTCTCCGATGAAGACGAATTGTTAGAAGAAGAAGATGCTAATGTGGAGTGTGACTCTTCGTTTTCAGTGACAGTCTTGACATGAATAAGGGTGTCACCGACAGAATCCTGGCGTTCACGTTCTGTTGGATCAGGTGTATGCAAGATGACCAAGACGAGTCTTTCGAACACTTCAGCAAATGTCATTGCTTTGAAAGGATAGCTTGAAGCATTACCATTACCTGAATCGAACGAACTCTGAGAAGGCGTGCCTGAACCGAGAGAGAAAGTACCTAAACTTGAAACGGATTTAGGAGATCCAGGGATGGAAGTTGAATCGGCAGTGATGGAACCGTCGGGAGAGTCTTGTAACCCAGGCTCGTAACGCTCAAAGTAGTTATCGTTCAAGTTTCTTAATTTGGAACCGTTCTTGGCAATATCATCTCTACCACAGAGAACAAATTGAGAATTAGGCAAAGGTGGGACCCATTCGGCAAGTCCCAATGCGATCCAGGTAAGACCGGAGGTATAACGAAGAATGGAACCCCACTTCTTCAAGAATTTGGCGATAGCATTCTCGATAGTCTCAAACATCTTATCTTGGATGTCCAAGTAATCACGTTCTTCATTTGGTAGTTCCTGTCTCTTAGATTTGACACGATCAGCGGTACGGAAATACTTGCGGAGGTCGAATCTGATGTCTTTGATTGGAATGGAGGATTTACCGTCGGAACTTCCGGTTTCATCATCGTCTTCATCGACATCAGGCTCAACGTAAGGATGCCTAACGTAAGGATGATACTTTAACAGAACGGGCCAGATCTTATAACGCAGAGACGGTGGCAGACCTCTCTGCCTTGCAATCATGGCCAAGCCGGAAACGTTTTTATTTGCGATGAATTCTTCAACAAGTTCGAGCAGTTCAGGAACTTCAGAGATAGGAGGTCTTCCCTTGTAGCGTAAACCTTTGAATTTCTTGGAGGCTGAAGATGAAATTGAAGAAGTAGATGAGGCTTCGAAAGCAATATTTGTGGCGTCTTCTTCGTCTAATGGTCCAGGTGTAGTCCGCGAATTGGAAAGGACCGGCGACACATCTATATGATGCGGTACGTAAGGTTCGGGAGGTTTTTGTATAGATTCCTCAGACTCCTGAGAGGTCATTGGCTCCGTTGATACCGTGGCCATTGGAGTATATTATGATGTGAAGATGAGGAAGAGGATAGTTCGCGAAAACAGCACAGCTAAGAGAGATCTTTTAGTATATGCGAATGATTTTCAGTTGGATAACACAACGGGACGTTTCAGTCTTGATGTTTTATAGACTTAATATCAATAACTAGAAAGTTGAATGTGCATAGAAGATAGTAGCCAAGAAGAGCAATGGAATGAAATAAAGTTTAAGAATTCCAAGGTTGGCTCGGAATTCCTATACACCAGAAAAGTAAGCTCCAGTGATCGCCCCCCCGGATTTACTGGCGTGTGCCGGAAAATTTTTTATGGTCCGGCGAGCTTAAGTTGGGTCATGCTGCTGTATTAGGCGAGAGACCCAAATACGACAGAGTGCAGTGCATGGAATCCACTCAATACTTTTTCCTTTCAATAGGGTAGTTGGGTCTGTAGTATTATGCATAGGTAAGGGTTGGCTAGATTGTCAGGTGCTATTGCCCCGTGTAATGGATGTAGGGTTGGCTATAATTGATTAGTACTGGGTGCAAGGGTGTGACATCTACAGATCGGAATAGCGGATTGTGTGGGAGTTATTCGTGTGACCTGATAGCGGTGTAGGGGTGGGAAACAGGAGGTAATAGGAGAGAGACTGGGAGAGGGAGAGGGGGAAGGCGAGAGAGAGATAGAGGGTTGGATTGTTCCAAATAGACTGCATATTTGTAGACCGATATGACTAATGTACTTCTCTGTGATTCAGCAGTTGTATTTGGAACGCATATTGATACTCAGAACAGTTAACTTAGTTCCTGGTATATGAGTATACAGACCGGAAAATAGACTGTATCTATCAGTAATTCACCCAGGTCAACTGATCACTCAAAGATTCAAATAGTCTATAGTACACCTCACCCATAATCTATCTCAGTCTTTAAAATTAAAAACGTCTCCTAACTGCTTCTCCTAACACCCTTCTAACTCCCTCCTCCCAGTCCCTCCTCCCCATTAGGAAACTGAAATTATTTTTAACTTTCCCCATTAGAGATCACTTAATGCTTGTCTGTGGGATCTCAGGTAAACCCACCAAGGAACCGGTGTTGTCATTAAAGTCAAATAGAATCTTCGATTCCAGACTATTGAATGAATATGTTTCAACCAACGGTAAAGATCCAATCAACGGCGAACTGATGACCCAAGAAGACATTGTCCCTATTGACCCTTCAGTCAATGGTGGTGTCATAACGACCAAGAAATCCAACCAGGACTCGATACCATCGATGCTGGCAATGTTTCAAAACGAATGGGATGCATTGTCGTTGGAACTGTTTGAGTTGAGGAAACAAGTGTCGAATTTGAAGAAAGATTTGAGTCTCTCATTGTATCGTCAAGACGCTGCAGTTAAAGTAGCCACGAGGGCTATCAAGGAGAGGAACCAGGCAAGGTCGGCATTGCAAAAGTTGTCCGAGAAAATAGCTGGTGGTGATTTGGCAGAGGAGGAAGATAACAAAGTAGAACAGAAAGAACCTGAAAATGTGGTAGAGGAAGAGTCTAGATCAGACACCCCCGTTGGATTCCAAGAGATCAAGGACGAACAGAAGAAATTGTTTGAATTTCATAAGACACACAAGCATAAGCTGCCAATTAAGTGCAGCAAAGAACCAGGATATGAGTCAGTTGCTGGTATTTCTGAAAATGGTGCTACAATATACAACTACAGAGACGGTTTCTTGGCTCTGTATTCGAAAGAGAAAGGTGCTATCATTACGTATAGAGTAACCAGTGAAGGTGCCACAGAGTTGAGCTCATGGACACTTCAATCGAGACAAAGACAAGGTGTCATTGCATTACAATGGCTGATAGGCAATGAACCGACACTGTTTGTTGCGTTCAAGCAAAAAATTTGGAAATTCCATGATGGCAAGCACACCGAGTATGTGAAGGTTGGTTCAGACAGTATAGTGGACTTTGCAACGCACCCTAGTCTGCCGATCTTTGTTGTGCTATTCAAATCTAGCAAATACGGTGTCTACTTAGAAGGCCAACAGTTTTACTCATCGTTGAAGCTAGACTCTGCACCAACACACGTTGAGATCCACCCTGACGGTGTGATTGCCGCTATTTCTTTACAAGATGGAACAGTGTCAGTTATCGACTTGTCACTGGACAAGGAAACACAATCGGTGATGACTATAGATCGTCCTGAAGCTCTGGATGGGCAAACGATAACACAGTTAAAGTTTGCCAGTAATGGATACTGGATATTCATTAAGTACGGAAATTCCAATGTGGGGGTGTACGACCTGCGCAAAGCCCAATTTAGTTCAATATTGACATTCAGCGATGGACAGGGCACATTGTCCGTGGATCCATCGTCAAGGCTTGCCACATTGAACGGTCAATACTGCCGATACGAAAAGAAATCCAAGGAATGGACAGAGGCTACGGATTTAATCGACCAGGCAGATATCGAGGTCGTTGAAGAGGTCGACGGACAATACAGCGTCATTGCACTCGGAAAGGACGTTCAATTAGGTACAATTGGTTAGATATATAGATAAAAAATGTACATTAGTAAAAAAAGACTAATTGCTACCTGCATGAACTTTAATATTTAATGGAAAATATCATCCCTTAGTAATCTTTACCGGCTTGGCACCACATTCTTTTCGGAACCTGCCGGAAGCCGAATATATGTTTAAACATATTAAGGCATTGCCGAGGGGCAACCCTCTACGGAAACTAAGTCCCACAGAGTGTCTTATAACAGATGCTACCAACGGTGGTAACAATGGTCCAGCTAGTGTGGAACTAAATGAGCTCTCGAGGTTGACATCTAGACCGAAGGATCTCCGGATTATATGCAAGCGACTGGATAAACAAATGAGAGGCAATAATACAACGACAATAATGAAGACTCTGGTAGTCATATACTTCTTATTGCAAACAGGTTCTAATGAGTTCATTCAATGGGTTAATAGCGAGAAGTATATGATACGAGCCCTGCGAGAATACCAGACAAACACACATAACAATTCACAAACCGCCAAGACTTGTGCAAATATACGCAGTAAGGCGAGGGATATATCGAAGTTGTTGGAAGACAGTCAGTTGTTGAAAGAGAAAAGAGCACAATTTTTGGCAATGAGAGAAGAGATGAAGTTGCCTACACCGAGATCATCTTTAGATATGCCCTCATCGCCCATCATCTCTTCCACGCCATTGTCTCGGAAGACTAAATCGTTGGACATTTACAACCGTGGGGATATCATGCAAGACATTGATACTTTACTTTACTCATCATCCTGTGATGATACACCTGTTGGTCTTAATTCTGGAAAGTACCCAGCTTATGGCCGAATAGTTAATAATGATTACACTGGGACTTCTCATAGGCTCGGAAACATAGTGGAGGAGAAATAGAATATGGCACATTGCAATGGTTGCAAGTTTCCAATTCGCTGATTTCTACTAATTACTTCACTCCTCGGTTCACAACCTTTCAAATCGATTCCGCTAATATAATAATAATAATGTACATCTTTGCTTCCTTTACTAAACCATTTTCATCTGAATCCTCCTGGCCCTGCGATGTGCATTGAAAAAATAAAAACCTTAAAAAAAAGAAAAAAAAAAATAAGGGTACGAACAAAAGGAAACAAGAAGAGTAAGCAAAAAAAAAAAAAGAAATTATTGCCCTCGCCCCCAAAAGTCGGTAATAGCACGACTTTTCTCTCTCTCCTTCCGTTGACCTGCCGTCCGTCACCAATTAATATTCCCGAGGAGGTTTAAATTTATTCTACTGTTTTCTCTACAACTTCTTTTTTTCCATTTTTTTGAAAAAAACAACCCTTTAAAATGACCCAAACCTACTTTGACGTTGCTGCTGACGGTAAGCCACTTGGAAGAATCACTTTCAACCTTTACTCCGATGTTCCAAAGACTGCTGAGAACTTCCGTGCTCTTTCTACCGGAGAGAAGGGATTTGGCTACAAGAACTCGATCTTCCACAGAGTGATTCCTCAATTCATGTTGCAAGGTGGTGACTTTACCAACTTCAATGGAACTGGTGGTAAGTCCATCTACGGAGCCAAGTTCCCAGATGAGAACTTTGTTCACAAGCACACCAAGCCAGGTCTTCTCTCCATGGCCAACGCTGGTCCAAACACCAACGGTTCCCAATTCTTCATCACCACCGTTCCATGCCCATGGTTGGACGGTAAGCACGTTGTCTTCGGTGAAGTCACCGATGGTTTGGACGTTGTCAAGAAGATTGAGACTCTTGGTTCTTCCTCTGGTGCTACCAGAGCCAGAATTGAGATCACCGACTCTGGTGAGTTGTAAGTTGTAAGCCACCCTGGCAACAACTCGGGTTTTTAAATTAAACCTTTCAAATTGAATGTTATAAAATGAATTTTGAATAACTTTGACTCGTACCGATTGTAATTCACTAGTGTATCTTGCGCAATTGGTCTTTCAATCATCCTTCTGTTGATCTAATTCTCCTCCGCCTTCACCTTAAAAACTTTGCTGATTGAACACTTCCCAGCCTCAACTTTCCAAGCCCCTTAATTTTTCTCCCTCCTAAATATCACACGTCTCTTTTGCAAATGTCCCTCTATGGAATCCGCAAGTACACTCGACAGATCCAGAATGCTATCGGTGGGTACTCGGACTTGGAAAATATGATCCGCGATGCCACAAACACTGATACCTGGGGACCAACGAACGCTCAGAAACGGGCAATCCTTAACACTATAATGTCATACTCTGAATCCGATTTCGGATCACCAGACAATTCAACCTATACGCACGGTGTCTCACAGTACGTGATTGATTTCATCATAAAACGGATCCGCGAGTACGGGAAGATGACTCCAAAGAGTCAAGACTCAATATATGAAGTTTTAAAGAGAAATTTGGTCACCAAAGGTTATGCCTTCCTCATTGTTTTGAAGTGCCTTTCAGTGTTAGAGTACCTGCTATTGAATTGTTTCAGAACTAGAGGCGGTGAAATTACATTCGATGTCTTACCAGATATCAAGGCCAATGAGAATATTATCAGACGGTTGACAGATTATAGAGTCAAAGTTGCATACGATGGACTGAATATGCAGCATGAAAAACAGGTGCGTCAAGCTACAGAAAGACTGTTGACGTTACTGGATGATCCGGAATACCTCAAGAGTGAACGGATCAAGATGCATCCTAAATTGGCAGCTTCATTGGGTGGTTCAGTGTCTGTCGAGCAAGAGGATGTATCCCAAACAGTCACTCCTCAAGTACAGGCTCCTGTCGATCTATTGGATTTCGACGATGAACCCGAACCAACTTCACCTTCTCAAGCACAGGGTAACTCAGATGCTAACAATGTCTGGTCTGCATTTGAGTGGGAAGATGGCCAAACAACCCCGGTGCAAGCAACTACTCCATCGGTTGGAGAAACTAAGCAGACACAGGCTAAGAAACAGACTGATCTTTTTGCAGATTTACTAGCTTAGATTGCAATGCTTCGTGTGTATATTAATGTGTATTATATATTATGGCATATAGCTGCCTTATCATCATTCCCCATGGCATATGTATTAATGGATTTCACCTACATCCTCAAGATAGGTAAACTGAGATGGATCTTCAGACATTTCTTCATCATCTTGCAGACTGTACTGCTCGTCCTTTAATGGATTATCTTCCTCTGCATCGTAATACTTCAATTCAGTGTAATTGAACCTGCACCAACAATCGTCGCGTTTAACAGGCAGCGAACTGTATTTGGCAATGTAAAAGAATGTTATTGCCAAACCTGTTCCTGCAGTGAGGTCAAAGAAATAATGGTGTGTAAGGTACATGGTAGACCACC
The DNA here is from genome assembly GCA_030574155.1 of Xiuguozyma insectalens. Taxonomy (NCBI): domain Eukaryota; kingdom Fungi; phylum Ascomycota; class Pichiomycetes; order Pichiales; family Pichiaceae; genus Xiuguozyma; species Xiuguozyma insectalens. The sequence continues at coordinate 87,899 of JAJMEL010000004.1, read as the reverse complement.
AAAGCCAGAACACGTATCCGACAAAGAATGCTCTATATTTAGGGAACAGGTATGATAGCCACAGAGCATTCATTGAAGCGGAACCGGCATGTAACGATGGGAATGCACCAAAGACGACAGGCGATCTTTTGCTGAATGTAGTGGTATACATATCGAATCCAAAGAGATCGTCAATACGGCCGAGTCCACCCGGAGAACCGTTCATTGAGTAATTAGCCTCTGCCAAACCATAGAGGATCTTGTACCAAGGAGGTGCCATAGGGAAGAGTTGCTGAATGAGAACAGCTGACAAGTTCATGTAACCGTATGAAAAGGCCAACGATCTAAGAGCCGTTGGAGGTCCAAATAGCCAAACCAAAGCGGCACAGATGAATGGCAGTGCAAAATGCACTATACCATAAGGGAACCATGCTAAAAGGTCCAAAACAGGGTTATGATATGCTGCGAGTAAGTCTGATAGATTATCACCATAAAAGATGGTCTCAACAGCGGGCAAGAACTTGACAGAGATAGGTGGCTTGATAGAGAGTGGAATGTTTGGAGCGGAGAAGAATAGGAACACCCATGCGAGAACTGGAATGGCGTAAAAGAAGAATTGTGATAGAATAGGCGAGGTCATAATGAAAGTAACACCAGCCACCCAAACCAGTTTCATTATGAAGGGCATTGGAACTATGCAAAGAACAAAGAACCAGATTAATGAGCAAAGAATCAGACTGATCTTCCCAGCTGTAGTCAAATACCGGAACTTCTGTAAAGATGGTTTGAAGTCGACTTTCAACTGTATCAATGTGTTACCATTAAGAGAAGCGCGTTTATATTCGTCCCATAGTCTCAGTATTAAGTTGAATAGGAAGAATCCAGTATGATATTCAACCACCTCGACCGATTCTGTATCGTTTCTCGGCCTGTACAGATTCTGTGGTGCAACAGCACCACCCACTAACGAATTACCTCTAGATCTAGCAACAGAGTTATTTCTCGACCGGCCAGTATGTGTCTCTAATATTGCGTTCACCTCTGGCATAGTGAGCTGCTCTTCATCGAAAGACTTCATTGGTATCACCCTTGCCTCCGACGGCAAGGTATCAATCTGTGTTTCGGTCAATAATGCCATAAACCCGAAGAAGAAATTGTATTCCTTAGATGGGATTCTGTTGTAGGGGAGCCGAGGTTAGCGGTATAAACAAATTTTCAACTTTTTTCCAAGTTTTTTCCAAGTTTTTTTTTCTAGGTAAATCCAGGACGGCGCGTCTGACAGCACGTCGATCGACGCTCAAACGCCTACGCGGCAGCAAATCCCGCATTATTCGCATATCGCAAGTACCATTAGGGGCAAATTATTTACTAATTGGGCAGCAAAGGTTTCCTTAAAGGACCGCATCGGTTCAGATAATTTCTCCCTATTGAATATCGCTTTCTCTTTTCTTCAACTATGTCTGTTTATGAAGAGAAGAAGGCATTCCTCGGTGAAAGTGCCGAGCCACAAAAGAAGAGTTGGTTTTCTAGAACTATGAGAATGTGGCTTGGTGCCGTTGTGGCAATGCAACTCCTTGCTGGATGGTACCTTGCTCAGTTCTCTCTGTATCAATTGACTAGCTCTAGTGAAGTTGATTCATTGAATTTTGCCGCTGTCAAAGAGGTCTACTTGGACACTTTGAAAGATAACCAGATCGAAAAATGGCAAAAGGTCTACTCTAAAGATGATCAATTGGCTGGTACAAACTTGGCTGCAGTTAAGTGGGCCCGCAAGCAGTTTGAAAAGTTTGGACTCAATGCTACCATTGATGAGTATTTGGCACTCACTTCGTACCCAATCAAGACGCAGGTTCTCTTGAAGAAGAATGGTACCGATATTTATGAGCCTACTTTGAAAGAGGATGTTGTGGAAGGTGATCCTGCTTCTAAACACCATGTTCCTGCATTCCTTGGCTATGCTGCCAACGGTAACGTCACTGCTGAGTACGTTTACGTCAACTATGGTACTGTCGATGATTTCGCTCTTTTGGAATCTCTCGGTGTCAGTGTCAAGGGTAAGATCGCTATTGCCAGATACGGTGCTATCTTCCGTGGATTGAAGATCAGACATGCTGAACTGGCCGGTGCCATTGGTGTCTTGATCTATAGTGATCCTGAAGACGATGGTGAAGTGATTGAACAGAATGGTTACAAACCATACCCAGAAGGACCTGCAAGAAATCCATCTGCTATCCAGCGTGGTTCTGCACAATTCATCTCCCAGTGTGCCGGTGACCCATACTCACCAGGTTGGGGAAGAAAGCCAGGTGACAACTCTACGAGGGCTGATCCTTCTTCGGTTCTCCCATCTATTCCTGCCGTTCCTGTCTCTGCTAAGGAGATCACTCCTATTTTGAAGAAGTTGTCTGGCCACGGTAAGAAGATTGCTGGTTGGAAAGGTTTCATCAAGGGATTCGACTATTCTACTGGTCCAAACCCTGATTACACTGTCAACGTTTACAATAAACAGAAGTTTGTTGATGCCACTATGCACAACATCAATGCCGTCATCGAAGGTACTGATAAAAATGAAATAGTGATTCTGGGTAACCACCACGATTCCTGGATTCCAACTTCTGGTGATCCACATTCTGGTTCGGCCGCTGTTTTGGAGGTTGCTAGAGGTCTCGGTGAACTTTTGAAGATTGGCTGGAAACCTAAGCGTACCATCTTAATCGGATCCTGGGATGGTGAAGAATATGGTCTTTTGGGATCTACTGAATTCGGTGAATACCACTCCGAACTTCTCAAGAAGAAGGTTGTTGCCTACTTGAACACCGACGTTGCGGTCAATGGACCTGAACTTCATTTAGCTTCGAGTCCTCTTTTAAATGAAGTCTTGCGTTCTGCTGCAAAAGATGTAGACTACAAAAAGAATCAAACTGTGTTTGAACACTTTGAAAATGGCCCACATAAGGGTAAGATCACCCCATTGGGTTCGGGTTCTGACTTCACTGTCTTCTTAGAACACTTGGGAATCCCCTCTGTTGACTTTGGATTCAGCGCCACTTCTACATCTGCTGTCTACCCATACCACTCCACATACGACTCCTATCACTGGATGAAATACTTTGGAGATCCAGAGTGGCATTTGCACAATGTTATGGCTAAGTACATTGGTCTTACCCTCCTTGACCTCGTTGAAAAGCCAGTCATTCCTCTTAGAACTGCTGAATACCCACAAAAATTGACTGATTACTTCACAATTATATCTGACAGTATTCCAGAGGAATGGTACAACTCTACCATCGTTGGAAACGATCAGCTTCATATGCCAGGATGTCCACATGCTACATTGGGTGTTACTTTGGGAGATTTAGTCGATAGTATCAACGACAAGCTTGCAGATCTTATTAAGAAGAGCCGTGATTTCGATGCTGAGCTTGCTGAGTTGGATGACCAAAACGCACACTGGGACGATCTCAGCTACTGGCAGAAATTGAAGGTTCTTGTTAAGACTAAGAGAGCAAACGCTAAGCTTCTCTACTACGAAAGACATTTCCTCAATGAGGAAGGACTTAAGGGAAGAAAATGGTTCAAGCACATTGTGTATGCAAGTGGTAGATATACCGGATATGATGGTCAGCAATTGCCAGCTCTCACAGAAGCTTTGGAAGACTCGGAGAAGTCTGACTTTATCAAGGCAGCTGTCTACTTTGATAAGGTTCTTAGAACTTTATAATGAAAAGAAGTTAGTATTATTATTAACCATAGGCTCTATTTCTTACCGGCCAAAAACCATTTAGGCACCTTCCTTTTCGAGCCTTGACTCTTTGGTTTAGCCGTCTGGGTGTTCTTGCTAGCAGACTCTGCCACAATATTCTTCTGTAGCTCTGCTAGTTCATTGATTGAACGTGCCTTAGCCATATATTTCTCCACAACGAATGTCTCCTTGTTAGTAGGTGACTTCTCTCTGTATATGAACAATGATCGTCTTCCGATTCCGGCATCCGCGACCAGTCGTTTCTTCAAATCTTTGGATGTGGAAAGGACTTTAGTCTGTGGATATGGATTTAAAAGCTCGAAGAACAGCTGTTGATCAGTAGCTGCCGCTCTTTCATCCGCTGTAAGTGTCAAAACATTTTCAACAAGGATCTGGTAGAGGTTGCCCAATGTATACTCAGCAGGAAGCTCCAATTGGATTGTAGTGAAGTCAGGGAATCTGATTCTAATGATGCAACTGTTAATAACTGGTTTCTTTTTCGCTTCCAGTTCTTCTCGCATGGCTCTTGTCATCATTGGTCCACCTGTGGCACGTCGTTGCAGACTAGCCTGGTACGACTTGGCCTGTTCCACGGTCATCTCAAACACTTCTTCTGGGTCATCGTAGGAGACATGCTTAGCTGGGCCTGAAAACACCTCTATGGTGGACTTTGGATCGATTGGTTGGGCTTCAACTTCTGCTGCTGGTTCTTTCGGCTTGACATCTTCCGGCTTGGCATCTTCCATAGGCTCGTCTGTATCTTTAGGTGCTGCTTCGGATGAGACCGCTATAGGTGTCACCTCTTTAGATGGCTCTTCGCTCAATGGTTCCTTTGGCACTTTTGATGGCTCTTTTATATTGTTTATTGCTTTCACAGACTGTGCACTCAATTCTCCAGCGGAAATATCATGCCTCTTGAATCTCAATCTCAATGCATGACTGCCACTGGTCAACCCCAATGCCTTCAAACTGGTTGTCTTTAAAGCATCACCACTAACACTCTTGGACATAGTCTGAACAGTAGGAATATATTCACAATTGATCCTCTTGTTCAACTTGGCATCATCTATTGTACTCTTTCTATCCACTAATGCGGTCCCAATGGTTTCTCCATACTTGGTTAAAACGTCCCATGTTGTCTCGGAGGATATAAACTTTGATATTAAAGACCGAGGAGGCGGTTGTTTGAACGATGTATCGCCCTCAGGTGGAATGATTTGCAACTTCAATGTAACTTCCGAGTCAGTCTGTTGCTTCTTGACCCGTTTCAGTTGGATCTTGGCACCTCTAGGTAAATTGGCCAGTCTGAATGGTAAAGATAGATCCAGAACGGTATCATGGTAGATCAGCCCAAACTGAGATGAATCAGCAAGGTGGAAGTGCGAGCAGGCACTTTCTTCCAGGTCATTCAAGCTAGTAGCACCTCCAGCTGTAGTTTTGAACTCCTTATAGTTATAAATGATAGTTACAGATGACGACATTGCATAACCTTAGGAGTGAAAGATTTAAAAGGCAAGCTGCCCCTTGAATTAGTGGAGAAGTAGAAAAAAAAGTATGGACCCTCGCGCCGCGTTTGATTTTTTTTTGTTTACCTTCCAAGCACCACTTCATAAAGAAACCACTGATAGCGATGGGAAGCCGGTCCCGTACAACTTCACCAGACAGAAGGTCGACGAAGTCTGCTATGTCGATATCGCCTGTCAGATCAGAGAGATCCAGGTCACCGAAGAAGCGTGATACCATATCTATGGCTCCTGCTACAGTGAAAAATGATAACATTAAAGTTATAGCACGGTTTAGGCCTGATGATTCTGAAGACTATGTTGTTGATTTCATGCCAGATGGACAATCTGTTGCACTGGAATTGGATAACGGCAAGTGTCAGAGTTTCATTTATGATTGTGTGTTTGATGACACCGCAGAGCAACAGCATGTGTTTGACTACTCGGTGCGTCAAACTACAGATGATCTTGCTGAGGGATACAACGGTACCGTTTTGTGTTATGGTCAGACAGGTGCGGGTAAATCATACACGATGATGGGTGAGCTAGAAAATGACATAATGAAAGGGTTGATTCCTAGGATCTTTGAGCGGATATTTGAAATCATTGAGAAGTCCCCTAGAACTCTGGAGTATACTCTGGGAGTCTCTTACATGGAAATCTATAACGAATCGTTGAGGGATCTTCTTGATCCGGATAACAATGGCAAGTTATCTATTCATGAAAACCGAGTCGATGGTGTCTATGTTTCTAACCTGGAGACATTCTATGTGGCGAATCTAACTGACGTGTATACGATCTTGAAACAGGGATCTTTGAATAGAACCACCGGTTCGACGCGCATGAACCGTAATAGTTCTAGATCGCATGCTATTTTCCAAATCAAACTATCATCCAAAGACCTGACCAGTGGTATTGTTAAGACAGGTAACTTGTTCCTGGTCGATCTTGCTGGTTCCGAGAAGATCGATAAAACTGGTGCTACAGGTCAACTATTGGAAGAGGCCAAAAAGATCAACTCTTCACTTTCAGCATTGGGTAACGTCATCAATTGTCTCACTGATGGCCAATCCTCTCATATACCATATCGAGACTCTAAATTGACTAGAATTCTTCAAGAGTCTCTAGGTGGTAACTCGCGTACCACTTTGATTATCAATTGCTCGCCGACGGCATACAATGCACAAGAAACGTTATCGACACTCCGGTTTGGTGCCCGTGCTAAGCATATTACGAATGCTATTCATATCAATAGCGAACTGAGTACAAATGAGTTAAAGAAACGGTACTTGGAGCAAGTCAATGTCAACGAAGAGAATGTTAAACGTATAAATACCATGGAGGCTCGTATCAAATCTCTTGAAGCCGAGAATTCCAAATTGAAAGACAACCTGCAACAGGTCTTGTTGTCATCACAGAATAGTACTTTGAATATTGATGAGATTCGTGAAGTTCTACAAAAAGAGACTGCATATGATGATGCCAAGATATCCACATTGGAAAAGGCTTTGGAACAGTTTAGCGCACATATCAATCAAGTCGATATTCAAAACAACGATCTGAAGAAAGATATTGTCTCGTTGAAAGAGATCAGTCATATGAAAGATGCACGTATTGATGAGCTGCAGAAGCAATTGAGTTCAAGGGAAGCATTAGTGAAAGTTGATTCGGAGAACTTTGAAAATAAGATGGTTTACTTGAAAGATCGGTTGGCAGCTGCGAGGGCTCCGCATGATATGAATGGTGGCGCTATGGGTGGTATGTTTGGAACCATGAATAAAGAAAACGTGGAACTGGATGCTGTCAAGTCTCATACTTCCGATTCATCGGCTACTGGAACCGGGGCACCTTCTGCGTCTGTTGCATCTGCTGCTGCAAGCAAGAGAATGGGGTTGAACTTGAGGATTGTCAAGCCTATGCGTGGAGGTGGTAATTAGAAAATGGACATTACATTGTATATTATGAGAGAAAGTAAAGTTTACTTGAATTGTGCTTGGCCGCTTTTCAGGCCAAGGATGCATCTAACGTCACTTGTAAAACGTAGACTCTTTAAAAGAGGTAACAGTGTAACAAGCTCGTTGTCATCCGGATCGTTGATCCAACCTTCTATCATGATTCCATTGTCTCTATGGTGAGCATAACTGATAGGAGAGTTGTCTATAATAATAATTTTTGAGAAATCTGTAGCATGTGAAGATTTCCTGGATGCGGAACGACACCTCGATCTTGAACGTGAACTAGACCTTGTATCCTCTAAAGAGATGGGAGCCATTCTAGGGGATGCAGGTGGAGTTTGTGGATGTGGTGATGGTCCCAATTGTGGTGATAGTTTGTGTGACTTTCCTGTTAAAACATTGAGATCTTTAATGTATCCTCGTCCCTCGATGAAGATACAAGAATCTCTATAATAACGTTGAGAGAAGACAGGTTCGTTGGTCGGTGGTTGTGTACCGTTGGCAGTCTCCGACTTATCATGTAGTCTTACTTCTTCTTCAAGGTAGTTGATGACAGGATCGGCGTACTCTTGAATGGATGCAGTGAAAACGACAAGATTGAACCAATGTCTAACCAATCCAAGAAATTCGTCAACATGAGGCCGTTTATAGATATAATACAGTTGAGTCAAACCGGTATTGTTCAGTTTAACTTCCACTGTAGCGCCAGTGTTCTTGTTCAATATTGATGAGTTCCTTCTTGAAAGAGAATGGATCAAAGTCTCGTCTAGATCCAACACCAGGGTCTTCTTTGGCATGTTGGGTGGATTTGATATATCGAAGTTGAACAGCATACGAGGGAAGATTAGTTTCTTCCTGTGAGGTTTCTGCCTGGACTTACGTGATGGTGTAGATCCGGAGTTATTGACTAACCCCAATGGCGAAACACCTGTTGGGGATTTGATACCATCATCACCTTTATCGGCCATCTCTATCTCGATATCGTCATCGAGACCGCTTTTAGGTGATAAATTGGGAGTGTTGGCAAGACCTATTTGCGTAGTGAGCGTCTGTTTGGATTCTGGTTGGTTCTCATTGACAGGAATCTGCACTTTATTGAATAGCATATAAGTGAACATCTTCAATGGATAGGTCAATAAGAAAAGAATGTAACTCAGCGGTTTAAGGAGTACCAAGTTGGGGAGGTAAAACAGGCAATGCACAAGCCATGCCACAATTGTATAGTCATCATCGCATTGTTTATGTTGTTCCCTCTTATTTAAAAGTTTGTTCTTTGTATCTGGTACTTCATCCACCTTTGGTGCGGGGGCACGGGCCACTATATCTGAATCATCTGGTTGATCCAATTGAACAAACGCTGATGTTACACTGACAGGTTGTTCTATAGAATGATCAGATTTGCCATGCTGCGAGTTCCCCATCGCCAGTTGTGCACTGTCGGGTACTTTGGCAGACGACATAAAAATGTCTAAATATCTTAAAAGAAGAAAGTGATACGAGCTGGGTTAGATACCCAACGGAGCAAAAATAAATAATATAGTCTCTATTAGGATATCTCAGAAAAATGGAAGTTGGGAAGGGAAGGGAAGGGTAGCTTGGTTGGGGGAAAGAAGAGTTTGTCTTTTTGTTTTTTTTTTTCTCTGGCTGGGAGAGGTGCTTCCCCTCTTTGTCGGCCCATAGCTTTTTTTTTGCTCAGCAACTTTCATGCACCTCGGACAATGCACTTCCCACTAATCTCGACCTCTATATCTACCACCCCGACTAGATCTAGTGGAGGGTCTTCCTGCACGACCTCTGGTTCCACGGTTATATCCATATTGTTGCTTTGAATAGAATGTATCCCCCGTATGCTGCTGTGAATGCGAATAATCATGGCTAGAACGTCTTCCTGACAATCCTTCAGGAGAATCCCCTGCAGAAGGAACAAACTCTTGTTCCTCTTTTTGTTGCTCTTGTAATCTATATGTGAAATCAAATCCTTTTGATTCACATTCCATATGCAGTTCACCGTCTTCTAAGTTTAGCAAGAGGTGGCCGAAGGCTTCGTCACATAGGTTGAAATGCCAAGTGTTCTGGAACGATATGTAATATAGATCGTTCAATTGACGAATTATAGCGTTCACTTCTCGCTGTTTGGATTGAAGGTTTAGGGTATCTTCATCATTAGCAATTCCATGTGATAGTTGTAGAGGTAAGATATCATCGGAGCTCTTGCTGCTGATTGGAATTTTATCAAAGACACCCAATGCAAGGTCTATGCATGCTATCATTGTTGGATCGTTCAGACGAACCAACAGTTTTTCAAACTTAGGCTGGACATTCTTCCAAATTGATGCCAGTTTCATACGAGATTCGTTGAACTTAGCCTTGAATGATTCGAACGATGGATTGATCGAAAGCTCGTTATATGAAGAAGTGTATTTGAAATGCAACGAATCCGAGATAGTGAAGTCCATTTTGAAGAATATCGATAGATGCTCCAAGAGTGGTTCTCTTGCTGGTGATTGATGCGTAATGAAGATCTTGATTGCCTTTTCATAATTTTTTGGATGCTTCTGTGCATAGTCAATCAAGGAGTAGATAAGCCTGCCCATTTGCAAAATGGTGATCCAAATGTTACCAGGATCACCGGAGACTGGGAGCAGAGTCTCCGAATTATCCAAGTCTTCGAACTTGACATTACCTATCACATCTGCTAAGTCAACCGTTGAACCTTGGTGGAATAATTTATGATGTGATAGTGAGCCACCGATTCCGCTCAATAGAAGGGTCTGGCCATTGGAAACTTCCACGGTAAATAGATTCATATCGTCCACTATATGCAAGTTTGGCACTTTGTAGATGCCATATCGGAACTTATCGATCACCAACGAGTCCTCGCACATCCCATAGATCGTATACACCGGTATATTTAGCTGTTTCTTTCCGCTGACAAAATCGCTCAGTTCTGAAATCGTCTGGTTGCGTAGCAGTTTCTTCAAGTTATCGCGCTCGTTTGATAAATGCTCCACTGAATGTCCAGTCACTCTAGACAACTTGGATATCCCAATGATGACCTCTTCCGATAGTAGTGGCGAAAATTCTACTATATGCCTCAAATATGATTCATGGATTCTTTCGACACTCCCCTCATCTAAAAAGCCAAAGTTTCCTGTATGTATAATGAGATCCGCTTTGTAACTCTCTGCTAATCTATTGAACAACGACAGTTCACCCCGAATGTCCGCCACTGCCAAGATTCGGCATCCATCTTGTTCTAATACTCTTACGCTCATTTTCTGGTTTGGGGTAAATTATTATCGAATTTAATTCTTCTTTAAATTGAACATATCCTTAGAGGCGGACGGAATGTAGAATTTCCGAGATAAGTAATCACTAATCTTATTTTTTAGCCGGAGAAGTTTCGCTTAGAGTTCAATGCAAGCCTCAATTTCTCCGCCCTGTTAAAAAAATTATTTCCCTTTGTTACAATAGCCTCGGATTAATAAAGTTTTTCCCTGGCATCCGATCCCCCCACCTACAAATGCTTTGTTAAATATAACATAAATCAAATTACCTACTTAAACCTTGGCAGCTAATTCCTCGAGCATCTTATAGTCTCTCTTTTCAATGGATCCGTTACCTGGAAGTCTAGTCTGTCCCATAAGGAAGACATCAACTTCCCGGGCACATTGACGTCCTTCTTGAATACCCCAAACAACCAAACTCTGTCCTCTTCTGCAGTCACCTGCAGCAAACAGTTTGGAAGCTGGATCAATTCTGTAGGAACCACCTTGAACTGTAGAAATAGTACCACGTTTAGTCTTTGGAACCTTCAAAGTGTCCAATTCTGGTCCAACGAAACCCATCGAGAGCAGAACAACGTCTGCTGGGAAGAATTGTTCCGAACCAGGGATTTCAGCCATCTGCCAAGCTCCAGAATCGGAACGTTTCCATTCAACACGAACGGTTTGGATTCCCTTAACATTTCCTTCACCATCATCAACAAACTCCTTAGAAAGCACACAGTACTCACGAGGATCCTTTCCGTATTGTTCCTTGACTTCAGTGTGTCCATAGTCAACACGGAAAATACGTGGCCATTGTGGCCATGGATTGTCCTTAGCTCTCTCAGTTGGAGGTTTTGGAAGCAACTCAAAGTTGGTCACAGATTTGGCTCCATGACGGGTAGATGTACCAAGACAGTCATTACCAGTGTCACCACCACCAATAACAACAACGTCCTTACCGGCAAGAGTTTGACGGATCTTCTCCAAGTCTCCATCAAGCAATGCTTCAGTATTTGGTTTCAACAACTCCATGGCGAATTTGATGTTGTTGTACTCACGTCCTGGAATCTTCAAATCACGTGGAATAGTAGATCCAAGAGCAAACACAACAGCATCATTCTCAGTTTCCAATTCTTCCACTGAAACGTCTTCACCAACTGCACAGTTCAAGACAAACTCAACACCTTCAGCTTCCATCAAGTCGGTTCTCCGCTTAACAACGCCCTTATCGAGCTTCATGTTTGGAATACCGTACATCAAGAGACCACCTGCTCTGTCAGAACGTTCATAGACGGTGACACTGTGACCAGCTTTATTAAGTTGATCTGCAGCAGCAAGTCCAGCAGGTCCAGAACCAATAACAGCAACGCGCTTACCGGTTCTAACCTGTGGTGGGCATGGTTTAATCCAACCTTCGGACCATGCATGATCAATGATACCAGCTTCGATAGATTTGATACCAACTGGGTCATTACCTGAAACGTTAACAACACAAGCACCTTCACATGGTGCTGGACAAACTCTTCCGGTGAATTCTGGGAAGTTATTTGTCATGAGCAAACGTTCAAGAGCTTCACGCCAACGGTCCTTGAAGACCATCTCGTTCCATTTAGGAATAATGTTAGAGACTGGACAACCAGTGTCAGATTGACAGAATGGAATTCCACAGTCGATACATCTGGCAGTTTGGTAAGTAAGGTCCTCCTTAGTCAATCTGGAGTTCATCTCCTTCCAATCATGGACACGAGACTTTGCAGGACGGTACTTTTCATTTCTACGCTTGTATCTCATGAATCCACCAACCTTCTTCAAAGCTGGGGCACTAGAGTTTCCAGATTTGATGACGTCTTCAACATCAGCAACCTTTGGTTCGGCTGGCTTCTCAGTAGCAGGTCCACGTCCTTCTTGCTCTTCGGTCAATCTCTCAGCAAGAGTTGGTTTGGAGAACTCACCTCCAGTGATATCAGCTTCTGGATCATCCTTGACAGTGTTGAACAAACTAGATGCTTTCTTTTGACGGAGCTCTTCTTGCTTCTTGGCTTCAGCATCAAGAATAGCTTGGTACTCGTGTGGGATAACCTTAACAAACTTCTTGAGGAAGCGGTTGAAGTCATTAAGAATACGGTCTGCAATCTCAGATCCAGTGTAATGACGATGATCTTCCAAAAGACCTCTGACAAAGGCAATTTCAGATGGATCTGTCAAAACTTCAAGACCAACAAGTTCTTTGTTGACCTTCTCTTCAAAGTCTTGAGCCATGTCAAGCACGTAGGCAATACCACCAGACATACCAGCAGCAAAGTTACGACCAACTGGTCCCAAAACAACAACACGTCCACCGGTCATGTATTCACAACCGTGATCACCAGTACCTTCGACAACGGCGGTAGCACCAGAGTTACGGACAGCGAAACGTTCAGCAGCAATACCACGAATGAATGCAGTACCAGAAGTAGCACCGTACAAACAGGTGTTACCAATGATAATGTTCTCCTCAGCCTTGAATGGAGAATCCTTTGGAGGATAGATAATAAGACGTCCACCAGAGAGACCCTTTCCAACATAGTCATTACAGTCACCTTCCAGTTCAAGAGTAATACCTGCAGCAAGGAAGGCACCGAAGGATTGACCGGCAGAACCAGTAATGTTCACATGAACAGTATCATGTGGCAATGATTGAGGACCGAAACGTTTAGAGCATCTGTAAGACAGAGTAGTACCAATAGCTCTATCGGTGTTGGAAGTTTGTGCCTCGATGGTAACTGGGAGTCCCTTATCAAGAGTGACTTCAGCCTCATCGATAAGCTTGTTATCAAGTCTAACATGGAGTCTATGGTCCTGTTTCTTGGTGCAACGGGTAGCAACACCTGGACGGATGGTATGAGCAGGAGTAAGAATTGGAGAGAGATCAATGTTTGCATTCTTAGTAGTACGCAAATCGTCTCTGACACGAAGTTTATCAGCTCTACCAACCATCTCATCGACAGTCCGGAAACCAAGTTTAGCCATAATTTCACGCATCTCGTTGGCAACATAGTAGAAGAAGTTGATGACGTGCTCTGGAGTACCCTTAAAGTGTTCTCTAAGAGCAGGATCCTGAGTGGCAATACCGACAGGACAAGTGTTAGCATGACATTTACGGTTGTAAACACAACCCATGGAGATGAGAGGAGCTGTAGCGAAACCCCACTCTTCAGCACCAAGGAGACATGCAACGGCAACATCTCTACCGGTCTTCAATTGACCATCGGCTTGAATGATGACACGTCCACGCAAGTCATTAAGAACCAAAGTCTGATGAGTCTCAGCAAGACCCAACTCCCATGGCAAACCGGCGTGTTTAATACCGGTCCAACGAGCAGCACCGGTACCACCGTCATGACCGGAAATCAAGATATGGTCAGCTTTAGCCTTGGCAACACCAGAGGCAATAATTCCAACACCAACTTCAGAGACAAGCTTAACAGACACACGTGCACGTGGGTTGGCGCACTTGAGATCGTAGATAAGTTGTTTCAAATCCTCGATCGAATAAATATCGTGGTGAGGTGGAGGAGAGATCAAACCAACACCTTGGGTAGAGTGACGAGTCTTAGCAATACCTGCAGAGACCTTGTAACCTGGTAATTCACCACCTTCACCTGGCTTAGCACCTTGAGCCATCTTAATTTGAAGTTCATCTGCATCAGAAAGGTAGTAAGAGGTAACACCAAAACGTCCGGAAGCGATCTGCTTGATAGCGGAACGCATGGAGTCACCGTTAGCATTTGGTCTGGATCTTTCAACATCTTCACCACCTTCACCAGTGTTAGATTTACCTCCAAGTCTGTTCATTGCCACTGCAAGAGTAGAGTGTGCTTCCATAGAGATAGAACCATAAGACATGGCACCAGTAACGAAACGACGGACAATTTCAGTCCATGGTTCGACTTGATCAATTGGAACTGGAGTAGATCCTTCAACTTGGAAATCGAGAAGACCACGAAGAGTACAGTTTCTAATAGCCTCCTGTTCAATCTTGGAGTATTGTGCATAAGCACGCTCGTTCTTGTTACGAACGGCATCTTGAAGGTTAGAAATAGCAGCAGGCTCATTAACGTGATGGTCACCGCCGTCACGCCAATGGTACTCACCTGATTCTGGTAAACCTGGTGCCTTAATGGTCTCTCTGGTTGGATATCCGCGCAAATGCATGGTGAATGCATCTTGAGCAATGTACTCAAAAGTGATACCCTTGATACGAGAAGCAGTACCGGCAAAGCAACGGTCGACAACTGAGTTATCAATACCAAGAGCTTCGAAAATCTGAGCACCTTTGTAAGAAGCCAAAGTAGAAATACCCATTTTGGACATGACCTTGTAGATACCATCGTCAATAGCATGAGCATAGTTGTCAAGGATCTGCTTATCAGTAAGGTCACCTTTAAACATTCCGTCGTGGTTCAATTTAAGCAAAGTATCCATAGCCAAGTATGGGTTAACAGCATCGACACCGTATCCGACAAGACAACAGATATGATGAACTTCACGAGCTTCTGCGGACTCGACAATGATAGCAACCTTAGAACGTTGCTTTTGACGAACCAAGTGGTGATGGACGGCACCAGCAGCAACGAGAGAAGAGAGTGGAATATGTTCAGCATCGGTAGCTCTGTCAGAAAGAACAATGACTTGAGCATTATCGACAATTGCCTGTGTAGCTTCTTCGCAGATTCTGTCAAGTGCATCGGTGTAACCAGTGAGTCCCTCAGAGACAGGGAATGTAATGTCAATCTCACGGACGGACCACTTAGGGTAGACAGTATTGATCTGCTTAATGGCATTGAGCTCAGCATTGTTCAAGATTGGAGAAGAAAGCTTGAGTCTGTTACACTGAGATGGGCTCATTTCGAGAAGGTTACCTTGAGGACCAATGTAACATTCCAGAGACATGACGATTTTCTCTCTGATTGGGTCGATAGGTGGGTTGGTGACCTGGGCAAAGAGTTCTCTGAAGTACTCATAAATAAGTTGTGGGGTCTCGGAAAGGCAAGCAAGAGCAGAGTCATTACCCATAGAACCCAAAGTTTCCTTTCCGGAAGTGGCCATCGGAGCCAACAGGGTCAAGACCTGCTCGAGAGTGTAGCCGAAGGCCTTCATGCGTGGATCTTTTTCAATCGTGAGAGAGGTATCAACAGGAGTGGTAAGCTTGACATTCTTGGCAGCAAGTTTCTCGCAAAGTTCTGGCATGCTAAGCATGTTAGAAAGAATCCAAGCTTTGAAATCGAATCTAGAAGCAACCTGTTTTTTCAATTCACGGTCATCAACGATACGACCTTCCTTGGTATCGACAAGAAGCATTCTACCTGGTTGAAGACGACCCTTCTCAATGACCTTGTTGCTTGCAACTGGCAAAACACCAACTTCAGAAGCACACACCATGACATTATCAGAAGTGATGTAGTAACGACATGGACGTAAACCGTTACGATCCAAGTTAGCACCACAGAAACGGCCATCAGCAAAAGTGAAAAGTGCTGGACCATCCCATGGTTCCATGAGACAAGCGGCCCATTCGTAGAAGGCACGCTTACGTGGATCCAACTGCTCGTTGTGTTGCCAAGCCTCTGGAACAAGGAGCATGATAGCTTCAGGAAGAGAAAGAACACCATTAATGACAAGCAACTCCAAGACGTTATCAAGAGCAGCAGAATCAGAACCACCTTCTTCGATGATTGGGAACAATTTGTCGAGCTCATCGCCAAACAATTTAGATTTCATAACACCTTCACGGGCACGCATCCAATTCTTGTTACCACGAAGAGTGTTAATTTCACCATTGTGAGCGGCCCAACGTAAAGGTTGAGCTCTATCCCAAGATGGGAAAGTATTTGTGGAGAATCTGGAGTGGACAAGTGCAAAATGACACTCGTAGTCAGCATTCACCAAATCGTGGTAGTAGGAGTAAACTTGAGATGGCACCAACTGACCTTTATAGACAATGTTTCTGTTGGAAAGAGAAGTGATGTAGAACCAGTTGTGCAAACCGATAGTGTGAGTGGCTTGCTTACGAAGGATGAAGAGTCTTTTCTCGAAGTCCTTCTGGTATTTCTCTTCGAATTCCTCTTCAGTGAAAATTTCTTGAGGAGCAGAACCTTCACCGTAAGCTTCAGCCAAGACGACAGCAGGTTGAAGAATTTTAGGCTCTCTAGAAAGAGAAGCAGGACCAAGCAAAGTAGAATCGACAGGAACTTCACGCCATCCAAGGACACGAAGACCTTGACTAGCGGCAATGCTTTCCATGGTTTCCTTGGATTTTTTGAAAATATCTTCATCTTTCTTAAAGAAGACATTACCAACAGCGTATTGACCGACTGGTGGTAACTCAACTTTACAACGATATTCAAACTCCCTTCTCATGAACTTATCAGGAATGGAAGTCATCACACCGGCACCATCACCATCACGAGCATCGGAACCAACGGCACCACGATGTGTCATATTACAAAGTAAGTACCTAGCTTCAGAAATGATCTGGTGGGAAGCCTGACCTTGGATTTGACAAGCAAAACCAACACCACAGTTATCCTTTTCTAAAGAAGGATCATATAATCCTTTCTTAGTAGGTAACGTCGAGGCCCATGACTTGTTTTCTGGAGTCTCGTCGTATTCGTAGACCGTGTAGGCCTCTTTTTCATCCTCAGAGACGGCCATATCCGGAAGTGAATACTAAGTGGGAGAAGGAAAAAATTTGCTACTTCAATTTTCACTAATAGATTACATCGTTTTTTAGCCCCACCTCTCCACCACTTGCTCTTATCAGGCAATGGATCCATCCAATGGGAGCCCGCAAATACTTAATCCTTATTTCTTTTTTTTCAACTCTCTACATGATTAGTTCTTCCAGGGCTCGCAGAAACCCGTCATTTACTCCGCATTTTCATATAGAAATGTGAAAGTATCATGGGTGACTAGACTCGATATACCTAAAATACATCCCATCTATGCAAGCTATACAACTCATAAACGAGTCCTACTAAAGTTTCTTATTATTACGCCCCGATGGATCGCCTAATTTGGATTATTTGAAGATGGGGGGGCAGTTTGATGGCCGGGGGATGCCGATGAAAAATAATTGATTTACTTGGAAAACAAAAGAAGAAAAATGACTGAGAAAAAAAACTGTGCATGTGCAAAATGGAACAGGATTTCAATGTTGCAATTATTTGCGTTGCATCAGAGATGGTGAAGTTACATTGGATCATGCTTTAGATGAGATTCTGTTGTACTGCTCTGGAGAGGGTTATATGGGTTCTATTGTACCGAAAAGTTATTCCTTAGTTTTCCCCCCCCCCGAAGTATTCCCTTTTGTTATCAACCGGCGGCCCGAACCGGAGTCGATCTTTTTTACCATTTTCCTCTTGTTTCGAGTAACGAAAGAGGGGAATTTTTTTTAAAAATAAGGGGGACGGGAACCTATTAATGCAAGCAGGGTAGAAAGTCACATCTCAAAAAAATGGGGGGGGAGGGGGGTTCGTAGATTTCGATATTACCAATTATACGATTGTTATTAACGTTTATCTAATCCAACAGAAGTAACTCACGGAAGTGACTCATTCGTCGTCGTCATCGTCATCTCCAGCATCTTCGTCTGCTTCCATAACAATCTCTTCGTCCTGTGCATACTTTCTAGCGATTCTGGAAGCCTTACCAGCCTGTTCGGCATCTTCTCTAGCTCTCTTTTGCAACTCACTGAGTTCACTCTTGAACGACTTACGAACATATCTGTTACTGAAAGCATCCCAGAGTTTCAATCCAGGAGTAGAACCACCAACCACAAGGTGACCACCCACTTCAATATCTGTAGCAAAGCTAGAACTGAGAACATTTCCACAGCCAAAGTCCCTAGAGGTGACCATTGTAGGTGTTGGTGCAACTCTCCAAAGCTTCAACTGCTTGTCTCCCATGGCACCGGTGACTAACATCGAGCTCAAGTATTTATTTGGGGAAAGTGCGGTGATACCAGAGTCGTGAGCATGTAATGTCCAAACAGGTTCGGTCTCTTTACGAGCATCGAAATAGTAGACGTTACCTTGGTCAGTACCAGCATAGAAGTTTGTACCTTGACCCCAAGCGATACTCTCCACTTCTTCGCCAGATGAAACGCTGTAATATTTAGCCATCTCTGAAACGTTTTCTATTCTAACATCACTGATGGCACATCTGGAGTCGTAACCTCCAGTAAGCAAAATCGATCCATCGTCAGCATGCCATTGAGATCCGGAAACGTTCTTTTCGTTATGTAAACCTTCGATAGATCTTGCCACTGCCAAAGTGGACAAATCCCAAAGCTTCACTGTAGTGTCTGCAGATGTAGTTGCTAAGACATTTCTGAAATGCTGGTTATGAGATATGGATAGAACGGCATCTGTGTGTCTATATTGAGAGATTTTCTTCTTACTCTTCTTCTTCTTCTTTTTGGATGGTTTATCCTCGGAGTTATCCTCTCCCAATATAGCATCAGGGAATGCCTTATCGATGGTATCCAAATTCCAGATCTCCACAGTAGGGTCCAAAGTACCGATGGCAGCAAAATTTCCGACATTGTTTTCGTCAATTGGTTTGCCCGGTTGCACTGACAACCATTCGACACAGAGTGGGAAAGTTGGTAGCATCAAGTCGTGGTGAACGTACAACGAACTATCTCTGATCATACCTTGAGCGACATCTGGATCTTGCTTGTCTGCAGATTCTTCGTTAGAACCTGCAGGAGCTCCAGCACCATCATCATAGACATAAATGTCCAAGTATGACACATCGTCATCTGTTCTGGCCGATAACACAAGGTTATCGGTAGGATAGATCTGTAAATCCTTCTTATCCTCAGCCTGTTCTACATCGGTAGGTAGAGTCAAGTAATCGGCAGTAGGTTCATCGTCTTCCTCACCTTCTTCGGTATCTCCATGCACATAAGTTGCACCAGAACCACCAAGACCTGGAAAGATTGTCACTGGCACACCAGTCTCGTCTTTAGGGTCTTCATCGTAGTTTTCCAGGTCGTACTCGTCAAGATCGTGGTCAACGTCTTCAGAGTCCTTTAATTTGGCTGTTTCTAAATCCTGTTTGGCCGCACCAAGATGCAAATTGGCCATATCATTGATTCTTGCCATCTCATCATCGTCAAGCACATAGGTCTCTGGGAATTCGGATGCAAATCCCCTTGGCACCCAAGTAGTTGCAGAGATCATAGTGATTAGAAGAGGGAAGAAAGTTTTTCAAAAAATTTTCAGGCAGTGCTAAATAGATGAGTTAGGGATTGTATGAACAGGGCTGTGTAGTAGGAGTGAAGGTGGGAGTGAAGGGTTGAAGGTGGTGGAGACAATTCATTTGTGTTTTATAGAATGTAGCGGTCAAGGTGTTGATGCCGGCTGGGACTCACACGAAGACCTAAGTAGATCTTTAAGAACCCATCATACGTCATTCAACATAAGTATCTTAGTTAGTACTTTTTTGAACTAATAGCATGATAAACCTTCAGTAATAGTACTAACTAATTGAGATAGATCTACCATGTGGATGAGTAACTAGGAAATGCAGCTCAATAAGCAAAAACAGGTGAAACAAGTACAACCAGACATACCATAATCTTTAAAATGGTAGCCATAGCCAGTAAATACATGATCATACTTGCCCTCTCCATCAAATCCTAGATCCACTTACTATATCACATTTTCCCCGTCGTAAAAATTCTTCCCACGCATATGTCACATCAGAAGAAAGACGAAGACAAGAAAAGCGCCGAACAGACGGCGGGTTCTATCCCACAAGGGTCCGGAAAGAAGAATATTGCCGATCTATTGAAGATGCTCGCTATAGAAGAGCAGAACCCTCATGAACATAAAGATATGGATAAGTACAAGTTCTGGAAGACCCAGCCTGTCCTCAAGTTTGACGAGAATGTGGACAACGAGGGCCCAATTGACAAATTAAAGACTCCCGAGGAGGTCAGACAGACTCCATACGACCTTTTACCGCAATTTGAATGGGTTACACTAGATTTGGAGGACGATAATGACTTATCTGATCTTCATAAGTTACTCTATGATCACTACGTGGAAGATCACGATTCCTCATTCAGATTCGCCTACTCCAAGGAGTTCTTCAATTGGGCACTCACCCCACCAGGATGGCGTAAGGACTGGCACATTGGTGTACGCGTGAAACAGTCAGGTAGACTCGTCGGATTCATCTCTGGTGTCCCTGCTAAATTGAATGCTCGTGGTAAGGCCTTTGATTCTGTGGAGATCAACTTCCTATGTGTTCATAAGCAGCTACGTAACAAGCGTCTGGCTCCAATCCTTATCAAAGAGGTCACTAGACGTGTCAATTTACAGAACATCTGGCAGGCTCTGTACACCTCGGGAACGGTCATTCCAACCCCAATCTCAACCTGTCGTTACACTCATCGCGCCTTGAATTGGGAAAAGCTTTACGAGGTTGGATTCTCTGCATTGCCACCAGACTCGACAAAGGCTCAGATGATTGCAAAGAACGCCATTGCTTCTTCTACTAAGACCGAAGGTCTTCGTAAGATGACTACAGCCGATATCGACCAGGTCTTGGACCTGTACACACGGTTTCAAGAACGTTACGATATCACCCAAAATATGTCCAAGGAGGAACTTACCCATTGGCTTTTGGGAGATCAGACACTTTCCGAGAACAAGCAAGTCATCTTCACCTATGTTGTTGAAGATGCTACGGGTAAGATTACCGATTTCTTCTCCTTCTACTCTCTGCCATTCACTGTTCTTAATAACCCACTTCACAACCAGTTGGGTGTCGCTTATCTCTACTACTATGCTTCTGACGCTGGCCTTGATAAGCCACGTTTCGATAAAGAAGGAAGTGAACTGCTCTCAAAGAGACTGCGTTCCCTTGTCGGTGATGCTCTCGTCCTGGCTAAAAAATTGGGCATTGACGTTTTCAATGCTTTGACTTCTCAGGACAACGTTCTGTTCTTGGATGAACTTAAATTCGGTCATGGTGACGGGTTCCTCAACTACTATCTGTTCAACTGGAGAACCAAACCAATCGGTGGTGGTACAGTCAAAAAGACAGATGACTACGATCTTGTTAACCGTAGTGGAATCGGTGTCGTCATGCTCTAAACAAAAATTATCATTCTAATATACACTATATTAAACTTAATCGAACTCGTTCTTCGTGTTCTCCTTACGTCTAATTGAAACTCTGATCTCTTGCGCAGACTCTAAGTCCTCATCGACAGCATCGTAATTACCATGTCGAATAGGTGTCACTAAGCGATACTTGATCACATCGATATAATCACCCACAAATCCAGCCCATGGTCCATCCATTGGATCCAGAAGGCACGGATAAGTATATGTTTGTTCAGCTTCACGCTCCTCCTCGATAGTCGATAGCCTTGTACGTGACCTAGTCACCGGTTCTCCCGTGGCAATTTGCAATTCATTTTCATCTTCTCCAATCACTATCGATCCATCATCATCAATCATGCTGTTTGCCAGCACGACAGAGTTGTTGCGGCTTTCTCTGTCATTACCAGACCTTGCACCACGAACAAGCTCTTCCAGATTATCCTGTTCAATTGGACCGACTGATCTACCTTCACTTTTCACTGCATCCAGTGCAATGTAATGAAGTAAAGGTTCGTAGTTCCTATTGAAATAGAGAAGGGCAACAATCGTAGTAGGGAACACTGGAGCCAGCAGTGCAGCATGAACATATAAGTTCTGTAAGACAAGTTCTCCAAACATCTGTAAATGAAGGAAGAAAAGACCCAAGCACACCCTTCTAAACACAATTGGCCAAACTTTGCCGGTACTATGGTATGGATGGACCATTGAGTAAACCAACTGATACTTGTAGATGTATAATCCCAACACAAAATAGATCAAACCACACACAAGAATCTTGGTGGATAACACTGAATAGATGAGAACGATAACAAAGTACATCATCGGTTGGGGCAAGTTGAGACCGATATCAAAGTATGACGGTTTGTAGAACTGATTTCGGTACTTCTTTGGAGTCTGCTGAGATTTACGCAGGATGCAACACCAGAACCAATAAGACAAATCACCGACTTGAAGTAGTTTCAAAGGCATCATAGTGAATCCTTGCAACACAATCAAGTCAATATAGAACAGCGATAAACTCTTAATAGATTTTGCCAATGTTGGAGCAATTTTGGTGGTATCAGAGAGTAATGCCTTATAGGAGGATATGGTACCGAAGAGAGTAAACACCAAGAACAAATTGAAAAAGATGTACATGAAATTCTTCTTCACCACAGAGAGTTCGATGTCACCTTTAGAGATCTGTCCCTGTAACTGACATAGGAAAGATATGAAATAGGGAAGAACGGCATTCAATATCGAAAACAGGTAGGTAGGCAAGACACCACAGACCAAAGTTCTAGCCCAAGAATGTTCGATCAGGTATTGAGCTAGTTTGGGAGCGATCTTTGAAAGAGAAGGAATATTCAGCAACGAAGTGATGTATCTGATTGGAATGATCAGTAGGGCAGAGAATGCAACACAGAGAGTTTCAATCAAATTACGGCGGAAGAAAACTTGTTTAGGCAACAGGTACAAGCTATCCCAGACGATATCAAAAGGCGCCGGTGCCAAGTAAGTGATCAGTTGTGAAGGATTTGGTGAGAAGAGTGCTTGCGCAGCCATCTGTGCATCGGTGACAGACTTCATACTAACAAATGCATACGGAATGGTAGGGAATTCGGATCTTTCTTTGGACATTTTAATCTCATCGTCTATATCAAGTAACTGACGAGTATAAGTGTCAAATGAGTCTATATTCGGACCAATATACGACTTTCTATGCTGAGGACGTTTTTTGAACATTCCATACTGGTCCAATACGCTCAAGAAAGTGGAATAACCACCACCGCTGCTAGTTTCCAAATCCAGCTTGGGCGAGTAAACTATATCTTCTTTACCAGGGGGACGTTGCTGCCTAGTCACAGCCAATGTAGCAGAAGGAGTTCGGTATTTCTTGAGAATCCTTACATCCAATCCATAATATTGTGAATTGAGCACTTCGAGTCTCTCGATAAGATCTTCACGTTCGTCAAAGAATCTTTTCAAGACGGAATAGTCACGAGCAATGTGAACTTTATCGACTCTACCAACGTTCAATTCTTCAATATGTTGTTTCAAAACCTCTTCATCCTGCATGGGTTCAGGAACATTGCTGATCATGATAGTCCTGTCGATAAGCGACTTCTGCGAACCTAGAAACTTTTGCCTGGCGCTGATGATATGTCTGGTTTCATGCAGCATGAAGTAATAAACGATTCCAGTGAAAATGTAGGTAAATATAGTGCAGATAAGCAAGTAGCTAGACGAATCATCAGGGTTCTCATGCTTTTTTGCTTTGGAAATTAGTGCATCGTCGTTATCAAATCGTCCTTCCAACAGATAACGCAAGGGTGACATGATAAACAGACCGAGTGCACTCATTACCAGCAAGATCTTGACACACATTCTGAAAAATCTCAAGTAGACGTATGCATCAAGACCTGCCACTTGCAGCACTTCGTCAGATGTAATGGCAAACAAAACTTTGATCCATGAGAAGTAATCATCTGGTAGTTGCTTAATCTTCTTATTGCGGATCGGTCTTAGAGTGAATAGTAGCGGGAACTTGAACCGGAAGATACAGAACAACAGAAAGATCAGAACTCCAAGCGCCGAACAGATGGCCACTTGGATGTAAAAGACTGTCTGCGTTTGAGCCCGTGGATCGTAAGGCTCTGGAGACGCGCTGGACATCCAGAAAGAAGAAAGTGATGCTAAGAGGATTAAAAAAAGTAAATACCCCGGCTTTTTGCAAGGGGGAGGGAAATAGTTATTACTACGAGAGGTGATTAAACCTTCCTATCCAATATATTGATAATACCCAAGAAAAAGATACACAGTGTGTGCACCAAATACAGAAATAAACCAGACTAGAAGTCGTTGTTATCACCAAGACCGAGTGTAGAGTTGGAACGATTAGAGACCAACGGAGAAGAGATCTTGGAGCCGCCAGTAGCAGAGATAGGTTGACCCAAGTTCAAGTTGGAGATCTGTTGAGATAAAGAGTCAAACTCTGGGAAGGAAGGAGTCGATGGAGTACTTCCTGCAGACGAGTATTGCTGCTGCTGGCTAATGAATTGAGAATAACCGTTACCTTGTGATTGATAGTTCTGATACCTTGGCTTTTGATAACCTTGAGAATAACCCCTTGAAGAATAACCGTTAGAAGAGGTTGTAGGACTTCCGTTGTTACTATTATTGTTGGAGTGGTGCGGATTATGAACATGACCAGTCAAGACAGCAGATTGAACTCTTGGAGCACCACATTTCAAACAACAGACATTTTTGGCAAAGTTATGGTATGCACAGTTCTCATTGGTACATTTCCAGTCACCTGCACGGAATGGCACGTTTGATGATCCAACATTTTGGTTCCGATTATAGTATTGGTGATGCGGCTGGTTTTGATGATGATGGTTTTGATGATGGTTGTTATGTCCAGCGTTGTAATAGTTGTTTTGACCAGAGTTGTACATCGAATCTTGAACGGTTTGTGCAGAAGCCACCGGGAATGAGCATCTGAAACAGGCCGTACGACGTTGGAAATTGGAGAATCCACACGAGGGACACGTCCAGTCACCAGGACGTGGCCTGTTTTTAGAAGATGGGAAAGGAGTGAGGATCTCCTGGGCTTTATCGAGCACTTTAGCAGACGACGGTTGAACTTCGACAATTCTATCATTGAGAACGCGACCGTTCATGGCAAGAGAGTCAGCAGCAGCATCATGGACGGAAAAGATGACAAATCCTGAACATGTCGCACGCATCATCAAGATATTACTGTTGACATTACCATTGTTCACATTAACTTCAGGCAGTGGAGCTTTAATTGTCCAGAATGCAATTGGACGGCATCCAAACTGAGCAAACCACGACTCTAACTCACTCTGTGTGACATCAATAGGCAAGTTCTTGATGTACAGAACTCTAGATTTCTCTGTATAGAACTGTGCCAAATCCAACCCCATATCGTGTGGCTTCTTACCGTTCTTACCATCGATCAACTTATAAAGAACTTCCTTAAGAACATTAAGTGTTTTCTCGTATCCAACAGGAGTTTCCTTGGCTATATTCAACTGAGATGCCACATAAGATAATGTTATATCAGTCAAGGAAGATGCAGTCTCACTGGATCCATCTCTATGTAAAAACTCTCTTTTGAGATCAAAGTATCTCGGATACTTCAAGTACTGGGGTAATTGAATGGCTTTTTCACGAGCCTCTTTAGGCAGCCTCATTCTAAGATCCCAACTGTTGAAACAAACAAATGTGAATGGTATTTTCTGTGACACGAGCTCATCGTTTATGACCTTGTCGATCGTGGTCACCGCATCTTGTAAAGTTCCTGCATCTTTCACCGATTCCCATGTGAGTCCAGTGATCGAAGTACACGACGGAGTGATCGGGGCGTTGATCGGCCTGACCAGGCAATGCCCATCAGATATCTTCTTCCCATCATTTGCATTAATTATCAGCCACGCCAGTTCCACGATCTCACTTGCATCTTTCGTCGTACCTTGGATGCAATCATCATCGGTCCCACTGCTCGAGATCTGTACGAGAATGTATGCTAATGGATCTTCACTAGGCTTGTCAGGCAATGAGATCGTGCTTGGAGTACTGGATCTTGACAGTTGCGCACTAAGCTCCGAATCCGCGCGAGTCACACCTGTTGTGGCTTTTGCCGGATCTTTCTCGGACATTATCGTCAAAATCTCGTAAAGAACAATGTGTCTGGACAAGGTACAAAATTTTTTTTTTCAATCATGAACTATAAGCGAGGAGAAGACGACCCGATTTGGAAATGGATGATTTTTTCAATTAGGGACTTAAATCCGAATCCGGTTATATATTAATTAATTAGGAAAGAAAGGGAATGTAAGCCCAAGGTGACCAGAATAGACACTTGAGCAACCCACCAGACATGCTGGACAATGAATGGACAAACGGTATAGTCGAATTGCCAAGAAGTCTCGGGATCGAAGTGTCCAGTCAACAGTCCAGTATTACCATCAAAATCACCCATGATAGATCTGACAGTGAGTTCTTTCACGGCGTTAGGTGAAGAATCAGAAGAAACATGCCATTTATCGTTCTCTTGAGTGTAGTAGCTCACACATCCTTCGTGATCATGGCCCGTTAGTATAACACCTGGCTTGCCGTTGGAAAACAGAGTATTGAGTAGTCTCTGAGAAGTTGTGAACGTCAGGTGATTCTCCACTCTGATAAGTCCATTTTCATAGTATTCTATCCGAGTACCATCTGTACAGATCCCATCTGGCTTGTACAGTGGGACGTGGGTGACCAATATCGTGGTGCCATTGTAGCCTCGAAGCGAGTCGACAAACTGCCATGCGGCCTGTTGGAACTCTGGAGTCATCGACGGTCCATCTAGTTCAAGCGCATTCACCATGACCAGTCTCCATGGATGATCAGTATTGTTGCCATATTCAACGTAATAATTATCTTTGCCAAAGTATCTATTCCAACGATACATCTGTTGCCAGCTCATTTCACCGCCGTAACCGACGTCATGGTTACCAGTGATATTGACAAAAAGCGGACCTTTAGATTGATCTCCCCAACTGGCCACTTCTTGATACCTGCAGTATTCTGGATCTGCAAACAGACCCTTTTCCAATGCATCACGGAACCATTCCTTATACTGATCCAAGGTCAATCCATCAATCAAACTGTCTTCCCGATCCAGAACAGGACAGTCGTCTCTCGGAAACAACCTAGTGGAATACCGTTTGGTTCTGTTATAAAACTCTGAGTCATCGATCCAGTTCGATGAAAACAAGTCTCCTAACACTGTCACATGACTAGGATTCAACCTTTTCTTCATCACTCTATAGATATGGCCTAGATAGTGATCGTTACCATATATGTCGAGCCGTTTGCGTGCATCCATATGCGGCCAACGACCATTTATCTGCGGATCACCAATAGCAAGCAATCGAATGTCGGTATCAACCTGGCCAGAGTCTTCCGACATCACGAAGGTCTCATATAGATCTCCAATGTAAGGAATATCGACCAACAGCTTGGATATTGGTCCATACTGTTTATAAGTTCGGGCCCAGGAACAATTTTGCGGGTCCAAGCTCGGATATGTATAAATATAGAGGTTTACTACCAGAGTGATCAAAGTGGCTCCCCAAGCTGCGACTCTTAACAGTTGACGGAACATTTGCAAGAAGAAGGTAGATATGAAAAACTGACAGAAAGTGAAAAATTCAAAAAAAAAAGTCCGTATTAGGAAGTAGGTTTACATTTGGGAAGAAGGGACTAATTTAGTAAGGAGAAGGGACTTTCGTTTATAGGCAGAGGAAACTCTAAAGCAGAAATGAAAGTGGCTGTCCAGGGACTGTATGCAGTCATTAGCCCAACAACATCATCGAGAGAAAAAAAAGCACATGCAGCAGGTCAAAACTTCACTTACTTCTGTCTGCAACATCGTATATTGCATTCTAATGCGATGATGCTTATGTGCGACCGCATTAAGAGGTTTAAGATGTTACAGTTATTTCGGTGTTTACAGTTTCATGTTTCAAAAGAGTACGAGTAAGGCTTGATAATGTTTACGCTCCAACAGCTTAAAATTATCAGCCGTTTATAATCTGCAGGACTAACATTGGCGTGGTGGAGTATCTGTTATAGTTTCGATTGAATTGATAAGTCCTTGCGGCAGAAGGACGTGCGAACGTACGTTTTTTCTTTGTTTACAAACATTGCAATCGTTGTAGATAGGGGAACGGTTAGCTAGGTACACGAGACCAGGGATGAAATATGACCACTGTAAACTGGTAAGAAAAACATAGCAAACCAGGATACTCTTAGAAACTATTGAAATACTCCTGTTAAACCTACTTTTGGTTTTATCCAAAAATAATGGGCCGATAAGAATTCAAAATGCCCACTCTATTTGAACAATTGACGCTGTAATGCGCAGCCCAGCTGTATTGCCCCTTTAATTAAAGTAAGTTAATGAAAATATGACCGGGAATTCTGCCGCATAACCTGCAAAAGCCACTCACGGAAGGGGGATTTTCCGGAACAACTCAGTGCAATCGATAAATCTTCCGAGGAAAGAGGAATGAAATTTTTGTCATATCTATTAATGTATTACGAGTTTAAAATTGTGTAGAATTGGGATCGTAAATGCATCTACTGCTAAAAATGAAGTAGAACTCAGTATTTCACCCTTTTAAAGCACTAGTACTGTTACATTGTCTTATCATATGGTGAACCTTTGACTTCGAAGTTGGTCCATTCCTGTGCCTAAACGGTAGCTATTTCTGGTATGTGTGGCCATTTCGTAGTGGCCCTTGAAAATAATATGCAGAGAAGCGTCAAGCTGCAATAAGTTGGAACGCAAAGCTTAAAGAAAAAGGGAAAGAGGCCCGCCATGCAGCCCGGGGCAACGTGTCGGTTAAATGGGGTGTTAAATTTGGCGTATGCCGAATTTGATCGACAAATATAGAATTAATAATCTATACGACAAATCGAGGTACTGATGATTCAGGATCTCATAAGCAATGTAGTTTCAGGTGTTGATATAATGATTAATGGAAGTTAAGAACAGCAATAATTCACAACCGCTGCGGTCCAAAAAATGAACTCTTAGATCCGTAAGATGAAACTATTACACACGTTCAGTATCTGCACAACCTCTTAAATGTTTATAAGAATCTACAGGTTACATCAGCTTCATCTCTGAGCACTCAAGCCGTACCCTATGTAGTTCGGGCTTTTTATTATAGACGCAGTACTACTAATCGGATAGGTAAACTCCATTGGAGAGAAGAATGATACTTTTGTGTGGGCTCAATATGCACGTCGGAGTGTGGTGTCGTTTCTTTTTTGAAAAGTGCGTAGGAGGTCTTTTTTTTTCTTTTCATTAAGAAAAAACAATTGGTAAAATAAGGACGGGAAGGAAACCAAAAAAAAACAAAAAAACAAAATAATAGTATATCCTCTTGTGCTGCACAATGTCCTGCCCATTATTTACCCCGCTTCGAAAGAGCGTGTGATGCTAGTGAATAATGTTTTAAATCGTGAAAGTCACGGAACTTAAGGATCAAAGGATATCTTATATGCTTACATTTGAAGTTCCATAGTCATAGGTCCCCACCAAACTTCACAATCACTCCCTAATCATTCAAACTATGTCATGTAATATTATTGTAGTTCATGCATGTATTGGGCGGATTTCATCTTTAAAGGGCGGTGTCCGGCAGAGAATCATTGAAAATTTCTTTTTCTTGAAACGCTGTTACTTAAATTCTCTTTGCTTTTTACATGGCTCGCTTCCAATTTCGAAACCCCAAATAATTTTTGTTTCCCTGCTTCACTGCTTTTCTGTTACCTTTGCCTTTTTCTCTCACTTTATAAAGGTTCAATCGGTCTCATATATATTACCAGTGTGGTATTTGCTTGATCGATCTAAAAATAAGACTTAAGACTGTTAAGCCTTAAAGTCATCTATCAAACACACAAACCTATACTATAGACAGTGTCCCAATCCAAGGAAATCTTTCGTACTGCGAGTGCATTTTTAGAGATCTCTTTGAAATTTTATCGTGAATGACAAACACCAACACTCCTCAGCCGGCTGATAAATACTCTGCTCAGCAGCAAATGGTGTACAGCTATCCTCCGATGTTTGATTATCCTTCCGAGATAGACCATAAAAGAGGTACTCAGATTCAACAACAGAGACAGAGTTACTCTGGTTATCAATATCCTCAGCCTGGAAATGCATCTAATGTTACTGCTCAGCCACAGGTCGGTTTCCCAATATATACGGCCTACCCACAATATCGGACTCCAAGTACAAGTGGTCCCTCTGCTATTGCACCTGTCTCATCGACTGCAGCCACGGTGCCCCAACAAGCCTCTAATCCTCAGTCCTCATATGGAAATTATTATCCACAGACTACAGCAGGAGGCTACCTAGGTTTACCAAACAATGCCGGTGCTCAGCCAAATGGGAACGCCAACTACGGGTTGCCCGCCCAATATCCTTATCAGAGACCAGAAGAGCCTCTGCAAAGGTCGGTCATGAAACCCAAGATCACCACTACCATGTGGGAAGATGAGAAAACCCTCTGTTATCAGGTGGAAGCGAACGGTATCATTGTTGTTCGTAGAGCTGATAATGATATGATCAATGGAACAAAGTTGCTGAATGTGACTAAGATGACTAGGGGTAGAAGAGATGGAATTCTCAAAGCCGAGAAAGTCCGTCATGTTGTCAAGATCGGCTCCCTGCATCTCAAAGGTATCTGGATTCCATTTGAAAGGGCTTTGGCGATGGCTAGAAGGGAAGGTATCTATGACATGTTGTTCCCATTGTTTGTCAAGGATATTGCCCAGTTGATTCAACAAGGATCGCAGGATTCTTCATCCGATAAGGATCTTTCATCATCATCCTCATCAGGTTCTGGTACTCTTCCGCAGTCTCAATCGCAGCTCAGTTCATCCACTTATGAATATAGGAAGCGAGGAGAGTCTTCAGCTTCACTTGATGATAGTGGTAGCTCTTTGTCTTACAACACTTATAAACCTGCTCAGCCGCAATTGCAAGAAACATCTTCACAACAGCAGTCGCAACATCTGCAACAACAGCAGCAGCCCCTCTACTATCTTTACCCAGGTTATCCGATGCAACATCAGAACTCTGTTGCCACTTCCGCTGGCTCGGCTGGATACTATCAGAGAAACCCTAACCCGCAATCCACATCCCCAAGACACCAACATCAGCAGCCGCAAAAGCAGCCGCAGCAACAACAACAACAACAACAACAACAACAAACCAATCAACCCAATTTGAATCAACAATCTTCGCAGAATTCAGGACAAACCATTTTGTCACAGGGTCAAGGTCAGAGCAATACAACTGGGACTGGTTCTTCCGCTTACTATCCTTATTATCCACAACCTTCGTATTCCAGCAATCCTCAGAGACAAGTCAGTGACAATGCAGTTGATGGTAATGCAGCAACCGCTACAGCCACATCCCGAGGAAGTCAGGATTCTTTACCGGATAGTAAATCCACTACTGGCAGCTACCCACAATAGAAGTGTTTTTTCTATTAATGATTGTAATATGTAACAATTAGACTATTCCGTATACTTCATACACAACATCTTTCATTCGATGAGTTGGCATATTGGGACCTCGGTGTAATAAGACGTCGATCCGGTGAATCAGCCCGCAGTAGGCTGTAGTTGCAGCTGCAGAAATTAAAAGCATCTTGCATTTAGGGGCACTTTCGATGCTAGATCACAATATTGATTTCAGACTCCTTCAAAGAAGTGAAACTTACAAGCCGTACTCTATTATTCAAAGGAAACGGCTTTAGCTTTGACACCTCATAGTCAGTACAGATCATTTAATACTTACCGCGTAAATCGATTATACTATAAGTTGTGACACACCTCATACATCGTGCATATACTTTTTTCTTTCTTTTTTTTTCTCCGTTCTTCTCTGTTCGCTTTCATGCCGAAAAACTTGGCGGCATAAATTTTGAGTTTTTGAGTAAATAAACAGGATTGCAGGATTCAATTCCTAATGCAGTTTCGCACAGGTGCAGGAGTTGACAGAATGAACAAGCATAGTACGATGAACTGAAAATGATATTGTAACATGCATCTATGGTTGCATCAGAAGAACCGAGACACAACCATATTAAAAAATAATTTTTGTCTAACACAATAGAATTCCCAAAACGGAAGTAGAACTCGCATTAGTGGGAACAAAGAACAAAAGGGACGATAAATAGACAATAATTGAGGAATTGAAAGGGATTTACCTTAAAAAGGTAAGAAAACTTCATCTTACTAATGATTACAGCATCAGACTAACTAATTTAGTATGGCGCTGTACATATGTATGCTTCCGGATGTATGCCGAATTTGTAGTATTGGACAGTATACAAAAGAGTATTGGGATTGGGATTAATAAAAAATATTGAAGCAAAAAAAAAAAAAAAATCCGAAAAATTTCTGGATTTTTTATATCAGTCCAGTATGGCACTTTTTGACACACAAGGATGGGGATTAGATAACAAAGTTGTTGTTGCTGGAACAGATTTGAAGCCAAACAAGGCAGTTGATGTTGAAAAGAAGAAAAAAGAACAGAAACGGAAGCGGGATTCGAAGAAACGGAAAAGAGAGAGAGAAACTGAGCATGAGAGTCGATCAGAAGAGAAGAAAGCTAAAGTTATAGATCAAAAGACGCCCACAATGGATGAAATACCTGTGATTAAGATGGATTCAGAGAAGTTGACACCACTGCAAAGGAAGATGTTGAACAAATTATCTGGTTCGAGATTCAGATGGATCAATGAACAATTGTATACTACGAGTTCCAAGAAAGCTGTCGACATGATCAAGAAACAGCCTGAGTTGTATGAGGAGTATCACAAGGGTTTCCGGTCACAAGTCGAATCGTGGCCTGAGAATCCAGTCGATATATATACACGTCAACTGGTTTTTCGGGCAGTTAATCGACCATTGAATGCACCAGGTGGACTGCGTGCAGTGAACCATAAAGTTGTTGTTGCAGATATGGGGTGCGGAGAAGCTAAATTAGCTGAAGAAGTGGATTACTTCAATGATTTCTACAAGAAGGATCCTAAGAAGGCATTGAAAGTGTTTAAGAGGAAGTTTGGTGGAGATTCTGACATTATTGCCAACAATAAGCGGTTGGATATCGAAGTCCACTCGTTTGATTTGAAAAAAATTAATAAGTACATCACAGTGGCAGATATCAGAAACGTTCCGATGGAAGATGATAGTTGCAGCGTTGTGATATTCTGTCTTTCGTTGATGGGTACAAACTTCTTAGATTTCATTGAAGAGGCCAAGAGGATTTTGGTTCCAGGAGGTGAACTATGGATTGCAGAGATTCAATCTAGACTGACCGATGACGATGGTAAGGAGTTTTCACATACCTTAGCGAAATTGGGATTTAAACATAGGAAGACAGATACATCCAACACGATGTTCACGAGGTTTGAATTTTTGAAACCTCTCAAGCCACGCGAGGCTATTGAGTTGGAGGAAGTTCGTGGTAGAAAGGATGAAGGCCAATGGTTGTTAAAACCATGTATCTATAAAAGACGGTAGCACTCCATTTATAATTTAAGATTGCAAAGGACGATTTTTATTTTTTTTTTCTCAACTCTCACAGCTTACAAGCAACCGCCTGCTGCTCTTTATTGATGGTTTTAAAAGTTGGTTATATACCGGAGCATTTCTCAACTCCAATTGCATTCGCAAAGAAGTACGGATACTTTGAAGCTAAAGGTGTCGAAGTTGAACTGATTCCTTACCCTTCGGGCTCAGGCCATTTAATCACCTCACTCAAGGCCAAAGAGATTGACGTTGCGATTGGATTGACGGAAGCATTTGTTCGGGGCATTTCTCAAGGTGATGTCGGTGCATATGTCATCAATGGTGAGTATGTGTCGTCACCACTATGCTGGTCCATCTCTACCGGTTCAAAACGTGAAGAATTGACCAAAATTGCCGACTTGAAGAAACATAACCGGATTGGTGTCTCGCGTATCGGTTCGGGATCGTATGTGATGTCGTTTGTGCTGGCACTGAATGAGAAATTCGGTCAAGATGCGTTCCAATTTGAAGTGCTACATAACTTTCAAAACCTTAGAGACTCTGTCAATGCATCTACTACCGATGCGTTCATGTGGGAATATTTTACTACGAAGAAATACTACGATAACGGCGAGATTAAAAAGATCGGAGAAGTTTACACTCCATGGTCATCATGGGTCATCACATCAGTTGACAGCAGTTCAGTTCAAACAGAGATGCCGAAATTTCAGAGTGCCATCCAAAAAGGTATCGAATATGTGAACTCTCACGAGGATGAAACTATCGACTATATCTTGGAGAATCTGGATTACGAGTCCAAGGAAGATCTGAAGGAATGGTATAAGAGGACTCAATTTTCTGAGGATGTCACTAAGATAAACTTTGAAACCAACGTTCTGCGCACTAAGGATATTCTTCGTACTGCTGGAATAGTTACAGATCAGGACAGTGTTGTTGTTGACCGGTTGTCTGTTGGTGTTCCCCCATATACTCGTAAATGAATAGATAAATGAAAATCCCTACCCCCACCCGCGTGCCCCCCACACTCTCCTGAAATATTTCAAAATTCACGCAGCATGTGATTTTCCTCTGTATTAGCATGAGCTCGGATCAAGTCAATGGTGAGATACCTTCTGTCAATACACCGATTGGTTCGCCGTCATTGAACAATAATGCTTCCGTCTTAGAACCGACACCTTCCGGGTTTCTAACAGATGATATAGACTTCGAGACGGCGTATATGATGATGACTGGTGAACAGCCCATCTCGACGCCCAGCCCAAGAACTCCAAAACCTGCACAGTTCACAGATCTCAATGCATCGCAGATGATGGTTGGAGCACCGACACCACCACAACAACAGCGACCGATAGGCTCGCCGGTGTCTCCCAATACCAGATCTTTGCTGAATGCTTTTAATACGATTAATTACAACGTTTCCTCAGCTCAGGTGCAGAACGAGTGGGCTGGATCTGGGATAGGAGCAGGTAATGGGAGTAAGGCAATTGGCGCTACAACGTGCACTACAGAAGGAAACAAGAGTGCAATACATCCACAATTGCAGGTGAATACAACATTCTTATCACAGCAGGGTCTCGTACAGCACCCTGTCCCGGAGAAAATCCAACAGAGTATGGATGGAAACTCGCCGACTGCAGCATTTGCATACAAACCTGGGTATCCGAGCGATTTCGGATCGAACAAGCCATCCATAACCAATTTGAGCTTTAGCAACGAACTTTCTGGCGGGAATAATAATAACAATGATGGCTTATTGACCATCACCGAGTCTTCAGCTCTGGAAAACTTTCTTGATTCCATAGCAAGTGGAAGTTCGGGACTCGATAAGTTATCCAAGCATTGGAATTCCCTTGATCCCGGGTCACCATCTCTACTACAACGACAGCAACAACCATTGCAGGGTACCATGGTTCCACCGTTTACTGCACAGAGATCTCTCAAACGATCCTCTGACAGCCATCAAGCACCTATGAAAAGAGCAAGATCGGTGTCTGCTAAATCCACTACCACCAGTCTCTCCGATAGCCAAAAGAAACTGAATCACAAAGATTCAGAGAAGAAAAGACGTG
The DNA here is from genome assembly GCA_030574155.1 of Xiuguozyma insectalens. Lineage (NCBI taxonomy): Eukaryota > Fungi > Ascomycota > Pichiomycetes > Pichiales > Pichiaceae > Xiuguozyma > Xiuguozyma insectalens. Next base: position 52,110 of record JAJMEL010000004.1, on the reverse strand, counting down.
CATCTATCAAAGACGCATTTGATTCGTTTGCCAAACTAGTGGACGATTCTCAGTTCGAAGCTACCCTTGCGCAGAAGGGTAAGACCAAGAGTGCACGCAAATCGATGTCTAAGTTCAACGTTTTAAACAGATCGATTGTGGAGATCGAAAAACTGACTGCGTTGAATATTTACTTGAAAACAGTCCTTGGCCATGTATAATAATGATGAATGAATGATTAATCGTGAATTACTTAGTCACTGAAAAATCCAAGTCCTTCCTCCCTCAAAAATAAGTATCCTAATCGAGGCCGCGTTTTTTTAGCGCCCGATACATCACAATCTTCTTCCATGGTAGAGTTGGGTACCGAGCGGGATGATGCCAAGGCGCTGGCATACTCTCCAGAGCAGACCAATGATGATAGCTGGTTGGACCAATCGAGTGAAAATGACCCCATTGCTGATAAAGCTGCTAGTCAGCTGAAGGCAGATCAACTTCTTTCAGGTAAACCTGACCAGCCGTATGGTACGAGCACTCCAATGCCTATCATGAAGGGTAAGAAATCGATTGAGTACTTGGATTCGCCTTTAAAAGAGAAGAGTTTCAATGTGAGGTTTGCTAAAACGTCGCTTGATGAGAAGTTTAATGAGAATGAAAAGGTTAATGAGAATGTCAACATTGAGAATAATAATAATAATGCATCACAGATTGAAGAGTTGATCCGAGATAGAGACATGATCAAGTCGCAGTATGAGACTCTGTTGAAAGAAAAAGAGACTCTTTCAAAGGAGAAGGATACATTAAAGCAACAAAATGATGATTTGTTGCAGTTGAATACCAGTTTGAAGTCACAGAATGTCACTCTCACTGAAACCAATTCTGATTTAGAGAATCAATTGCAGAGTGGTCAAAACGATGCAAGCGTTTGGAGGGCCAAATACACGTCGTTGCTGGGCAATGAACGTGAGAAGTTGACCTCTGCACAACTTTTGGACGCTTACGAGGTGTTACATCTGGATGAGGTTGATTCGTTAACATGGATCGAAGCTACAAATATGATTAAGAACATTCTCAACAGATTGAAGCTGCCACTTGATAAAGCCCGGGAAGGAATAGTTTTCTTGAGTTCGGACGTATTGAACTTCATCAGTGAATTGCATAAAGAGCTTCATGGAGGAGTAGCTATAAGTCAATGGACGGAAGATACAGATGCGCTTGATCGTAGTCTACAATTAATGCTTCAAGACGTGAGACGACTGAAGAACACTAACTAAACTGTTTATAGATGATATCTTTACCTATTGCTTGATATTTTTATGTATCGATAATGCTCATTTCTTAAGGGTGGACAAGTCAGCTGGCTTGACGATAGTAGTGATCTGTGGGTAGAGGATATCGGTAAGGAACTCGGCGACAGGCTTCTTACCGGTAATTTCGTCAGTGAGGGCCTGAGCAGCCTCAGCGAACTTGTTGCCTGGGGTAGCAGAGAGCTTCTTGACTTCTTCTTCGATCTTCTTGACGACAAGTTCTGCGGTACAGGTCTCTTTGGTGTCCTCCAGGGTCACCTTGTGATGAGTCCAAGACCACAGTTGCAAACGAGAAACTTCAGCGGTAGCAGCATCCTCCATCAAGTGGTTGATTGGAACACATCCAAGACCTCTGAGCCAGGACTCCATATAGTTCAAACCAATGTAGATGTTGGCATTGAGTCCCTCGGTAGTGATGTGACCACCTTCGATGTTGGTGTCGACCAAATCAGCCTCGGTGATGTGAGTCTCTGGTTTCTGAACAAACACCTGGTTTGGAGTTGGCATGTACTCTTCAAAGACACCTCTTGCGGTCTCAAGAAGACCTGGGTGAGCAATCCAAGTACCGTCATGTCCGGCCTTGGCCTCTCTGAGCTTATCTTGACGGACAGCCTCGAGAGCTTGGGTATTCTTAGAAGGATCATCCTTTCTTGGAATGACAGCAGCCATACCACCCATTGCATGAACACCACGAGCGTGACAAACCTTGATCAATTGCTTGACGTAGGCAGTCATGAATGGAACAGTCATGGTAACCTGGGAACGATCTGGCAAGATGTGTTCCTTTTGGTTACGGAGACGCTTCAAAGTAGAGAACATGTAATCCCAACGACCGCAGTTAAGACCAGCAGAGTGCTCTCTCAATGCATAGAGGACTTCGTCAAGTTGGAAAGAGATTGGAATGGTCTCGATAAGAACGGTAGCCTTGATAGTACCTCTTGGGATCTCAATAGCGTCTTCAGAGACGGCAAAGATATCGTCCCAAAGCTTAGCTTCTTGCCAGTGCTCCATCTTTGGCAAGTAGAAGAATGGAGCCAAACCTTGAGAAAGGAGGAACTTGGCATTGTGGTAGAAGAAAAGACCAAAGTCGAGAATCGAGGCAGAGACTGGCTCACCATCGATCAAGATATGGCTATCCTTCATGTGCCAACCTCTTGGTCTGACAATCATGACAGGAACACGTCTTCCCTCACGGTTGATCTTGTAACGCTTACCAGTCTTTGGGTTGGTGAAGTCGATCTTATCACGGATGGCATCGTAGAGGTTAACCTGACCGTAGATCATGTTGTGCCAAGTTGGAGAACAAGAGTCTTCGAAATCAGTCATGTAAGTCTGAACGTCAGTGTTGAAAGCATTGACAATCATCTTAGCATCCGGAGGACCGGTGATCTCAACCTTACGGCATTGGAGCTTTGGGTGAGTTGGCAAACACTTCCAGTTTGGATCATCACGGATGTATTTGGTCTCTTCAAGGAAATGCAAAGATCCACCATTGTCCAATTCCTTTTGAACAACCTGTCTGTGCTCAAGAAGTGCCTTTCTGCGGCCGTTGAAAGAACGGTGCAAGAGAGCAACAAACTTAAGGGCACCTTCAGTCAAGATATCCTTAGGAGTGGATGGAGAGAATTCGGCGGTCTCAAAGATTTCACCGACAACTTCAACGCCTTTCAAAGACGAGCTATATAATTCAGCAGATGGCATCTTAATTGAAGATATAAAACTGAATAGAGTAATGTGGGGTAAAACTATTCTAGTTTTAAGTGACAGTTACTCTTCTTTTTATACCTGCCTCGCCAAGCTGGTATATTTTTTTTTTCCATCCCACCGTACTGATTAGGTTCCGTCGACCCGAGCCTGACGTCTCAAACGGGTAAGAGGCACGAAGAAGTCACCGGGGCAGAGTCAATTACGGAATGTGTCCCTATCTATTTCCTTTCAGTTTATATAAGAAGTTGTAAATGTTCTAGTGAGCGATTGATTGATATCTCTAAGAAGTATCGGCTGCCAGTTGTCGTAGGTTGTCTGGCACGGTTACCCGATTAGGAATGATCTTTGATAGCAGGAGTGGAATTTTTCATCATGAATTTTTCTACACCCCCAGTTCCCCGGAACCATCTCCGAGAATCGGAAAATGTGGGGTAATGGGGCATGATTAAACTTTTCAAGGCTGTGCATAGGTCAGTAATTGAGCACGGTTAGTGAACCAGATTGGTCAACACGATCTAACACCTCTTGAAGATAAAATCACTCTCTTCGTCGATGGAAAATATACCCTCTTCGCCATTCTTCTTGTTCCTATAACCCATCAACTCCCACTGTAGTTTATGGTGTGGAGCATACCTTCCAGCGTTGGCTATCTGCAACTTATCTACAAATAGCCATTCGGTGTATGAACCTTCGCTTTCTACTATCAAATGGCCATCCAAATCAATCGTGTACTTTCCTCGATACACTTTCTGCCATTCTTTGCTTATTGTTTCTCCGTTCAATGCTGCTGCCTCGTTATATTCCTCCAATTTTGAATGCCAGTCACGTTGCAAGATCTGGGAAACTTTCTTAGGTTCCATGATAGTTAGCAGCTTTAGGCATGTGCCATCGGGGAAGAACCGATAGTATCTGTAGTATGTTAAGCTTCGGAAGGGACGAGACCAGGAACCCGAGAAATCCGTCCGATCACCTTCCTTATGGCAAATCACTGTGCTCACATAGATTCCGCAGTATTTGATGAATGGTCTCTCCTTGAGCATCTTCAAGCTGTTATCGTTCCACTTCGCTTTAACTAGTTTCCTTATGCTCTTTGCATCTTCCCTATACACTTGCTTGTCGTAGATTATCTTGATCATCTTCCTCCATATCGCGGCATCATAGAATCCAAGGTATGCAAGTTTCTTACATGACATCGAAAACTGAAACCACGATGGTGAGTCTCCCAACACAAGTATCTCCATAATATTCAACAGGATCTCGTCTGGTAATACAGAGATAGCGACTATCGGGTGTTCCTCATCCTGTGGCTCAAATTCATTATCGGCAAAACTGGCCAGCAGTTTCCGTACTTTGATCTTGCTTAGATCCATATGTTTAAATCTATAATCTTCCGGAACACCGTCGATCCGTTTCTCTAACGGAGGTAGGCTCTTTATCAGCTTCTTCCTGTAATGCATGTCAACTTTCTCGTCTAATTTATACGCCTTGCTGTAGTAATCAGCAGCCTCTGACAATTGGCCAGCATTCTCCTTGGCTGCAGCAACTTCAAACAACTCCAAAGCAAACTGTGTATTCGACTTCTTTGTATCTGTTCGCATTGCAGCCAACGTCAGCTGCCGAAGATTCCGCTCCAAAGTCTCCACATCTGCCATCTTGGAAAGAAATATGGTGATGGCGGTATCTGAAAAATTATTGAAATTTTATGTGGCAGATTGAGGTTGATACGATGAGGGATAGCATTCAAAGCAAATATTAATAGACTACTTACCATAGAAGAGCAATCATCAAAGGAATAATAATCACAATATTGGCCTCCGGTACCGCCGCTTTTAGGCCCTGATGACAAATCCCACACATTTACCCCTTCCCCTTATTAGTTTTCCTGATTCAGACACTATTTCCTAATTGGGATTCTGAGACAATTCTGAAACACCGTCACAGATCAGGTCGATCTATTTATTTGGCACAGTTATTTTCCACACTGTCTCATCTTCATCACACATTTTCTTTCTTTCGTTTTGATTATTACCTCTCATTCGCTACCATGGATTACGACAATGCATTAAGCGACCTCCGCTTGCTCGCAGAAGAGTTATCCAAGAAGTATGGATTCACCTATGATCTAACCATTCATGAAAACTCTCGGCCAAATGATGATTCAGATGATGATTTGGAACCACCCGTCATGATGAAACTAAATACTTCCAAAGAACGTGAAGTGAACACATATCTGTATCGGTGCTTTGAAGAGTTCCAACAAATTCCATGCAAGATGATCGCTAAGAAATGGATTAAGATCGTTGAGCCTAAGAAGCAGTCTCAGTATCCTTACAACGGTGGTGATGACACAAAACCAGCCTGGTGGCCTAAAGGAGTTCGTCACAAAGAACCTGACCATTTGAAGAAATCCGAACGGATTGCGGTCTTGGTCAGCATCGTCAAGTGGTTTCGCGATAGGGCCAAGGAGTTGCGCAATGCTGTCCTCTTGATTGAAGAAGTCAGTACAACTGCTCTTGATAACAGATCAATGGCATTATTAACTCCTCGCAAGATCAGACTTCTTGACGATCTTTTCAGAGTAATTCAATCTGAAGGTCAGACTTTGCATGTCATTACTCCTGGAAAGAAGTTCTCAAGCAAGACTTCCGTCATGAAGAAGCCAACCACTGCTGACTTGCCAGTCGCTAAACGGATTACTCGTTCATCTTCTTCTTCAGCAAAGAGATTGAAAAAGCATGATCCTGTCAAAGTTGAGGAACATCAGAGTGACTTTGAGAAAGATATTGAACATGACAAATTAACTGAACCGGTCAAACCAACCGAGTTGGCCAAATCGATTCAGTTTTCCAAAACTTTGAGTCCATCTGCTGTGTTCGACCCTCAGTTATTGAACAGTCCGGAACGTAGTGCCGCTCAAGGACTTGCCAAGATGAAGAAAACTCCGCACTTAAGAAGACCTGGTCAATTTAAGTTCAATGCTATACTGCCACCTCTGACTACCAACCAGGTTCACTCAAGCACTCTCTTTTTACCATCAACACCTACATTGGTCCATTCTCCGTACTTGTACGCTCGCTCAAAGAGATCTGGAGTACTGTCACCATTTTCAGCCTCCAGACTCAACTCTCAAGGTTCGCGACCATTCAAAAGATAGGATTCCGCAATATGGATTCCTTTTATCTCAATGAAGTAAAGTCATATTCTAACATTAGCTATATATTCTCATCCAAAGGGAGGTATATGATCTCTGTCATATACTTCCCATAGTACCTTTGAATAGTAGAACATGCAACGACATTTTCCGTTTTAAGATTGTGTGTGATCAGATGGTTCAACATCACGTGGCTTGGGACTAGATTGCGGGTTTCCTCAACGTCTTTGATGAAATCTTTATGTGTAAGCGGTGAGGAATCCTTCAATTCTCGTTTCTTCAGTAGATCTTCCTTGATCTGTTTGATTGATGATTGTGACGATCCATAGCTTTGCAATTTTGGTCTTTCCGGTTTCGGAGATTTCAAACTCGGTGTGGAATTTGTCGACCCATATCCATCTTCCACACCAAGCTTATTTATATGATAACTGTACTGATCGTTGATGGTCAGGTCATTGTTGCGTTGGTATTGGTATGGATACTGTGACAAATCGCTCAGCGGTTCGTCGTTTAACAGATTTGAATTCAAATATGGCGGAAGTAAAGGCGGTACTTTCAACTGTAGACTCTTCAGGAACTGGAAATGATTCATCTTGGCAAACTGTTCGTCTGACAACTCGTATGGTGACAATCCCGGATATATTACACGTTCTGGATTGTAAAAATCGGGTATCTCTTGAGTGTATGAAACATCATGGCTTACCGATTCTTGCTCATCGTCATCTCCAATCGCAACGTTATTATACAAACTCTCCTCAGATCCTCCTGATACTTCGTCTGAAAAGAAAGTCACCGATGAGCTCTTATGTCGATGCATCTTGGGCCGCTTGGCGGTGCTGCTTGTGGAAGTATCCTCAATCCATTGTTCTTCCATGATGATATACTAAGAGGGGAGAGTTATCTGAATTTTGTGACGTCATGTATCTGTAGATTATTTTTTGCATTTGCATTACCACATCGGGAAGTTCATAGTGAGCCCCATTTCTAGCTATCTATAGATCTATGCTGATCATTTCTTTACTGAAGACATATCTATATACTTTTCTCAATTCGCATCTCTTTTCCTCTTCTTGCTTTCAGTCTTTGGCACCTCGTCAGTCAGTTTCTCCTCCGACTCAAACAAGCGTTCAATATTATCACCCTCCTGTTCGACGACAGATCTTTGTAACCCGAACTGCCCCCAAGGTATATACATGTTATCAAATGCAAAGACGATTTGGATCAGGGGGATATTTTGCTTCATTTCTTCTGTCAGTTCAAATTTGAAGATATGTGACCGTTCAAACAAGTCCACTGGCTCTCTTTTTGTGGCACCGCTGCCCAAGTATTCGTACACTTCGTCAAATCTGGTAAACGACTTATACCGTTGACTGAAATGAGTTAAAAGGATTTTCTTCGCTTGCATAAGTATTCCAACTTGCGTAGCTTCCAATGTAGTTGAATGCTTCTTGTTCAATGCATCATCAAGCATAGTATCATCTAATGTCGATTCATGAATTAATAAATCAGTATCCTTGCCTATCAGCGTAAATGGATACCGTGGTCTGCTATCTCCAGAGTAGGAAACGATAAATTGATCAGCATCGTCCACTTTAAATCCAATGGCACAAGAATACGAGTACTCGCAATGGTTTGCATAGCAAGTTTCAAACTTCGACAATTGCAAGTCTTTAATTAACCTTTGTGCCGATAACTTCTGAGGCTGGCGTGGAACAATCTTTGCTTCCACATTCACCAGTTGATCAATAGCTACATCTTCAATAGCAATCTGTTCAAATTCTGGGAGAAGCCTCTCAGCATAATAGTTGAATTCATCACAACTGATATACTCTAGCATCGAAACGTCATTAATCTGTTCAACCTGGTACAACTCATTCAGGAACCGTTCGTATTGCCATGGAGTCACTATGTACAGTTTGCGTTGACCTCCATTTCGCTTTTCTCTTTTGATCCATTCAGAAATTATGCTTGCTATACCCATGTGATGGTCTGCATGTAAGTGAGACAGGTAAATAAGTTGCATCTCACCGAATATCTGATCTAGATCTTCCTCATTGAAAAGTCGCTTGATAGATCCAAGAGTGTTTTCACCTGCATCAAGAACAATCGTTCTGAATCCAATCTTACCGTTCAAATTGTATGGAACTCTAACAAGATTAGACAGAACGTTACGTGACATCGATGGTAGCGCAGATCCAGTTCCAAGTACTATCGTTTCTACTTGATCTTTCAAAGGTTTATCAATGTCAGGCAAAGCGTTCAACCTTGACACTCGGTCACCATTCATTGCACCTTGCAAAAAGTCTTCCTTAGATTGACAGTTCTTCAATCCAACGGGTGCCACTTCAGAGTCGTATATCTCTTCGTAGTACTTTGAATCTTTCAAGTTGACTTTTTCAATGGCAACTGGTGAACCAGCCCTGACGTTCAAAGCCTGGCCGGAAATCAACGGTAAAATGTTATCTTTTGGTGGTAGTGTAGTAAAGGGCTCATGACTCCATCTCTGTAGAGGGAATGTATCGTTCATTAATGTCTTCCATTTCAAAGAAATCTTGTAAGATGTGTCAAAGTTGATAACGTTGGGAGTAACTTTGCTATGTCCAATGAAGTTGAGGGTATCGGGTCCAAATGATTCCACAAACTTCATGTATTCGGACTCAGGACCAATGTCAATATCGTCGCCAAGGAAGTGATAGACCGCTGAAAAATGGCCATACTTGTGCCAGTCGTGTTCTATAGTTCCTTGAATGTATTGAGAAGTAGGCACTTCTAAGAACAAAATCGGTTCAAACGTTCTTGAAGGTGTCAAGACTTGCTCTGGTTTCACCACTGTACCATCATCTAATGTGACTGATTGCATATTACACAGTTTGGAGAAGTGCGGGATTTGACAGCCTAACTCTTTGGCCTTCTTCACCATGAATTTACCTCTGATAGGTGTACCTTGGAAGACCCAACTGGTTGACTTGGCAAGGTTGCGAATCGATTTTGGTAGTGTCACGTTGGTCACTCGTTTAGATGCCGTCTTGGACTCAGCAGTTATGGGGAATATGTAGCCCACTATAGCTTTCAATTTGGCCAATGAGGATGATTCGTTGAGATGATCTGCAGTGGATTCACCTTTAACAGGTATACTAACCGGAGTCATTGTGAACTTGTCGTACTTCAAAGGTTCATCCACGTCACGCGCATCCAACTTCAATCCAAATCTGAACACAAAGAATCTCCAAGATGAAATCAAATACTGTAATATCTGATTACCGCTATGATAGATACCCAACTTTTGCAATCCTTGGTCACTCACAGTGAGAATGAATCCAGGCAATCCATTAATTGATTTCCAATCCAATATACCTGTCAAAAAGATATTTTCCAACTTGGAAGTCTTAAAACCGCCTTCATTACACTTCCGTTGTAATCCTTCAGGTACAGAACCAACTAACTGTCGTTCACCGGAGTTATTCTCCCTAATGAAGATAGCAGGCTTGATCAGATCCGAGGTAGGGTGAGAAACAGGAATTAGTTCAAAAGACATTCCACCTATGGAGTTTTTAGAAGTCTTTCTGGATGTTTGGCGTATCAACCGCGCAACAGACATGTAATTTCCACCCTTAGCCAACGAGCCTCGGTAGAAGAACTTCTGATATGTTCAAGTCAAAGTTTCGTGAAAAACTTTCCAGGCTGTGCATCAAATTTTTTTCAGATTTTTTTTGTAAAGATTTTTCAACTTTTTTTCTTCTTAAAGATCTTTACCCATCGCATCTCTTTTCCGGTATTTGTCCTAAGATGTCAACCAAGAGACAGAGAGAAGATGAGCAAGAGCAGGAACAAGAAGATTCGGCACCTTCGATCCTGACTCAAGCTGCTGAGATGTCCTTCCCTCGTGGTGGTGCGTCTACTTTGACCCCATTGGAATTGAAGCAGGTTTCCGTTCAAGCATCCAAGGATGTTTTATTTGAACAAGCCAAAGAAGAGGAAGAGAAGCCAAGAAAGAAGGCTAAGAAGGGTAAGAAGATTGTATTTGGAGAAGATGATACGAAAGAAATGACGGTTGATCATCTATCATACGATATCCTGCAACCAGGTACTCTAGTGTTAGGAAAGATCATAAACATCAGCAAGATGCAATTGGTCGTCTCATTGGAAGACAATATCGATGGTTTTGTTCCGATCACCAACATTTCCGAGGAGTTAACTCAGGCTGTGGAAGCATTCGAAGATTCTGATTCCGATTCCGAATACGATTCTGATTCTAACGATGAAGCTCGTGAAACTGATGGTAAAATGATCATTGAATCTAGAACTAAGAAATTCCCTAGATTGAGCGACCATTTCCAAGAAGGACAATGGATTGCCGCATTGGTCACTGAAAACGTTTCTGAGACCGGACGTAAGCGTATCGAGCTCAGTATCGACCCTAAGACCGTCAATGCCGGTTTGGAACATGATACTTACAATGCTGGAACTACAGTTCAAGCATCCATCAAGTCTCTCGAAGATCACGGTGCCATTCTTAATCTCGGTAATGGACGCACGGGATTCCTTTCGAAGAAACAGATTAAGGAATCGAAATTGCAAAGTACTCTTACCGTTGGTAGTGTCTTGTTGGTCAATATCGAGAAAGTTCAAGGTAGAGCTTTGGTTTGTAACTGTTCGCAATACCCTGATGAGACTCCACTTAAGAGCGCACCTTCCATCGATTCGGTCCTTCCTGGTTCGCTAGTGTCTGTCACTGTTTCGGATAACTCTGCCGATGGTATCATTTGCCAATTTGCAAACTTGGCTGAGGCAAGTATCTCCTGTACCCATCTTGGACTCTATGAAGAGTCCGCCATTAAAAAGCAGTATTCAATCGGTACTAACGTTACCGCTAGAGTCATTGCATCCTACCTTATCGAAGGTGTTAAGAGACTTCAATTTTCATTGCAACCACAGTTGTTGTCTCTGTCGCTTATCCCATATGATCCAGCCACTGAATCCGCTCCTCTGGATGTCTTCCCAATCGGTTACATCTTTGAAGAAGCCGTTGTTCAAGGTAAAGATAAAGAGTACATTTTCTTGGACGTCGGTAACAGATCCAGTATTGGTCAATGTCACAAGTCCCGTATCACTGAAAATGCTGATTTGGATATGGAGTTCAAGATCGGTTCCCGTCAGCGCGCTAGAGTCATCGGTTACTGTGCCTTTGATAACGTCTACATTTTGACCCTCAATAAAGAACAAATCGAAGAAAAGTTTTTACGTGTTGAAGATATGCCTGTTGGACAACATGTGAGCTGTGTTGTTGAAAGAATCTCTCCTGGTAAGGGAATGAATGTTAAAATAGATGATCACTTTGAAGGTTTCGTGCCATTCGAACAACTCAGTGATATTAATCTCGTCTACCCAGAGAGGAAATTTAAAGTTGGCTCTAAAGTCAAAGGAAGAGTTTTGCGTATCACCAATAAGGGACTCAGTTCCACAATCTATGTGACATTAAAGAAATCTCTCGTCAGAGCCGGTGATGATGAGATTATTGCTACTCCTGAAGACGTTAAGGTCGGTAAGAAAGCTCCTGGTACTGTTATCAGATTTGTTGGCGGTGGTGCTTTGATACAATTTTTTGGATACGAAAGAGCGTACTTGCCTAAATCTGAGATCAGTGAAACATTTGTCAATAAAGCTGAAGATTATTTGAAGTTGGGACAGACCGTTCATGTTCGTGTTACCTCTATCAATGCAGAGACTGGGCAATTCCGTGTTAGTATGAGATTGTCTGATGCTATTTCTGAAGCTCAAGAGGAAGAGTTGGCTAAACTCATTCCTGGTCATAGCATTGTTGAAGTTCGTGTTATCCAGAAGGAAAAGAACGCTGCACTTGTTGAGTTGGAAGGTTCTGGTATCCGTGGTGTTCTTCCATTTGGACAATTGAGCGACGGTAAATTTGATCAATGTAGAACTGCTCTCAAGCAATTGACTGTTGGTTCTCCTATTAAAGCCCTCGTTCTTGAAAAGAGAACTGATGGACGTCTTGTGAAGTTGACTGTCAAACCAAGTATCATTGAAGACGCTAAGACCGACGTTTTACCATTACAATACTCTGATGTTCATGTGTCCTCCAAAGACATACATGGTTATGTGAAAAACATTACTTCGCACGGTATATTTGTCACGTTTGGTAACGACCTTACTGGTCTCGTCTTGCCACGCTATATTCCAGATGCAAATTTCCAAAACAAATACTTTATTGATCAGACAATCACTTGTCGTGTTGTCCGTACAGATGATGCCAATGAGAGATTTGTTCTTTCTATGAGAGATGACAAAGCATTCGGTAAATTCAATCCAGGTCAAAGAGTTAAAGCCGTCATCAAAGCTATTAAGCCAACAATGTTGACTGTAGCACTCGAAGACAATCAAGTTGGACTTGTTAATATGACTCAAGTCTATGATTCTTATGAAAGTATATCCGATGTTAAGCATCCATTGGATCCATTCACCACTGGTGACGAAATTGAAGCTATCGTTCTTGGTTACCACGATGGACGCAACCATGCCATAATTCCAGTTTCGGAGTATAGCAGTAATGCAGTTGTGGAACTGAGTATCAAGCCTTCCGATTTGAAGTCAGGTAAGGCATCAACTGTCGATATTGATGACTTCAACTCTGGTGACAAGGTCACTGGTTTTGTCAGTAACTATTCGAAGGGAACTGTTTGGATGTCTATCAGTCCAAGTGTTCAAGGAAGAGCTTCGTTGATCAGTCTTTGCAATGATGTTGGAGACTTTGATCAAGTTCAGAAGGATTATCCAATCGGATCTGCCTGGGAAATGAACGTTGTCACTGTTAACAAGCAACATAAATGTCTTGATCTTTCCCCAGAAGGTCATGCCGTCGATTCTGTTGGAAGTATTAAAATTGGTGATGTTATCCCAGCTAAGGTCTTGAATGTGCAAGAGAACTATGTTATTGTGGAACTCAAGGATGGTGTCGATGCGCTTTCCTTCATTACAGATGCACTTGATGATTACAGCAAACCTCTTGAGGATGCCTTTGAGACTGGTGATGTGATTCCAGCCAAGGTTGTGGAAATTGATGGTGTCTCAAACAAAGTTTACGTTTCTCTTCGCTCTAAGAAGTCGAAGAACCATTTAATCCAAAATGAGAATGACTTGAAGCGTGGTGATGTCGTCAGCGGTTTCATCAAAAATATTGTGGACCAGGGTATTTTCGTCACTCTTGGCCGTAATGTTGATGCACTTGTCCGTGTCTCTGATCTTTCTGACTCGTTCTTGAGAAATTGGAAAGAACACTATAAATATCATCAATTGGTTAAGGGTAAAGTTCTTCGTGCTGATGGACCGGGAAAGAACCTGATAACTTTGAAAGAATCTGAAGTCAACAGCAATGGACCACTTCTCAAACGTTTCAATGATATTCAAATTGGTGATGTCTATGAAGGTTCCATCAAGCAAGTGACTGATTTCGGTGTCTTCGTTAAATTGGATGGTACTGTCAACGTCAGTGGTCTCTGTCACAAGGCCCAGATTTCTGACAAGCCAATTGAAAACGTTGCATCTGTGTTTGGCGAAGGTGATCGTGTTAAAGTGAAGGTTTTGAAAGTCAACAAGGCTAAGAAACAACTGTCTCTTGGAATGAAGGCATCATACTTCAAGAATGAAGATGAGGATGTTGAAATGTCTGACGATGAAGTTGAAGAAGTTGAGAACGATTCTGATTCTGACAGCGAGAATGACAGCGATGAATTGGAGGCTATTCCTGTGAACCAGACAAGTTCTCCTGTTGTCGGATCTGATATTGAAGATGGTGAGACTTCTGTTGCAGACGGTTTGTCAACCGGTTTCGACTGGACTGCCTCTGTTCTTGAGCAAGCAAAGGAAGATATCTCTGATAGTGAAGATGAATATGATGAGAACATGAAGAAAAAGAAGAAGGGTAAGAAGAAGAAGACTGTTGCTGACTACGAGGATAATACTGCCGATATCAACACTCGTGCTCCAGAGTCTGTCAATGACTTCGAACGTCTCTTACTTGGAAGTCCAGATTCTTCGCTTCTTTGGATTCAATACATGTCATTCCAGTTACAATTGGGAGAAGTGGAAAAAGCCCGTGAAATCGCACGCAGAGCTTTGAAGAGCATCAACTACAGAAACGAGCAAGCTAAACTTAATGTTTGGATTGCCCTTTTGAACTTAGAAACTATGTTTGGAAATGATGAAACTCTTGACACCGTTTTCAAAGAGTCCTGCCAATATATGGACTCACTTGTCATGCATCAGAAACTCGCATCTATTCTCACATCATCTCAAAAGTATGATGAAGCCGATAAATTATACAACGAGATGTGTAAGAAGTTTGGATACGAAAATGTTGCCGTTTGGGTGGCTTACGGCTCATACTTGATTGATCGTGATGAAGCTGATGAGGCACACAAACTTCTCGCTCGAGCATTGCAAGTCCTTCCAAAGAGACTGCATGTGGAAGCTGTGCGTAAATTTGCACAATTGGAGTTCACCAAGGGAGATCCAGAACAGGGTAGATCTCTCTTTGAAGGACTGTTATCTGATGTTCCAAAGAGACTTGATCTTTGGAATGTGTACATTGATCAGGAAATGAAGCATGGTGATGCCAAGAAGGTTGAAAACCTGTTTGAAAGAGCTGTTGCAAGAAAGCTCACCAAGAAACAGGCCAAATTCTTCTTTGGTAAGTGGCTCTCGTACGAGCAAGAGCGTGATGATGAGAAGGCTTCTGACTATGTCAAGGCCAAGGCTGCCGAGTATGCTCAATCCCTCGCTGACAAGCAATAGACTTGTATTTAATAATAGAATTTACAATTACACTTTTTGAAGAACTCCTAGATGAGTCCCTCCCCCCACATATTTCCCCATTGGGAAGTTTTTTTACCCTAACCCCGCAGCCAGATTTATTTGAATCCCTTTTCAAAAATATGTATCTTTCCCTTCTTTGTATCACTTCAATCTTCATGACTGGATATTGGCTTGTTGCAGTAGTTGGTCCATTGATCATTATGGGATCATATTGGATTGCGGAAATGCGTGTCAGTGATCAATTCACCGTCATTGAAGTGTTTGCATCGATAGCCAGGTGTGGGCAGGCCCAAGGAGTTCAAACTTGTCTCTCGAATCACAGGGATTCATTAGTTGATTTCACTTGTTCTCATGTCTCACATTTGGCATGTAAACAGTTTGAACTGTAAGTATAAGCCATCATTTGTCTTGCAATTTACTAACTAGCTAGCTGCTTGGATGGAACAGCTTTTACTCGGGATGTATCTTCCCAGTTATTAACTATGCGATCTTGTTACGATAACACAATCCTTTTCAACAAGGAAGTCACTGAATACTATCCAGAATGGATCTTTACCGTCTTTGAATATTTTGTTGAGTGCCTTGTTGTTGTTATCGAAGTTTTCATCTACGTTCAATGCAGTCACTGGAGTAATGCCGAAGAAATTGAATGTGACAAAAAAAGGGATCCCATTGAAAAAGATCAACACAGTCATAATAAAGGATCCAATTCGGATTTTAAAAGTCAGCCAACTTCTGCCACTAGTTTCAGCTCTGGTAATAAACTAGGTACTGGTTACCTAAGCAAAGCAGTGTCTGATTTGTTTACTCGAAGTAAACCGATGTGTCAGTTAGATAACGATATGGAGTCTCAGTTAAGAAATACCGTTTCGTCACTGGGTATCACCACGTTCGACGAAGATTTCCGTCTTGGTGATATCTCAACCTCTTCTATGAATTCTTTATCCCCAAACATATCACCAGCAGGTCATATATGGGGGTTCCAAGCGCCATCTTCAAACTCCCCCCTCATGTCCATTGGTAACTATCCGTCTTTATCATCGCAAGGCTACAGGCAAATTCCTCTGAATAACAGCAAAATCAATCTGCAAAAACCAATGCAAGCTAGGAACATCAATGATGCTATCAAGGAAAGTATGAAAGGAAATGTCCTGTCTTCAAGATCTAATTGTGAGAACGTTCTTCCTGAATTCCATAAATCATTATCATTTCCAAATTTGACGGAAGAGAAATCCTTAAAGCCAGAAATGAAACTAGAATGCCTCAGTCCAGAGATATTAAGACAGATTAAGTTCCATGATGAAGATGGTAAACTATACCGTCGTATCTTTGTTGAAAACCTTGGTTGGGTTAGTGCTAAGAAGGTTAAAGAGTTGGCGGAAGCTCAAGGAATTCCAACAGATTGAGTCGCAACAGTTAGTCTGTCGCTAATATGATTTCGCCCCATCTTAAAAAAATCATATGCAAGGTTCAAAACTTGACAGTTTTACTATCCCCATACTTTTCCCCCATCTGATCTTGCAGGCATTTAATTGCAAGCATCACAAGTTCATGTATAATCTGTGATGGAAGAAGAAGGTGATAAGAACGCTGTATATACCATATTTTTTGATATATTTGATTCGAGCAAACTCATACACCAATCCAGCCGTTCAGATCTAGCCCTTTCTTATCTACTCACATTAAAGGATAAGAAGTTGATACAATACCCTGAAGATCTTGTCGTTGACCCTTGGTGCCATCAAGTCTTCACACAGGATAACATCTTCACAAAGGTAGGAAGTGTAAATCACACAGAGGAAAAAGAGCTCGATCAAAACCTTTCACTTGAACAACAACTCCAAGAGTTACAACTTGAACAGAAGAGACCTAAGGATCCTACTTTCTTTGATTATCGACTTTCTAGGGTTGAAATTGTTGCTGTGGATATGAAAAAAGAACTTGTGTTCGATAATGAGCCATTGAAGGCTAAACTTCTAGGGTATGGTGTGGTCAGGCTTTATAAAGATCACGAAAACCAGGAAAACCCTAGTAAGTCTATCTGCAATCAAGACAAAACAACTGTTGCCGTTTTAGGTATCCCATTCTATTTTACAGCCAGTGACTTATTGCTCGGATTTTTTGATAAGGACGTGTCCAAACATGTTTCACATATGAGATTGGTGAAGACGGAAAGACCCAACAGATGTATGGTCTTGTTGAAGTTCCGTTCTCCAGAATGGGCAGAGCAGTTCGTACATGATTACAATGGACGGCAATTCAACTCCATGGAACCGGAAAATTGCAAAGTTGTATTCATTAAGGAGGTTATACTACGACCAGTAAACACAGTGAATAGAATGAACACAATCCCATATCTTTTGGATGATCCATTTACATCTACAAAAGGGATGGTCCGTGATTCACCATACATTGAATTGGCAACGTGCCCGGTTTGTCTCGACAGACTCGATTCTACAGTGACAGGTCTTTTAACAATCCCTTGTCAACATACTTTCCACTACGATTGTCTTTCAAAATGGAATGACGATACTTGTCCAGTGTGCCGGTATTCAAACAAGTTTAACATGCATGATCATGAGGATGCAGGAGAGGATGAAAAATGCGATGAATGTGGTGCTACAGATAACTTATGGATCTGTCTGATATGTGGACATATGGGGTGCGGAAGGTACGATCTTGGCCACGCTATCGAGCACTATGAAAAGACACAACACTGCTTTGCCATGGAAACAAGTACACAGAGAGTTTGGGATTATGCGGGTGATAACTATGTTCACAGACTTGTTCAAAATGAAGCTGATGGTAAGCTTGTGGAACTACCATCTAAGAATCATTTTGATGATGAAACTGATTCTGCCAAAGTGGAGAAAGTCGGGCTGGAGTATTCGAAGATGCTTATTTCTGAGCTGGAATCCCAAAGAGAGTATTATGATAGAAAGTTTGCTGAATCACAAAACCAGTTGAAGCTTGCCAATGATAACCTCAGTGAAGTGAAGAAGACAATTGCTATCTTAAAATCAGATTTGGAAAGAACCAAACAGTTGGCCAATCAGTCTGCAGAGGAAAGAAATGCATTGAAGAGTTTAGAAACTACCAAGAAGAAATGTAAAGAGGAGGCACAGAAGTACCAAGAGGAGGCAGTCATCAATGAAGCACTATCGCAAAAGATCGATAAGCTTACTGAAGAAAATAGTTCATTGAAAAAACAGAACGAAGAGTTGAATGAACAAGTGCATGATCTGATGATGTTTTTAGATACCCGAGATAAGTTTGAGAATGCACCTGAAGATGTCAAACAAGGTAAAGTGATTCTCAAGCCAAAGCATACTAAGGGTAAACGTCGTCATTAATAAAATGGAAAATACATGATGTAGTTCGTGATAAATAATAATAAGGTATTAATGCAGCAGACTCTCATTAACATACGAGAACCCGGAGAAATAAATCGATTCCTTGACAGAACCCGAGTCCTGTCTAGAGATAGGTATAAATGAGGAAGTACTATTTGAGCGACCTTCTTCAATGGATTGCCACATAGATTCCTCAATTGGAGAACTTGGAGGTGTCATTTTCATAGAAGTGAATTCCTCGTCAAAGTTCTCAGCGAGTTCTGGATCCGTGATGACTGGAACTATTGGCGGAGGCAGCTTATCGTCATTTTGAGCTTCCAAGTCATCCCAATCAATGTAGCGGAAGAACCTATGTTGTTTGACCTTTTCAAAATCCTTATCGATGTCAAGTCTTTTTTCAGGATCTTTATTGAGAAGTCTCTGGAGGAATGACTTGGCATATTGGGATAAGTAAAATGGATAGCGAACTTTCTGTTTAAGAATCTTGTCCATGATACGCTTGTTGTTATTACCAGTGAATGGTGGAGCTCCCGTTAACATGTCAAAAGTCACAGCACCGAGAGACCACCAATCGCACCTGGCATCATAGGTGCCACCGCGAACCACTTCAGGCGCAACATACTCTGCCGTACCCCAAAGAGAGTTACACTCTGAAGTTTCTTTACTGAGTCCGAAATCTGTCAGAACTAAATGACCCTTTCTGTTCAACATACAATTTTCAGGCTTCAAATCACGGTAGATCACACCGGCGTTGGTATGAAGGTGATGCAAAGCTAGAATCATCTCTGCCACATAGAAACAAGCCACTTTTTCAGATAGAATACGTTCTTCACGCAAGTGATGGAACAGTTCACCACCTTCCAAGTATTCCAGCAGCAGATAAACTTTATCAAAATCCTGGAGTGCATAGTCTAGCTTGACAATGTTAGGATGTCTCACTTTCTTCAAGATCGTTCTTTCAGTCAACGTACGTTCATAGTTTGATGCATTGACAATCATAGACGCCTTCTGGAGTTGCTTCTGCGCGTACAACTTGCCCGTCTTCTTGTGTTTGACAAGAAGAACTTTACCATAGCTTCCTTTACCAAGAACACGAACCTGATCAAAATCCTGAATGATCGGTTTGGTCCGAACAGGTTCTTTTGTAATCGCTGCCTTTGTACTGTTGGAACGCGACTCCGACTCATAGAATTCATCAAACGTCACCTCATACGATGTACCGAGACGATTGCGAATATTGCCCACTGACACGGTGCTCCCAGATCTGTACTTCTTAAACTGTTTCAAGTCATTTTCAACATCACCACCACTCTCGTCTATCACCAGCTTCTCTTCCACTGCTCTCGCTAACTGGTCGTCATCAAAGTCAAAAACGTCACCCATGATAGCAAAATGCACGTGGAAGATAAGAAGAACTGTGTGATATCGAAAGAGGGAAGATTTTGAGATTCCCCCAGTTCATTCCTTTTGAGAAAAAAAAGGCTACTTAGAGGGAAACCATAAATTTCGATCTTTCTCTGCTAAGCATCACTAGCATCATTTTCTGGTGCATTCAATTATCGGGGAATAAATGGCTGGAATCAACGGATCAAGCGGACAGGGATATAACTCTGTGGCGCCAAGAACTACGTTGGCAGCCAAACAGACAGGAAATGCACGCAAAAAGCAGATGAGCGACCCTTCAACTTGGCCCAAGGAGCTTCATGACTTTATCAGTAGAAGTTTCAGTGAAGCCAATTCAAAGAAGCTGCCACCAAAGGAAAAGGCGAAGTTTAAGAGCGAGATGAAACAACTAATCAATAAGGCAATTGATGAGGAGAAAGTTCATTACAACGATTGGTCGAAACAGACGTTACCCACCCTAGTTGAGAGACCAGGAGAAGTAGAATTATACTGCGATTCTATTCAGAGAACTGCAGAGCAACAGAAACAACGGAGACAACTACAGCAAGAGTATAAACCATCACAACCACAGATACAACAGCATAAACAACCGGTTGCATCTCCAAAGAAACGAAATGTCTTTGACTCTGAGCCGGAACCGGTAGTGAAGAAGCATAAGGTTGATGAAATCCTTAAACGTAAGGAAGAGCCGCGCGCACGAAGCTCGTCACCAGGCTTAATCAATTATAACACTCATCTCAAAGGAGAAAAGGATCAGATGTCGTCAAGGAAACGGAAACAAATGCGTGGGCAAAGGTTTGAACGTGAATTGACTACTAGGTCATCGAGCAGTGCTGATACCACTAATTCGAACGGAGTCGTTGTGGGAACTTGCACAACGCTGGAGAAGAGCTACCTCAGACTAACTTCTCAACCCGATCCATCCAAAGTGAGACCGGAGTACATTTTGAAGAAAGCATTGAGAGCATTGTATGAGAGACATCAGACAGATCCGACTTATAACTACCTGTGTGATCAATTGAAGGCCATCAGACAAGATCTTACTGTGCAAGGTATACGGACTGCTACTACTGTTGAGGCCTATGAGTTTCATAGTAAACTTGCCATAGAGAATGGCGATTTGGGAGAGTTCAATCAATGCCATTCACAATTGAAAGTGCTATATGCACAGAAACCAGAACTGGCTCACAATAAGTTTGAATTCATGTCTTATTGGATTCTATACGCAATACTAACCAGAAACCAGAATGATGCAACTAGCATCGAGTTGCAAGCTATCAAAGAATTGGGAAGTACCGCAGCTTTGGATAACAATTTCTTGGCAAACTCGTTCAAGGTGCTCGAATACACTGCGTCAAACGATTTCCCGCAGCTGATTGAACTGATCAGATCGACGAGAAAGTCTGTCAACCAGAAGAAGAAGCAACAGAGAAACCAGACTTCCATGTACTGGTTCAATCTCTTCCTTGAACGTATATGCCAAAGGCTTAGATATGCAGAGTTTGCCGCTTTTTGTCATGCATTCAGACGTATACCGTTGTCTGTTATGATGCAGACTCTACTATTCAAAGAGACGAATGACTTGAACAAATTCTTGACAGATAATGACTTGAGTAAGTATGTACAATCGGATGGCAATTCACCATCATTTTTCGATGCATATGCGGCACGGCCCTCTGTCGACACTTTGAAACAGAAGATGATTGGAAGAATCGATATCAAGGGTCAGATTTAGAATAGAATGGAGACCAGCTCACTCCTGAGTTGGAGCAAGACCCATCATAGCAAAGTTGAAACTATTTTCATCGTCAGCTAGTCCCATATAGGTTTTAATTCGATTAACCACCAATTCTGACTGTAGTATATCTTCATCATCTCCCTTAGAGACACCGAGATCTCTTGGTCCTGATCTGCGGCCATCCAATTCAAATATATGTCCATTCTTCCCTTTAGTAAATGTGATGAAATGTAAATTGACGTCAGCGTCAGCTGAAGGTGCCTCAGTTTGACCTTGTTGACTCACTTCATTGTATGCAGAAACAAACAAGTTCTGAACCAATTTCGCCTTTTCATCGAAGTAGTTGCCGTTGTTAACATCAGGTAATCCCTTGATATCACTGATGAATTTGTAGATCTTGGACTGATTGACGATCAATCCTGGAGGAAGGTTGGTTATTGCATGTAGCAGTCCATACAATCCGCACGCATTCTTGAGTAACTGCTTGAACCAAAGAATTTGATCAAAATTATCACTTTGAGTAGCCTCCTTCTCTTCCTTGTCCTTCAATGCCTCGTATCTATCTGTTATTGGGAACAGTAGAATTATCGCATTGATAGGTCTAGGAAGGAACGAAATGAGATCGGGGTCTGTAATGGAAAAGATATCAATGAAACTCAGCAGAGGAGAAAGTCCAAGGTCGTGTCCAAAAGAACTAAAGATCTCTGGATCGGATTCCAATGGAACAACGGCCCCATAATCTTGTTTTGACATTCTATCTTGGAAGGAAGCTAGTGAACCTTAAAAGGGCAAATTAAATTTGGGATTCTTAGATAGAAAAATAAAACTTGATAGAGTAAATTGGAGTATATACATAGACGGAGATAGATCACCTCTGAAGATCGACCACAACCACTTGTTCCGTCTTAGGACCACCGTAAGCAATTGCCCATTTGGTACCCTTCGAGGCTTCCTTAGCCAATGCATTGTAAATATTTGACAGGTATGATCTTGCTGTGGCATTACTTGCACCTCCAACTCTACGCTTCCATTCATCTGGCTGATCTAACGATGTGATTGCGATCATATCCAACACCTCTTCTCGCACTTCAATGACAAAAACAGGTGCTCCAGCTAACGTGTCCAGCAGTGCGCCTGAAGCCTTTGTAGCATCATCAACCAAGACCCAACGATCTTTCTTATTACTTTTCTTGTTGGCACCAGTGGCATGGTTTGCCACGACAGTAACTTTCTGGTCAGCGTTCCGTTCCACATGTTCTATGTTGGTAGGCATTGGAGGTTCTACAGACTCTGATTTCCGATGTCCGGTGGTTTCAGTGCTGTTAGATGAGCCTGATCCACCCTTGAGTATACTGACAAGTTCTTGGAGATTAACATCATAGTCCTTACCGGTTTCCATGTCTCGCAAGCGTAATTGTCGGTACTTAGAAGCCTTACCATTACCTTTCAATGTATTCAGGTCGGTCTGAGCTTTAACGGCAAGCAAATACTTCACATTGTCCTTCACGGCTTGGTTCATCATTTCTTCACCAGTCAAACAACTCTTTGTCACATCGGCTGATATACCCATTGACCAAATGTAGTTCAGAAGGAATGGAATGACCTCTTTTAGGATTCCCACAGAAAAGAAACCTATCAAGACTTCACACTTTCTTGGATTCCAGATCTCTTTCATGTGAGCATTTTGATGCTTCTTCTTGGTTACATTTCTCCTTCTCTTGAATGCCTCAGTATATCTAAGCATTGAGTTGTACAGGAAATCCCAAGAGAACCTCATACCGACCGCATTAGGCAATGTTGAAGCAGATTTGTTTCTTGCCAATGCACCAATCAATGAACTGTACCGACCACCAGCACATATGATGGCCCGAGTCTTATCCTCAAAAACGGCATTGAACATGATTCCACCGTGATAGAATGACGCATTGTATCCGCATAATGGTCTAACTTCGACAGCCAAATCAACTTTGAAAAGTTGCAAATACCTAACCACGCGGGCCAAATAGTTGAGTGATCCTTCCACATTGCCTAACAATGGTGAATCAACCATCAACTTGCGAATCTTTGTACGGCACACATCAACTGGTGCATGGAAATCAAATGCTAGTAATTCATCCAAAATCGTCGACGGTAAATTTAAGCCTTGCTTCAATTCGATTTTAGCATCTTCTGCTGTCCTGCCATAACCGATATCGGAAAGCGTTCTTGTTACCACAATTCTTTGAGCACGTTCAATACCGCAATGCTCTAAGACAGCTTCTAGAAGATTACAGTGATTCAAGACCAGCTTCACATTCGATTTCTTCATGAATGGGAATGCGTCAATGACTTCGCTTATAACCTTTAAACACTCTGCATCGTAAAATGGTTGATATTCCAATGCATCCGTAGGCTTCGTCACAATGTCAAAGTCTGCCTCTCTGAATTTGAGGGGTCCTGCACCCTCGTCATCTTGAGATCTGTACACGTATCGGATTCTGTACAGCTTGTGTATACTCATGTGATTCTGTCCTAGGAAGCGGGCCAAAGGTAATGTTAGATCGTAAGGTAGTTGTAAAACGGATCCAGCACGATCTAAAACTTCGTACACCTGATAGGTCTGGTCATAAAGTGGGGTTTTCGGGAAGAGTAATGAATTCTTATCACAGAAGTCGACTGCTCCATGCCGACGGAAGATATTCGCAACCTGTTCCTCAATAGCTGATTGCAAAAGGAAATCTGATGACTCCAAAGGCTTACTGGAATGGTCACCGAATAGTAAATCACGGGCGAAACTGTAAGGCTGAGAAAATAATATATTCCGTGCCTGGTGATGCCATGATGATGATGGATCGACAAGCGCATTGAGCGCCTCCTTCATGAAATCGTCTTGCTGTTGAACACGTATCAATCCACTTTGAATGAGTTCATCGGCAGACGGCCGCTTGCTAGGATCATGGTCAAGTAACATCTTGACGATCTTCCTTTCCGATGTTCTTGACTTATCAAAATCCGGCGGGAAGACGATATCTGGAGTGCGAAGGTTTCGAATATCCGTATACCTTTCCATAGTAGTTTTAAGGGCATACACCATCTCAAAAAAGATGATTCCCAATGAGTATAAGTCCACTTTTTCATCATATAACCCATTACCACTAAGAACCTCCGGTCCTATATAGAGTGTAGTTCCAATGTCTGAAGTCAAGTCGTCAGTAGACCTTCCCATATTTTCAGCATTCTTATTCGTTGGAATGCTATGCACATTTTTGGCGAGCCCAAAGTCACCAACTTTAACATCATTATTCCTATCAATGAAAATATTCATTGGTTTTAAGTCACGATGGATAATACCTTGAGAATGGATATGACTCAAAGCTTCAAGAATCTGTCTCAAAATACGCCAATAGTTATCAGGATCATTAGGCAGGCCTTGACGGATCAAGTCAAATAAAGTACGGTTTTCACAGTACTCCATCTGTATGAAGAGAACCATTCGTTTCTTCGACTTAATAGTCTTATTTGGGAGCCGTTCTTCAATATCTTCGTCATTAGTATCATTATCGTCTTCTTCCTCGCTAGCCGAATCAAATGTAAATGCACTATTCTCATCAACCGGGTTTGTTGAAGGCTCGTCAAAGGAAGTTGAATCCAGCGCAGCATTATCATCTGATTCACTATCGGATGAATCGGAGAAATCAAATTGAATCTCCGGATCAACCGATCCAGACATGAAATCATTAACACTTTGACTATTTGTTCTGGTCTCACTGAAAGTCCGTTCAGGCTCACCAACTCCAAGCTCTTCTTCCTCGTCTTCTTCTGATTCTATAGCCGTACTATTACTCCAGTCATCTTCAAGCCATGCCGCATAATATCGCACAACATATTGATGGTTTAATCTGGCCAGAAGCATCACTTCAGTCATCAGTTTGGACAAATTATCCTCAGTATGCCGTATTTTTTTGATAGCATAGAATCTTCCATCAAGTTTGTTTCGCACTTTAACAACTTCACCGAATCCACCTTTACCAAGAATACCAACTTCTTCGAAATCTTGAGCATATCTTGAATAACTCTTCTGTTCTAAGGACAGAGCACTCATTCCAAACGAGTTACGTTTCACTCTCGATGATGACCCTTCGGGTGGTATCATTAACACGGGCTCGTTAGATATATCAGTAAATCCGATGTCGGATCGATGATGTGACACGGATTGATGAGGAGCTTGACCACTTTTTGTTATACTTGCAAGAGGAGAGATATTCAAATTCAAGCGTAGGAATTTGGATGGCAGTAGTTCCAACGGATCAGGACGTTTCTTAGCCTTCTGTTGGAAAATGCTCTTGATAAAATCCCTAAATGAATCATCCAAATCACCACAATTATCGAGAAAGTCTGCAGGACTCCGGTACTGATATATGAGATCAGTACCTAGAATCTCTTGCAGGAATGCAACACCAATATCCCAAATATCAGTCTTCCGTTGAGGTTTCAAAAAAGTGGTAACATTGTTAGGATTGATCCGTTCAGGTGCAGTCCATCCACCATTTTCAAATGGTAGATCAATGTCTGTATCTGGATCACTTTTCAGATTCGGATGCATGTAGCACATAGATAGTAAAGTGTAGCCATAGCATGGAGCAAAGAGCTTAACAGAAGCAGATCTCATACCCAACGGTTGAGTCAACAGAATCGAGTCTAGAGTAATACACCGATGGATCAAACCGTGCTTATGCAATACCTCTAACGCTTCTAACAACTGAATGGTCCATTCTCTAGCAGAGTTTAAGTTCACAAATGATATTGTAGACAACAAATCTCCAATAGTTTCACACTGCCTGGAAAGAATTCGCACTTTCCAAACGGTGAGCGTATCCTTCTCACGGTCATACTTCTTAGAAATTTTCTTGGCAGCAGAGTTCTCCATGGAGATAGTTCCACCAGCGGTACGCTCTGTCTTTTCGATGGTGAATGCAAGGACTCGGTCGATATTATCATGTTTAAGATCCATGGCAGCTTGAATTTCTTTCTCCAAAGTCAGCATGGACTTCTTACCATGACTTGTGTTCCAAATTGGATTAGTCAATTCAACCTCTGTCAACACGTATTCGAGTTCCTTCTCAATTCCAGTGTTGTTTCTTCCGTACCGTCTAGCGACTGATTGTGTGGATTCATCAGAGACACTTTTCAAAAAGGCTGCGGCTTGAGATCCAGGTTTAACGTAGGGTCTGACGAGGTATTGTTTCGAAATCTTCTTGAAAAGTCCCGACGGTTGCAATGGAACAAATCCAGTCACCGCACGGAATGCAAACTGTAGATACTGAACTTCGACTTTAACGGGCTCATCGAATATGAAATACTGGCCATGTTCTAACTCTTCAGCTGAAGGCAACAGCGAACTGTCATCCATATCAGAATCGATAGCACGATGTCCATCCGATTGCTGAGTACCAGGATTCGATATGTCATTACCCATGGCTGCTCGTCTATTCCGTTCATTCTCCACCATTTCATCCAGCATCTGCTGCTCCTTCTCACGCTGCTGCTCAATCTGCTGCTCTTCCTGCTCCTGCTGTTTTTTCAACATTTTCTCTTCCTGTGCTAATCGTTTCAACCTTTCTTCCTCCAGTGATTCCGTCTGTGCACTGTCCTGGATCTCATCCATATACTCTTGTACCGTAGAGATCACAGAGTATATCACAGGCTGACCCTTCTCATCCTTCATCACCTGTGAACATTTCTTTTTGATCGTATTCAACTGTGACTCCATTATATTCTTAGGTTCTGCATAGTGAATGATCGGCTCAGATCTCGGATATGTGGCAGTGAATTCAACCTTTAACGTCAACGACAAAACCGGCTCTTTCTCAGGGTCCGTTGATAGTCGTATATCAAATTTGGGGCATGGTTTCTTTTTCCAAGCAGAAGATGTTGGCGTCTTGTCTACCAATAGATCCGGATAGATCGCCTTCAATGCTTCAAACTCGTCTAATTGATCCCGATAGTATTGTTCTTCACTCATTATCGGGCCATCTACTGGATCAAATAGGTGGTGTCCATGAAAAGAGTGTATGTATGATGACTCTACCAAGTATTTTTTTGTGTGGGGGCCTGTATTTACAAACTCCCCACTTTTCACTCTAAATTTCTCCATCCTAACTTTCCATCCTAACTTTCTCCCTCGTAACAATCCCTTCGTATGTCATCATTAGAAGACACAATCACAAAATCGGAAGGATCTGCCGCGGCAATGGCATCGGCAGTTGCAGCCATGGAGACGCTGAAACAAAGGAAGGAAGAATTTGTCACTGGCTTGACCGGTGGAACCACATTGGATATCTACAAGGTGACATCAGTCTCTGCCGTGTCCTACTTGATCTGGGCCATCTGTAAGAGAAGAACTGATGCGTTTGACTACAATGGCGATCCATTGGGAACTATATTGGACTTCTTATTGAACTGGAACAATCTTTTGCTGTCAATAACAATCTATTCGGACAATATTGCTTCATTGATCGCTGGGAATGTCATCCCTGCATTAATCATTGGATTGACCAACTCAGCAAAGAAGTTGGGTAATCGTACCATTAAAGTCAATCTACACACGATCAAACCAAAGGATTACCTGCATTTTGTTTCCTATGTGACAGTTTACCGGTCTCAGATGATGATCATCACATGCCTCTCTATCTTGGCTGTCGATTTCCAGCTGTTCCCTAGACGGTTTGCCAAAGTGGAGACTTGGGGTACCTCCTTGATGGATCTTGGTGTCGGTTCATTTGCATTCTCAATGGGTTTAATCTCTACGCGTCCATTCATCAAGCAGTTCCTTTTAGGTACCTACGGTTACCAGAAGAACTTGTTCGCAACTCTCAAAGGTTGTGCTGCTGTGTTGGCACTGGGATGCCTCAGATTGTTCTTCGTTAAAGTCCTCGACTACCAGGAACATGTCACTGAATATGGTGTCGAATGGAACTTCTTCTTTACACTAGGATTCTTGCCTATAATCTGTGACTTGATTTCTCCGTTCATTTTCACCTTGTCTCCATTGATTCTAAGTCTTTTGGTCTCTGCTGCCTACGAATACTTGCTTGTTAAAAGAGGAATGATGGATTTCATTATCACGGCTCCAAGGGTTGATTTCTTCTCCAACAATAGAGAAGGTATCATGTCACTCTTTGGTTACTTTTCGATCTTTTTGAATGGAATGACTCTAGGTTCTATCATTTTAACTTTAGTGCCAGCTCCACATAATCTTTTCAAGATCAACAACTCTAGAGCAGACTTGATTGCCAACCAGGGTAAGAAGCCGTGGTTCACACTTACTCCCATGCAAGGTTTGGTCTTCCTGACGATATTTTTCCACACGATCTACTATTTGGGATACCTTTACTATCCATACGGAGTGTCTCGCAGAATGGCAAATGCGATGTATGTCGTTTGGGTCTCCGCATACAATTGTACCTTCCTTATGCTTTACAAGCTAATTGAAAAGTTGTTCTGGGGTGAAGTTAAGGTCAAATATGTCTCTAAGAAGCAGTCCAAGAACGTCACTGATATCAAGGTGCTTTCCGCCCAAGACACCGTTCCAACCACTCTGCGTGCAGTCAATAGGAACAGTTTGACACTGTTTTTGGTGGCAAACGTTTGCACCGGAATGGTCAACATGCTCTACGATACATTGGACTCCGACACCTTCTACAGTCTTATTGTTTTGATCTGTTATGAGCTCACTCTATCAATATTCTCATTAGCTCTCTACTACATGGGTATCAGAATTAGATAGTGCGGGGTCGATGATTTTTCTTTTTCTTTTAGAATTCAAAAAGGAAGTAACGTACACTTGGAAATTTCCCCCATTGATTGCACCATGGCTTTTTCTGAGGAGGTGGTATTCAAGACCACATTGAAGATGTGTGTGTCGAAATTGGCATTCAAATCGGATAAGATTCGTACATTGAACAAGTTGAACATGACAAGCATCTCTAAGGACCTGAAAGCGGTTGCAGGACAGGACGGTGCTAAGTTTGATAGAGGTCTGACACTGACCAAGATTCGGATATCGAAACTTGTTACCGACGACAGCATAGCAGATATCTATGAAACGCTGATGGTTGACTGTCAGTTGATGCTTTCAAAACTCGGAGCGTTGCTCTCTGTGAGACATGATAGAAAGACTGGAACAATTGAAGGTGGTGATACTACAGTGAATGGATTGGCCCGTAAGATGATGTTTGCCGGGAAATATGTGAACATTAAAGAGTACCATAAGTTGGTGACTTTATTAGTGAACAAGTATGGTAAACCGTTCTATGAGGATGCTATCAATACTTACGGAACTACAGATGATCAGGCAGAGCAAGACTTTGCCAAGAAATGTCGGGAAGATGATAGAGATAAATTGGTTGATGCGTACTTGAATGAGTTCTGTGAGATTTATAAGATTGATTTATATGGAGATGGGAGGTTTACTAAAGACGAAAGTGCTGAAGACGACACTGGTGATGACGATGACACACCTGGTGATGGAGAAAAGATTGAAAATAAAGCCATTGCCGAACCGACAACAACCCAATCGACTGCATCTGAACCGGTTGCTAAACCATTCAAGCCTGCTGCTGCTGCTAAACCCGCAGGAAAGGCACCTGCCAAAGATAGCATAGACGATTTGAAACGACGTTTTGAATCACTTAAACGGATCTAAGATCTACTTGTAACAATAAGTTAAACGTCGAAATTGGTAGTATATACAGCGATTGTAAGCGTAAGGTTCATCGTGAACCATCTAATTTAAATCATGTAGTCAGCAGCAGGAACGGCCTTGTTCACAACCATAGCATCGGTATTACCATAGACGAATGCACGTCTATTGAACGCCTTGCTACGATGGATATTTCTAGCTTCTGTTTCTGGATCGTCAACCAGAGACAAGTTCATCTTATCGCTGTTGTATCTGTAAGGGAAGACCATGCTTGGGCTTGGTAATAAGTCACAAGGGTCTTCATCGGTATTGATCGTGAGGAAATCGTTCAATCTAAGATCCAACTCTGGTACAGTCGAATTCATAGATGTTCTTCTGCATTGTCTTTTCCTAGAGTTAGATCCAGACTCCTCTCTTTTAACTTCCAAGTTTGGAATCTTAACGGGTTCTGTGTTGAGGCTGAGTCCATTGGAATCGTTACGGAACAATTCCTCTGAGGACTCCAATTGTGATGCTTGGATGACTCTGTCCACTTGATCCAATCCAGTAGTCAATTGAGAAATTGGCTCTGATGATGACGTAGTGGTTGAGACAGCGGAGTTATTTGGCTTGGATGAGGTATTTTCTGTACTGCTAATACTCTCTTCAGAATCAGAATACAAATCGAGGCATTCATCAAACAAGCCTTGCTCTTGATCATCTTCACCCTCAGAGTTTTCAGCCATCCGATCCAATTCCAATAATCTTCCTTGACGACGAAGCTTCATCTCACTGGCCAAATCCATCTTCAATGGGCTTGGATGTGGAACATCCTTCATGAGTTCAAAGAAAGTACTGAAACAGGAACGGTAGTCACGTTTGGTATACTTGCGACGAACTCTTTGTCCATCTTGTGTTTTCTTAGCAGATTTCTTGTCATTGTCAGCTTCCTCATTACCTTCATCCTCATCGAGTAGTGATGAGTCTGAAGTGTCGTCATCCTCACTGAGAGAATCAAACAATTTGTCATTGCTCTCTTCCACAGTAGGTGTTGTGTTCTTCTTGGCGGTCGACTTCTTCGATGTTTTCCGTATAGTCTTTTTAATAGGTTTCTTCGCCTTCTTAGCCGATGCCTTTAATTTGCGGTCAGATTTCGCCTTTGCAGCAGCAGCCTTGGCTGCCTTGGCAGTAGCAGACGAAGACTTCACCTTACGCTTCAGAACGTTCACCTTGGTGGTCTTCTTGCCAACCTTCTTTCCCACCTTCTTCACAGGTTGCTTTTTCGTGATACTACGAGCCATTGGAACCTTTTCTTTAAAAAGAAGATGTGATATTGTCGGGGGAGATTATTAAATGGACAGATATCTATGGCTAAAAGGAGAAGGCCTTGGAAAAACTTTTTTTTTTTTTTCAAAAATTTACATTTCGTCGTTTCTTTTTTTTCTATTATGTTTTTTTCTCCGGGTGGCCTTTTCTCATCCTATAACGTAATAGGTAAATTGTATTATTATCCGCATGGTTCCCAATTGGGAAACTTGCTAAGGATTATTAAAATATATTCTATATTCGGTTCATATTTTATGTACAAGGGGTTAGTTATGTTATCAAATCAAATATTCAAGCACAAGCAACTATCACTCATTTTCAATTGTCTTTCTTGTCCTTCTTCTCCTCTTCTTTCTTCTTCTTGCGGAGCTCCTTACGGTACTCTGCTTTAATCTTCTTCTGTTCTTCTTCACTCTTTCCAGCAAGGATACGTTTGCCAAGTTCCTCTTCAGGAGTCTCAGATTTTGTCTGACCCTTTGGAACGATAGCCAACTTTCCATTTTTAACGGAAACATTCACATAGGAATCATTCTTGATCTCACCCTTGAGAATCATGACAGACATTGGGTTCAAGATCGATCTCTTGATCAACCGGTTCAATGGTCTGGCACCGTATTGTGGCTCGTATCCATTAGTAGCAAGCCAGTCCTTGGCCTCATCTGTAAGTCCTAACTCGATACGTCTATCCACAATACGTTTCTGGATCTCATCGATACGAAGGTCCACAATCTTACGTAGAGCCTCCTTAGATAACTTGTTGAACACAACAACGTCATCAATTCTGTTGATAAACTCTGGCGCATAGGTCATTTTCAACATCTCATCGATCTTCTTCTTATCTGGATGATCGGAAAGCATGATCTCTTGACCAATGTTAGAGGTCATAATGATCAAAGTGTTCCGGAAATCAACAACGTTACCTTGAGAATCGGTAAGTTTACCTTCATCCAAAACTTGCAAGAGCAACTTGGAAATATCTGGATGTGCCTTTTCAAACTCATCAAAGAGAACCACAGCATATGGTCTTCTACGGACACGTTCAGTCAATTCACCACCTTCCTCATAACCGACGTATGAAGGTGGGGCACCAATAAGACGCATCACAGAATGCTTTTCTTGGAATTCAGACATATCGAACCGAATGATGGCATTGTCATCAGCAAACAGGAATTCGGAAAGTGCCTTGGTAAGCTCCGTTTTACCGGTACCAGTAGGTCCTAAGAACATAAACGAAGCAATTGGTCTCTTTTCATCGGTAAGACCGGCACGTTGCATACGGATAGCATTTGCGATAGCAGAAATGGCTTCGTCTTGACCAATCACACGACCTTTCAATGCATCCTCCATGTAAAGAAGTTTATCCTTCTCACCACGCATCATATTTTGAGTTGGAATACCTGTAGCTTTAGAGACAACCTGTGCGATATCTTCAGAAGTGACAGACTCATGCATAAGTGGAGCTGCACCTTCCTCGTCAGTTTCACTAGCATCCTGCTTTTGAATCAATTCATTCAACTTTCTCTCCATCTCTGGGATGGTAGAGTACTGCAAGCGAGAGGCTTCAGCAAAATTACCAGCACCTTGGTTAACTTCCAAATCATGACGTGCCTTTTCAAGTTCCTTCTTCAAATCCTTGATCTCATCCAGCTCTTTACGTTGACTTTCCCAAAGTTTGGTAAGACGGTCCAGTTCAGCCTGTTTGGAAGTGAGTAACTCCTGCAATTTGTTCCGTCTCTCACGAGAGACAGTGTCGGTCTCTTTACGAAGAGACTCAAGTTCGATCTGAATAGTCATAATGGATCTGTCCAACTCTTGAATAGAATCTGGTTTGGACTCATGTTGCAACCGTAAAGCTGAGCATGCTTCATCGACAAGATCAATAGCCTTATCAGGCAAGAATCTGTCGGCAATGTATCTGTTCGAATACACTGCGGCAGTCACAAGAGCGTTATCTTGAATACGAACACCATGGTGGACTTCATACTTTTCTTTAAGACCACGCAAGATGGAGATGGTGTCACCCACGCTAGGCTCATTGACCATAATTGGCTGGAATCTACGTGCTAATGCGACATCTTTCTCGATGTACTTCTTGTACTCGTCGATAGTGGTGGCACCGGCGCATTGAAGTTGACCACGAGCCAATGCAGGTTTCAAAAGATTTGAGGCATCGATGGAACCTTCAGATTTACCGAGTCCGAGCAAGATATGCAATTCATCGATAAACAAGATAACGGTTTCGTCCACTTCTTTCAACACCTGTTTTAATCTCTCTTCGAATTCACCTCTGTATTTGGCACCAGAGATGAGCGAACCCAAATCCAATGCAATGACTTTTTTATCCTTCATGGATTCAGGGACTTCACCTTTGAAGATCCGTTGAGCTAGACCTTCAATAACGGCAGTTTTACCAGTACCTGCATTACCAATTAACACAGGGTTGTTCTTAGTTCTCCGTGAAAGAATCTGAATTGTTCTTCTAATCTCTTCATCTCTTCCAATGACAGGATCAAGCTTACCCTGTTGGGCCATTTCGGTCAAATCGGTACCGAAACGTTTCAAAGCAGGTTCCTCCTGTTGGTTGGGGTTCATCTTCATCTCGATGTTGGAACGTTGAGAAGACGAAAACAATCTAGCTTGGTTGAACGGCTTCATGGAGGCAACTGAGTACCTCGGTGTTCTCGGAATAGAAATCATTGTATTTGTAGAATCGAAGGTAGAATATGAGCGCAAGACACCATTATGAGCAGCTGGTAGTACGATTGTACTCGACTGTGCCAATCTGCTGGTGCTCTGTGCCAATCTCCGCAGTGTAGGACTCTTTGTCTTAAAACTCGTTAACATTATTTGACGTGGGAAAGAATTGGGAAGTTGAAAAAGAAAGCCGCATAATATATGGGGCCCACTGGGGTAGGTCAGGTAAATGCTGGAAAATTCTGGGGGGGTCTCTAAATCCGTACCTCGGGAATTTCCTGCCTCGATGTTATCACTAATCTATTTTAAGGATGAATGTTTGTAGAAGAGGATTTGCTTATCCTCTGAGGTTCCCGTCTAAGTATGGGCGTCCAATCGGATATCGATGGATAAGTGCGAGTTCCACTGAAGGTTCAAGCGAGTCTGGGCCAATTGGGTTTGCATTTGATATAGATGGTGTCTTAATTAAGGGTAAGAAGCCGATCGATGCTGCCAGGAAAGCATTGACGAGACTGGCTGAGTTGAAAGTTCCCTTTGTGTTGCTGACAAACGGTGGAGGTGTCTTGGAGGCAGATAGAGTGGCGTATTTGAACAAATTGTTGGGAATGAGGAAGCATCAGATCAATGCCAATCAAATAGTGCTGTCCCATACTCCATTGAGAACACTGATCAATAAGCATAGAAGGGTTTTAGTGGTGGGAGGACCTGGGGACAAGTCTCGTGCAGTGGCTCAACACTACGGATTTAAAGAAGTGCTGAGACCGATCGATATCATTCGTGCCAATCCAAATATATGTCCTTTCCAGAGATACACCAAGAGAGAATTTGAAGAGTGGTCGTTGGATCCATCCAAGGCTAAAGTGTCAATCGATGGTACCGAAGTGAACGAACCGATCGATTCAATCATGATTTTCAACGATCCAAGAGAAATGTACTCGGATGTTCAAATCATTATGGATCTATTGAATTCCCAAAACGGGCTGATAGGTACTAAACGTATTGAGAAATCGTCTAAACCGTCTGTTCCAATCATTTTCTCCAACAATGATCTTCTTTGGGCTAACGATTTCCCAGTGCCACGTTTAGGTCAGGGAGCTACAAAGATTGCAGTGGAATCTCTCTATGCTAAGTTAAACGACGGTCTACCACTAGGTTCATTAACTCTGGGTAAACCATATAAGGTTTCTTACGACTATGCACATCATATTCTAATTGATTGGTACAACAAGTTACAGACGGGTGATTTGGATGCAGAATCGTGTCTACCAGAGTTGAACGATCCACCAAAGAAGTCTCCGTTTAAGAAAGTTTACATGGTTGGTGACAATCCTGAAAGTGATATTTTAGGTGGTAATAACTATGGTTGGCAAACGATTTTGGTCAGAACGGGTGTTTATAAAGACGGTGACTTTGAGTTGAATCCGAAGTTAGCACGGCCAAACTTTGGTGTATTTGACAACGTTGAAGATGGAGTTGATGCTGCTTTGAAAGCCAATGGGTTGTA
This sequence comes from Xiuguozyma insectalens, assembly GCA_030574155.1. Classification (NCBI taxonomy): domain Eukaryota; kingdom Fungi; phylum Ascomycota; class Pichiomycetes; order Pichiales; family Pichiaceae; genus Xiuguozyma; species Xiuguozyma insectalens. The sequence goes on along the minus strand of JAJMEL010000004.1, from coordinate 16,459 downwards.
AGAGAAATAAAAAAAAGAAACGATCTCCTCCCCCTCGCCCCAATTAGGAAATTTCAAGTTCCCCGATAACAGCAAGGCAGACGGGTTTAAGGCAGCACTAGCCAAAACAGCTGCTATCTACTTAGATAATTAATTTAAGACAGTAATAGTATACGTTATATTGGTATGGCGAAGCCTAGACGATCAGACTTTGGAGGTGATGGTTTGTTCATTGCGTAGTTTGAGAGCATTCCGTTCGAAACTTTTATCCTTGCAAGTCTTAAGACCTTTGCAATTGTGCATCTCTAAGAGTCTATGTTTAGAACAGAATTTACCCTTGCAAAACTGACATTCTCCAGTCATACGCAGAGCTGTAGCATGGCAATTATTGAAACAGCACCGGTTCTTCGACTTCGATCTAGTTCTACTCTTCTTCTTAGTCTTTGGTTGCTCCACCAACTCCTGATCTTCCTCTGGTAGCTCCGCAATAGCCGATTCATCATCTCCAGAGGTCATGTAAACGCTTGATCTGGAGTCACCAGTGATTCCGTAGTTACTGAGTAGCTTGGAGAATTCCATCTTGCGTCCAGAATACCACAGCTTGGCAGCTATACGACTCATTCCAGCATCAGGAGGCAAGGCAACCAACGCAGCAATCTTGAGGTCCTCCACGGTGGCGTTGTCTGGGACGGTCACTTGGAAGGAAGTCTCGTTGCTTGTTTTGATCGTGACCTTCATCTTTATGTTTAGGTTGTGTGAGTGTTTGGTTAGTGAGTTAGAATGTGGTCTGATCCGGCGTGGTTGTAAAAGACTGACGCCAAGAAACTATTTCTAGTTTGTGTTGTTAGGTTAAAAAGTGATGCCTAGGAGGCAAAAAAAAAAATAGATACGGAGGCGGGCGGGTAGGGAATTGTTATCTAGAATAAATAGTGGTGGTGGCTGTGAGTCAGACGGAAGGGAACGGAGGGAGGGGGTGTGGGATGGATAGGAAGTGGGGACATAGGGTGTGGGATAGATGTATGTGAGCTTATATTGAGCCTGTACATATAATGTGAATCAATAGGATCAAATTGTAATGTTCTGCCGTCATCATGACGTTATCTGCGTACTATACTGGCTCTTCGAACTCATCTGGGTTTACCTGGATCCGCTGCTCTGCTCTACTGCTCCTCCCCCTGTTTCTGTCCCAAAAATATTTCTCCCTTCCCCCTTCTCCGTCCCTACACCATTGTTCCCTGCATCTGACAATCCTTCGGACTCCACTGCCTTTGCCTAAATACGGCTGCATGCCTAATTTATGTGTCAAGACGATCAAGGAAACCACGGCAATAACATATACTGATACGAGTTCGACGAAGTTCAGCTAAAGTCCCTTGGCCTTTCTTGTTCATCCTTCGCTCTGTCAACTCCTCCTAATTCCGCCCTCTCAGTCCCTTCCTCTTTCCTTTTTTTTATTGAAAAACTTGAATCCCAACCTAGCAACAACCCCGCTTACAGTTTATTCACCTATCATTGGGTAGAATTGCTCCCCTAACAATGGTAGAGTAATTTCATTTCTAAGGATCCGCTGCACACAAAATCAACATTTCAAACCCAATTTTGCAACTTTGCACGTTAGTACTCTTTCTAAGATCACTTCTTGCTTCTCATCAATCGCAACACAGCAACAAATCACAGCAGTTAACACTTAACTGGTCTATCTCAACCACAGAGTTTTTAGGGGCACGTATTTTTTTTCTGTGTTTTTTTTATATCTCGACTACACTCTTTGCTCTTTTGCAACTGTTTCCAAATTCATGTCGATAGTAGCATTGAAACATGCCGTCACTTCGTTGATGGGTACTCAGGATACTACAACGACAAATTCGAAGTCTTCCGGTGCTAAACCGGCTACTTCTAACTCCGTTCCTGCCACCGAAAGATCCCCTCTATTGCAGGACCCAGAAGCTAACCCTTCGTCTAATATAATATCACAACCACTTGCATTGTCTGCTTCTGTGCAAAGGGCACAGGCGGTCGCTGGATTACCGGATGTCAGTCCATCGGTCTCTATGTCTTCAAATTCTCCCAAACAGGGTTCAACTGATGATTTCCAAGAACCCGATGATTCTGATGGCTTACCACTCTTGGGAAAGATCGATCCTCGTGTTATGAGTGATCTTATTATAGGACTCTCAGATGGATTAACTGTTCCATTTGCACTCACTGCAGGTCTCTCTTCGTTGGGTGAAACTAAATTGGTGATCACCGGTGGAATGGCGGAGTTGGTCTCCGGAGCCATCTCAATGGGATTGGGTGGATACCTTGCAGCTAGATCAGAATCTCAATATTATGATGCACAGGTCACAAGGGAACGTCAGCTCTATTTTGATAACCCAGACATGATGGACCAAGAACTCGAAGATATAGTGTTGGATATGGGTGGATCTCTAGATACTGCAGGTATGCTCATCAGAGATCTGTCACAGAACCCTAAAAAAATGATCGATTTCATCATCAGATATGGAAGGGGACTGGAAGAGCCTGCAGACAATCGTCAAGTCACCTCGGCTTTAACGATCGGTTCTGGTTACTTCTTTGGAGGTTTCGTTCCTTTGCTACCTTATTTCTTCACATCCACCGTCGGTGAAGGTTTACTCATATCCGTCATCGTCATGTTAATCACACTCTTCCTCTTTGGATATTTTAAAGCACGGATCTCGATGGGCAATGAATGTCCTCAAACTACTTGTGTCAGCGAAGGTCGTCAAATGATTCTTATCGGTTCTCTCGCTGCAGGTTCTGCCTGGGTTCTTGTCTATTTGATCGATCAGGGTAACTAATCGTCAATCTTTACTACCAAACCTGATGATACCTATACACATCGATCAACGCATCAATCTATACACACACACATTCATACACATACACTCGATCATCGCACCTTCCCACATATAGACACAGTTGCTGGGTGTTTAATATATATTTATATATTTATTTATTACTTGAAAACCACTAGAATCAAGCACTCTTAGTACTAGCTTCAGCAGCAGCCTTGGCCTTGGTAGCCTTGTCAACAGCCTTGGCGATCTGGGCAGCACTCTTGGCTGGAGTAGCATCGAGTGGCTTACGTGCAACACACAAGTACATTGGAGTGAACAACTTCTCCTTACCACCTTCGACAAGGTAGATAGCAGCCTGCTCCAAGGCATCGGTCACTTTCAAAGAACCTTTTGGTGCCAATCCAGTCAACTCCATAGCACCAACAAACAAGGTGGTAAGTTTTCTACCAATGTTGGAAGTTCTGAAGAAAGTTAAAGCATCCTTGAAAGAATAGATGTAGTTCCAATCACCGGTAAGTGGGTAATACCATGGGATTTCGTCGTCGTTGTCAGCAAGGTCATTGGAGTACTCGATCTCAAATCCAACGGCTTTCAATGCATCGATAGCAACTTGACGCTTGTACATCTTTGGGATACCATCACCAACTTCAATACCGTAGGCGATCTTACGATGCTCCGGGTTGGTCTCATCGTATTTATCGGTCATGACCCACTCGTAGACACCGAATTTTCCACCTGGCTTAAGAGTCTTGTAGATCTCTCCGTAGACACCTTCCAAGATAGGAGCATGAACGGTGGCTTCAATAGCATAGGCAGCATCGAAACTTTCAGGTTCGAAGTCCATCTGCATGAAATCACCCTTGACAAAGTGACACTTGTCAGACAAGTTTTGAGAGGCAGTGAATGCATTGGCACGTTCAACTTGGTAGTCGTTGTTGTTCAATCCGACAACTTTACAACCAGAGAAGTGAGAGATCTCTCTTGCAGGTCCACCAACACCACATCCAACATCAAGAACTGTTTGGTCTTCAGATAATCCCAACTTATGAGCAAGGAAATGTTCGTGTCTGGCAATAGCCTGTCTGAATGGTTCACCTTTATAGAAAGTACAGAAATGGAACGAAGATCCCCATCCATACTCATAGAAATCGGTCACCAAGTTGTAGTAGTGCTTGGTCAAGGAAGAGTAGTCACTAAGACGCGATTTTTCGGCGTCAGCGTCAGTCTTACCATCCCAATGCTTGAAATATCCTTCAATAGCCACTTCGTCAGCTTCTCTGTTCTTATGGGCCAAAGCGGAAAGACCGGACTTAGTGGTTTGATCCTTTCCGTGAAGTGCAGATGCAAACTCCTTGTCCTTCTTGAAGTCCTTTGGTGCAAGTTCGATGTTTTCTGGCACAGTTGACATTGATTATTTGTTTCTTAGGAAAGAACTAGTTACGCGGAAAATGTCAGGATTCAAAACTATTCCTCGGGGGGGGGAGACAACGTTGAGTTTTTTTCACCCCTTAAGTACGTTTCGGAGGTGGAGACTACGAATGCATGTGTTAATAATTGTAAATGTAAGCTCGGATGGAATGAGCAACACAATGGTAAAGGGGAACGAACTACTTGTTCATGCATGTTTTCGTTCAGCAACATCGTTTATAACATCGGTCTATCTTTTGCTTCCGGTCCAATTACATCCTTCACAACTCGTTTAAATGTATAGGCAGAGCGCGGAAGATCCCTCGTATATATATGCAGGTAATTTTTTTGGTCCACATAGTCGGTACGAGGGCTCCATACGACGGGCCTCGTACAAATATTATTACAGGCTAAAGGATTGTCGTTTATCGATCTCTATACTTAGTTATAGTAGTGATATGTATATTTGTGGTATCTGTGTATGAGTTTGGGTTTAATTTCTTTTTCTCGTTTCAAATTCCGGTTTAGTTGCGTTCTGACATTGTTTAGATCATAGCGATAAGACCCACGGCACCTGCTGCCAATCCAATGGTCCAGTATGGAACTTGAACGCTGACAGCAGCACCTTTCTTGGAAGAATTTGACGAGCTCGAAGATGACGACGATGCATTCTGCATACTAGTGATGGATTGAGCTTCACCGTTACCAGTCTCCAATACAGTGGCAGACTTACCCCATGTCTCAGAATAACTGGCTGCCTTCACACCGGATGGAATGGATCCATCGATCACTTCAATGTCTTCAGTGGTAGAATTGTAATTGGCGTCTCCAAGTCCGACCACATAATTGTCCAAATCTGCAACGAAATACACGCTTCTCAAGAACGAATCTCCCAGCGTGAATGTATCATCGGTGTTTTCTTGCAATCCAACATAACAGTATGAGGAAGGACCATTATCTGTTTGTAATTGGACCAAGAATGAAGAGAATGGGACACGGAATTGACGTCCTTGGAAATCAAACGTGATGAAATAGTTGTCACCATCGGTACATTTCATGTAGTAACCAATACTGGAGCTGTATTCCATACTAATCAAGCTCTCGATACTCTTCAAAACATCGGATGGAACGTATGTCAACGTTGTACCGGTATCGAGCAATGCAGCGGCAGCTCCAGTGGCAACGGTGACTTCCTTATTGTCCTTGTATGATCCTGCAATGATACTATTGAGTGTGATTTCAAGCTTGATTGGACTCGTATATCCGTAGGACTTCAAAGTATTGATCAATGGGAAAGTGGTCAACTCTCCAGTGTATTTGGAGTGATCTATTCCTCCAAACAAGATCGATGCACTGGTTGAATCAGTATCGTTCAAATAGATCGAATACGATGAACTCTTAGTCACACCGTCGGCCTTCAATTGGAATGGAACATTGTTGTAAGTGTACATTGCAGTTCCGCTGGACTCAGAAGAACCTCCGTATGTGGCCTCCAACCCTTGCAATCCGATACCCATGACTCCCAAGTTATTATCCGTGTCGTCACAGACTGCTAATGATTGTCCCTTGACAGTCAATCCATTCACGGTAACAGAATCAGTGCCCCACCAACCTTTTGCATAGGTCTTATCGGCATATTTAATGGCAAAACTGGTTCCATTGGAATGGAACGAGGAAGAATCGGAAGAATCAAACGTTCCATACTCGCTACAATCAATGGTTGGGGTTGATGAGGAAGCAGTAGACGTTCCAAACAGATCGCCGATCAGTCCCTTCTGATTTCCAGATGTACTGTTGGTAGCTTGTAAAGCGACAATTTTGTCATCATCACCAGACTTTTCAGCGTTCAAGTTTCTGATCGAATCATCAGCAACACGTTTCATTGTGGCAGCGTAGTATCCATCATCAGAACTATAATAATTGTCACTACCAGAACTTCCACTGTTGCTGCTGCAAGCACTATTATTTGATCCAACAACCCAGAGGTCCGATGATCCCGTGTCAACAAGAACATCAACTTTCTCCTTCTGTGATCCAACCTCAAGTTCAACTTTATAGAATGTCTGCGCGTTAGACAACTCGAATTCCACCGTTCCATCTGTATCCCTCTTGACAAGCATCGGTTCTCCGCAAGGCGTAGCATCTCCCCAGGTGTTACCTCTATACTTCAAAGCATCCATCTTGAAGTATCCTAGACTCTCTTGGTCAGTCGCATCGGCTCCACAGACAAACGCGTGACTTATCAGCGCTCCAATTGCCAAGTTCCCTCTCATTCTGTTCTTCTTCTTGGAGTTGGTATAAAGTTTCTAAAAAAAGTCCAAGTCCTCGAAAAACTATATATTGGGTTAATTGCGTCAAGCGAAAAGGGGCATGTTCTGCAGAACGCGGTTCTGAAAACGAGGTAAGGATTTAGTTAAGGGGCTGAGCAGATTAGGAGGGAGCGGGCATAATGAAGCGATTTGCACGCGGGGAACTCGATTACTACGATTTGCAGATTCATATTTGCAGATTCCTACCCATTGATTTATTTGTACATACGTTTGACCTCACTTATTGCCAACAATAGATTGCAATGTATCGTCGTCAAACACATTTCCGCTCTCTTTCAACATTTTGGCAAGTAGACTCAACGACATGGCACCGTTGAAATCAGATTTTCCACGCAGTTCGTTCAATTCTTCTCCGTAAGTTCCAAGCATCTTGGTTAGATACTCGTTCAACAGATTATTCCTGGTTTCACTAATCTTGGAATCCACAGCTCTTAGTTGCACCCCAGTAGTACTCGATCCAATATCCAACTCAACTTTGTCAATACCACTGAACAGTTTGTCAACCTCGTCTAACTGCGGCTTGTTCTTAGGAACATTGAGAGACTCGATGTTGGCATTCGATGTTTCTTCAGTAGACTCCTCAGTCTGCTTAGTTTCAACATTCACTGTATTATTTGCCGTGTTGTAAACCTCCGATTCGGATCCAGAATCCATACTTGTGTCAGAATCTGACAAAGATTCCTCCTCGGTTCTTCTCTTTTTCCTTTCTCTTCTTGATGGCATATCGATTAGGTGAAAGAGATTGTTTTTTTGATCTTTTTTTTTTTTTTTTTGAAATTTTTCACCTTCCTGAAAAAGGGACTGACCAACAAACCTCTTAAATATTCATGAACCGAGCTTTACGTGCCTGGGTAGCCAAACAACTCTTAGGGCAGTAGGGGCATTTAAAACTGGCAATTCCGTTCTTGCTCAATTTCATTAAACTCTCACGAGATATAAGATGTCGACATGGTAGTAGCATTGGTGGGTTTTCTGCTGTAGTCTCTTCCTTGGATACTGGGCAGATAAAGATTGAATGGAACTGTTGTTCTGGAGGCAGTGGGACTTCAAACGGTAACTCATTCGATGTTGTCCAACTCAAATTCTTTGAAAGTTTGGATATCTCGTAGTATTTTTTGAACGAAGGAAGAGCCAGATAACTCGACAGTAGCAGATTGTAGATAGGTGAAGTTGCTGATACATTTTGCAAGGCACAGTAGTCCGAGATGATTTTTTTGCACAATGGTGTCAGCTTAACGAGGTCTGCTTCTGCTGGTTGCGCTTTTTCCGTTTCAAACACAAGTCCTCCGATCAACTGAGCGATTGTCTCTAGATGCTTACCTCCAAACTGAGGCAAAGCAGTCCGTGCATACTCGTATGCATCGTAGCTGCCATCTTTTTCGTCGTTCTTGATCTGTAAGAACCTCGTCTTATGTAATTGAAATTCCAAGTCAGACCCCATCCCGCGTAACGCACTCGAATTCTTCGTAGCCCATTCGATTGCCGGAACTAGGTTGTTATTCAGCTTGATCTCCTCCACTATAACATGCAATTTTTCAAAACTCTCCTTCATACCATCTTCAATATCAACGCCACGTTCCTTACACAGCTGATCCGCAATATCGAAGTCACCATACCTCAACAGATCCGTCACTATAGCCTTGTCGATCTGGCTCTCTGTTCCTTCTTTGCTCAATGAGATCTTTTCATATGGGTAAACGTTATCCAATTCAAATGGGAAAAGACTATCTGTACGTTCACTGTAGTTTCTCAGCAACTTGTGAACTCTTTTCTCAGATTTCACCGCATCTCCGTGCCACTTGCTAAACTCTGCCTCTACTTCTTTCAGATCATACGCTTCGTCGTTCACAATAGCCGATTCCAACTGCTTCAATGTATCCAAAAATTGTCCAGAACCTAGACTCAACGCCTCAAGACTCTTATCTTGCTCCAAACAGTCCACTTCCTCCTTTAAAATGCTGGCTCTGCTCATTCTGTTGGAAACAACCAAGGTATCCTTAGATGGGAAACAACATATAAGGTTGGAACCCCATAAAAAAGAAGATAAGGTGGGGCGCCGCCTCGCTACAAATTCATTTTTCTGAGCTATTTAAATCTTTCTCTTCCAAGGGATACTTCTTTCATCACGATGAAGTTCATTGAATTGCCATTGAAAGAGGGAGCACCTATGAACTGGGCTACAACCCTAACTACATACCTGTCCATGATCTATGGGTCGGCAGTCTCGGACTTTGAGGAGCCAATTAAAGAACTTAACAAGCTTCGAGCCGATGTTATCACTTCTAGTAAAGATGAGATTGGTAAAGAGTTATACTACAGATATTACGGCCAATTGGAACTGTTAGAGCTTCGAATTCCAGTTGATTCACTCGATATCGAGTTTACATGGCATGATGCGTTTAAAAAGTCTGTGGAAATAACCCAACATTCTTTTGCATTTGAGAAGGCCAGTGTGCTCTTCAATTTGGCTGCACTGCTGTCCGTTTTAGCCTCGCAGGCGGCTTCCACCGATGAAGACTTGAAAAAGGCATACAGTTACTTCCAGAGGTCGGCAGGTGCATTCCAATTCTTGCAAGAGAACTTCATGCATGCACCTTCTGATGATATGTCGGTGGAGTCTGTCAAGGCGTTTGGTAAGCTGATGGTGGCACAAGCCCAAGAAGCTTTCTTACTGAAGTACCTTGGCTCCGGTGTTCCTATTAAGAATACACTGTGTGCTAAACTGGCACAATCAGCAAGTAACTTGTATGGTGCAGCACATGATCTCACTCAGGAAGTTAAATACATACCTGCTGAAGAGGATGATTTCTGCAAGTTGAAACAAATGTACTATCAGTCTGTTGCACACCATTACAGTGGTAAGTCCCAATGCGATGCCGGTAACCATGGTGAAGCAATTGCCAGTTTCAAAGCCGCACAGTCAGATCTTGATGGATATAGAAGGTATACGCCTGCATACTATATTGATATCATCGATATTATGAAGGAGCATTTGGAGATGGTGAAAATCGATTTGAAAAACACAGAAAAGGATAACGATTTCATATATCTACAAAGTGTTCCACAACTGGCTGCTCCAGTTAAACCTTTGGATTCTGCTAAACCTACCCCATTACCAGAGCAACAGATTGATCAAATTGTTGGAAAAGATTTGTTTGAGAAAATCATTCCAATGTCGGTTCATGAGAAGTCTTCCTTATACTCTGAGCAGATGGCCCAACTGATCAGAGATGAGGAGGACCGTTCTGCCACTTCCAAAGAAGAGTTCAATTCGACATTAGAGTTCTTGAAGTTGCCAAAGTCTTTGGTGGAACTGCGTGAACTGGTCGATCCTGTTAATACTATTGGGGAAGGTGATATTGATCCTCGTGTTTTGGCAATATCTGCAGAGATCAGTAACGACAGCCAAGATATGAGTGCTGCAAACAGGTTGAGAACTGATGTTAACGATATATTGACTCGCTGTGATCAATTGCTTGCTCAAGAGCATAATCAATTTTTACAAAATAGGGCCAAGTATGGAGTTAAATGGATCCAGCAAGAACAGAGTGCATCGCTTATGGATGTGCAGACACAATTATTGAAGGCAAAGAAATCTTTAGCTGATGCTTCTGAGTCTGATGCCAAAGTCCAGAAACTGTATGATGATAGTCGCAGATCTATCGAAACTTTAAAGCTTGGACCTTCGCATCCACGGTTCTTGGAAAGTTTCAAGCAAGGCGATGATTTGGCCAAAGAAGTTTCACTTCTGGATTTTGATGATGCTGCAGATGCATCTGCGGTGAAACCACAGTTGCAAGAGATAGATGATAAGTTGCAAGAATTGAGAAGGCTACAAAAGGAGAGAGCAAATACGTTAGCTGATTTGAAAAAACAGATCCGTGACGATAACATTGATAATCTGTTGGTTCTTAATAAGAATAAAGGTGATACGGATGACCTTTTCGCGCAAGAATTACAGAAGTTCAAGCCGTATCAGGATAGAATTGGTGCCACGATAGAGAAGCAGGCTAGCCTTATCAACGAGTTGAAACAACTTATGGCACAGGTTCTGAGCAATCCAGGAGTGAAATCTGGGTTGAAGAAAAGAGATCAACAGAAAGGTACTGCGAAATCACGGGTTGTGGATTACTTGACTGCTTATGAGAATTGGAAGGCATACAAGTCGGGTTGTGAGCAGGCGCCTACATTCTACAAACAACTCTTACAATTCTCGACCAATCTGAGGTCGAAAGTGGAAAAGGTTTGTGGGGATCGAGCAGTGGAAGCTAATAGATTGGTGCAAAACATAGAACACGAAAACCAGCTCTCAAGACAGTCCACTGGTGCATACCCGCCACCTGTGCAGTCAACTGGTTCATTCTATTCACAACCTTCACAGAGTTACCAGTCCAATGTAGCTGCTGTTCCTCCTCCATTACCTTCGCAACCACCATCATACCAATCGTCTACTCAACAACTACCTCAATACCGTACTGGATCACAAGCTTCACAAGGTTCTGGTGGCTACGCACCACCACCCCAATTGCCATCTAAACCTAACACAACAGGCAGTGGCAGTACGGATATCTACAACACACCTTCTGCCTACAACCCTTCGTTGTATTCTACGTTTGGGAATCACAATTGGAACCAGAATAATAGGTAATATCTGAATGTATGTATGTATGAATGTATTAGCAAAAGTTTAACATATAAAGAAGTGAAATCATCAAACGTCCAGGAAATCTGCTGCCACCAACAGCTCCAAAGCCATCTCAGTTGGGATATCAAAGTCTGGCACGTCAACCACGTCTTTATACTTAAGGTTATAGTATAGATATTCAATAACTTTCTCTAAAAGATTGGCATCAAGTTCGTGTAATCGGATCGTGTTGGTCGAACTTTCACGGAAAGAAGTATTGAGCATTCCACGCAGAGTTCCACTGACCAGTGCAGCATCTCGTGATATCTGAAAAGTATATCCATCTTGGGATATCAAAGTCACGTAAGGTGACGGTTCTTCATCTGAATCGGACATTAAGACCAAAAAGAGGGCGGTTGACCTTAAATGGTTGAAAAAAATAATGTGGAGAAATGTAGGTAGGAAACCTGACTAGAGATGCAAAAAATTGGGGTGCAAAAATAAATTCCGACACCGAGAATCGAACTCGGATTTAGGCTGTGAGAGAGCCTTGTGATAGCCATTACACTATGTCGGATACTAGATGGATAATTTCTGATACTGTCATTTATGAGTTGGAGACATAAATTTATATCAGTATGACTAGCTTAGCGTTGTTTTTAAATAATGAATATATGTAGGTGTATACACAATGTATAGCTATGGAATATGTTTGAAAGGTTTTTAAATGCAATGTAACTCAGCTGGAAACTGGGTTTGATGGTAAGACGACACTTTCTGCTTGAATTTTGGTGTTTTGATAACTTTTTAAGGATTCAATAGTTTAAGGATTCATTCTTACTTATTGTGGAATTTCCAACACTAATTTTCCAGTGGTCTTACGTCCTTCCTGAGCAATAGTAACTTCTCTGTAATCTTTCAGAGGGAACGATTGGACAGAATAAACAAGCTTTTTAGACTTGATAAGTTCGGAAAGTTTACTGGAATAGTGCTCGAACTCTTCTGGGGTGGTAATGTAACCGTAGAGCTGAGGTCTTGCAATTTTCAAGTTTTTAGGGGAAAGACGGTTGATTGCGAGAGGCGGAACCTTACCAGAAGCGTTTCCCAAAGAAACCCAAGTACCCTTTCTAGCAAGTGCACCAAGAGACAATTCGGCAGTATCCTTACCGACAGAATCGAAGGAACCTTGAACACCTTTACCATTGGTGATTTTAAGGATTTCTTTCAAAATGTCATCATCAGTCAACCCAGTAGTACTGATACCATACTCTGCACCGAATTTCTTAGCCTTAGCGATTTTCTCTTCAGTGGATGCAAGTGCAATGACATGAGCACCTTTGGCAGAGATAAGCTGATCGAAAAGTAATCCCAATCCACCTGCTGCTGCAGTGACTAAGACAAAGTCACCTTTCTGAACGGCATATGCCTCTTCGATGAAAGTCAGAGCAGTGAGACCTTGTAGCAAGGCACCTCCAAACAATTTCAAAGTCTCCTCATCACTGTCAGCATCCAGCTTCACAATCTTACCGTCCTCACCAACTTTAGTGTATTGAGTAAAAGTGTCTCCTCCAGATAGGTATGCCACCTTATCTCCGACTTTCCATTTGGTCACTTTACCTCCGACTTGAGCAACCACACCGGAGGCTTCTCTACCTGGAATGTATGGATACTTAGCCACTGGATAAACACCAGAACGGAAGTAAGTCTCAATGTAGTTGATACCAGCATACTTGTTCTTGACCAGGATATCGGTATCAGCAATTTGTGGCACTGGAAGATCTCCATACTGAAGAACCTCTGGTCCTCCTTGACTGTTGTAAAAAATCGCTTTCTGAGTGGTTGGAATGGTCGACATAGTTCTTAATACCAAATGACCTGTCAATTGTGTTCCTATTTTACTTCGAATTCGTAACAATGTGAAAAAAACAAAGTTGTTAGTAACTGATTAAGTTTAAAAGGTGACGCCTTTACCTACTTGATTCGTTGTGGTGCGGGGGAAGTTTCCGGGGCTTTTTATTGAAAAAAAAAGAAGCCACATCAGTTAACCCCAAAAAGGAAAAATAACCTTCGTTCCAAAGTATCCTCTTTTCAAATCATTATGCATCTTCAGACACCGTGGATAATTGCATGGTTTCACGCCTTTGCTACGGTTGTCAATGCCGAGGAATCGTTTGAAGATTATCTGCCGAGCTTTAATGTTCGGTACCTGGATCAATGGGCAGATACCAACGGTTCTGGGTACCGTGTGAGAGATGAACATCTGGATTATCTGTGCGATATCTCTGTCCCACCAGCGTTCAATCTATTGGAAGATACTAATGCAACACAGTTACAAGTACAAAAGACGGCTGCCATCGATGCTGTTGAACAATTCACGAAAGAACATGCCAACGAATGCATCTATCGAGACTTTGGGTACTGGTCGTACCGAGCCTGTTTTGCAAGGGACTTCACTCAGTTCCATTACACTGGCGACAGAGCCAAGGCACATGAGGCGTTGGAGTCCGATCCTTCGATACAATCTCACCGTCTAGGTTATATGAAGCCGCGGTCTAAACAGTCCCAGTATGAGTTTGTCAAGTCTCCGGGCGGATCTAGGTACTTGAGTCACTTGGTCAATAATGGATCGATCTGTGATTTGACTGGTAGGGACCGGTCCACATATGTTCAATATAAATGCGATCCGAACGAACCGACTCCTATAATCGAAATCGTGGAAGAATTGAAAACTTGCCAATATAGAATGGTCATTGCTGCTGCTGAATTGTGCAACTACGATGTCTTAAAACCAAAGAATTACGTCTTCGAAGCAAACATTACATGCCAACCAGTTTATCCTTTAGATTCCGAATTGGAGACGATCATTCAAGCGAATGGAACCGAACAAAGCTTGTTGGATACACATAGGAAACTTGACTTGGCCAATTATAGACTTTACCCTATTGGTGGTGGCATATTCATGGGTATTACAAAGGAATCAGAGCCCGTGCCATCTCCCGCCATTCTCCTCACCAATAACGTTCATCCAGCAGGGAAGAACTCAACAAAATCTAGACTGAGAGGCAATACCAGTCCTACACCACAGGACATTTCCAATGGTACCATACCGATCATCCCTGTTGGTGAGGAATACAATAACGAAAGTGAAGACATTCTACAAGAAATAGGGCATGCATTTAACAATCTTCTCAGCACAGGTAAGCTCTTGGTGCCAAAGTCGATAGCGCCTAGACGATCTGTTGTCAAGACAGATAAATTCGAATACGTTGCTGAGGTGTTCGCACTGAATCGCGAATATGTTGGGAATGTTGTCATCGAGCAAGATAACGGGGATTACATTGTCACATACTTTATCGAAGAGGATGAAATACCCGAGGATAATTTCATATCATTCACTCCAAGCGAGGAGTGGCTCTAATCATATAAACAAACCATGTGCATATATTGTGACTTTATATCATACAAATCCTTCAGACGTTTTTATCACCTTCTCCGTCTATATCTAGTGTAGTTGCTGCTTGGACCGGCGAATGATGATGGAAGCGTACCATTGTAATTATGCTGAGACACAGGTAACTTTGAAGAGATCTTCAAGTCTAAACTCTCAGGTCCAAGTTCGTGCTTTGCGATCAAACCTGCAAGAAGACGTTTAATTCTTTGGTATTTTTCGATCTCAACAGAGGATGATTTAAACACACCCAATGGAACTCCGTAGTACTGTGCACCTTGCTTGGCTTCTTCCGCCCGTCTTCTCTTTTTAGCAGAGATTTGCATGTTTTGGAAACTGACCCGTTTACGGCGGACTTCGTTTAATTCTAACAATAACTTGCTGATCTCCGCTTGAACACTGCTCGACTTGATAGCCTCTTTCTCTTCTGAATTAATAACATTACCTGCATTCCATTGAAGAAGTCTTGCAAGATCAATCTTTTCTTCCTCAGATGTAGCAGTCACAGCAGTTTCATCATCTTCTTTATCATCATCATCTTCCTCTTCTTTATTTTCATCTTGAGAAGTCTCTTCAGTCTTTCCATTAGACTCTTCAGTCTCCTTGTTTGAAGATTCTGAAGTCACATTCTCGGAGTACTTCTCCTTAATCTCTTTCAATTTACTAAACCCAACTTCCTGTAACCAAGTAAGTCCTTTCCATTCGTTTGATATGGTGGATTTACTTTCATCACATGATGGTGCAAAGGACATGTTTGTATCGTTCTGTGCGTACTTGATCCATTCAGTAGATCCTAACCGAAGCCAGTTCGGATGGATGTAATGATCCATGATAAGTCCTGAGTTTACCGCAGGTTGAAGACCTGGCAACGAGACGAGTGCCAAGTTGTCCGGTGCCACAGAATTCACATGGGGAACAACTTTGATCAAACCAACTCCCAAACTTGCATCCGAAACAACCTCTCTGTCATCGAGCTCAGATCGGACTTGATTAAGTGATGTAAAGAGCGGCAGATTACCAGCAGCCACCATCGTGAGAGATTCTCCGGTTTTATTATTGAAAGTCGAAACTATCGATTCAAAATCTTTAGAAATCGTCTCCTCCAACGATGCCTCACCTCCAAACTCCTCACTGGCAACTGCAGCCTCGGCGGCCACGGCAGCTTCTTCCTCTTCTTCCTGTCTACGCGTACGGCGACGTCTTTGTTGCTTCTGATCACTCTCTTCTTGCTCCAACTTGGCACGTTCACGAACCTCTTCACGCTTTCTATCAGTATCATCACGAACATCCAATTGGTATCTGAGACATTCTCTCAATAACATTTCGGTAGCAACGCGGAAGAACGTATCAACTTTGTTGTATAAGAACTTGTCATCCTCTATTTCCAACATCCGAATCATTGCAGCCACTTTTAAATCATGAAACACTCCATAGATGCTCGAATAGACTGCACGATCGAAGTTATCCTTCACAGTACTTGGATCCTCCAAATCCAACGATCCTTCATCATCTTTGATCGTATCCAAGTATCTCAACAATGAATAGGTCAATTTCGTGGCTTCTGGCTCGTGAAAGTCTCGTCCTGCTGGAATTGGCGTGCTCAACACCCGAGACTCTTTATCCATCTCGGATGCAACGGCAAACCAGTCCTCCAACAGCTTGTTAAGCTCCAGATTGCTCTTGTTGCTCATTGTCTAGGAAGGGGAGATTGTTTTAAAGGGAGAGAAAAAGTATTTGGGTTCGAAAACTTTATTATTGAAAAAAAAATTGTGCTGAGCCACGTCAAAGAGAAGGTTGTCGGCTCCTTTTATTTCAGGAGTGACCTGCTGGGAAGATTCTCCCTGGGGGG